>JBAMCI010000150.1:9367500-9897500 GCA_037075265.1 Drosophila nigricruria
AAGAATTTGACAGGCATTGGCACAAGTCCAGGGCCATATTTGTGCTATAATATTTTCTTTTTGCTTCGCTTTGGCTCTAATTACATTTCACTTTAGCGGCGATAAAAATGTGCAGCCAACTTGGCCAAGTTGGCCAAAATGGAATAATCAAAGCGCAGCAGCAGCAGCAGCAGCGCCAGCAGCTGCCAGAGCTGTTGGAGACGAGGTCGAGGCTCGAGTCCAACTTTGGCAACATGTCTTGTGGGCCGCATAATTACCCGACTTCCGTCTGGTCGAGGCCAAGGGAATGGGAGGGAGGAGAGAGCAGAGCAAGCTTGAATATAATACTCCCTACTTTTATTATGCTGCCTTCATTGGCTTATTGTTCCTTGGGATTTTCTTCTGCTGCCGCTGCTGCTGCTGCTTAGTTCTTTTGGTCGTTTGCTGGGATTTTGCAAATTTTGCAATTAGCTTAATTTGCTTTTTATTGGCGCACCACAATTATCAGCTGTTGGCTTTTTGTGCAAAATCTGTTCCAGTTTTTGCGACACACACAAAGCCAGAAAAACCTCTGCCCTAGAGACCAAATGGTCTGCACTGCAGCTGCGTCTTGTATCCATCTCAGTGTATCTGTGTATCTGCATCTGTGCTCTGTGCTCTGTGCTCGGCTTGCGCTTTGCTTAGAAATGATCAAATTAAAAGTTAATGTCTTGGCTGGCTATTGCGGAGCATAAAACAAATGCTTTTGGATTTCCATCTAATGGCCAATGTTATGTAGCTTAAGCAATGAAAATGGATTTTGGCTTTCAACTTTCGCTCTTCCAACAAACATTTGGCAGCACATCAAGCCCCCATCAATTTCAATGCATTTAATAAGATTGTTGCAAAAAAAAAAAGTAAAAAAAACTTCCCTTTGATATATTTAAAAGCCAATTGTAATTTGCAACACGTGAAAATCCACTCAGAAACTTTTTCGACCATATAATTAAAGTAGGAAAATTAAAAGTGTAAGTAGCCATAAGATAGAAGATAGACCGCAAATCCTGTGCGCCAGACAAATGATATGCCGTCTCAGGCAGCCCAACAGTCTGCGGTCCCACAAACAAATGACTCCACTTACCCAAAGCAGAGCTTATGCCACTCATTTATTTTGAAATCATTGTGTTTGTTTATCATTAGGCGGGCCTAACTTTGTGGGTCTAGACCCAAGAGAGTGAACAACCCTGAGCCAGTAAAAGGCAACACTTTTTACCTTTGGAACGAACGGGCTGCTGCTGTATACTCCATGTAGCATCAACTGGTTTATGGCGCACAGTTTGATGCTCATTAAGGTTAAGTCGGAGCGAAACAACCCTTGAAGCGGCCACCACTTGGAGCCAGCTTTGGCACCCACTCGACGTCAAAGAGCCACCCAAAAAATGCCAAGGAAAAACGAAAAACAAAAACCAGGCAACGCCAAAAAATAATAAAAAGCAGGAAAAATGTGCAACATTAAAAGTTGAGCAACTTGTTTACGCGACAGTTGTGGCTGTGTTTCATTCTACCCCGTTTCATTTCAAAGAAAACCCAACGTGCTCCACCCTCTCCTACCCCCCCTCTCTCACTCTCTCTCCAACTCTCTCTCACGTTCGCATTCTAAACACACACGAAAATTTGTAGCATACATTGCGGCATTTATAGTCCACGAAATGAGTGGCGGCAGCAGCAGCGGCGGCGCCTGTCTGACTCGTTAAGCTGTTTTCCTTAGCTGCTTTTCCCATTTGCTCTTTCTTTCATAAATTATGAATTATGCTTTTTCACAGCTTTGTGCTATGCGGTTTCTGCCCACCCCCAGCCTCAATTCACTGGCGCATTTGTCGTCATCGATATTGATGTTTGGGCCGACAAAACTTTTCAGCTTTCTTGATATTAAGTTAACCTTTTGCTGTTGCCTTCGGGTCGTAGGACCCAAAAAAAAAAAGAGAAGAACTTTGTGCTCCGCCATCCCGAAACAGTTGCGATGCTGAAGGTTATTGTGTTAGATAATTTCTATGTTTCTGTTGTCTTACAAACAGCTTAGATTAATGCGATAAGCACCGCAGTGTGCGGCGGCAGTATCAAATGAAATATCATACAAATAAGTTGAATGAATAACGAACATTTTCAATTAAATGAAATTTTCCTAAGAAAGAGAATGGCGAACACTTTTAATCTGTGTCATAATTGAGTAACTTTTTCGGTTCATTTCTAACTTTTACTTGTGATTGGTTGAGTTGAATAGAAATGTTTGTCAAGGAATAATAATAAGGGGGCTGGAAACAGGAAAACGGAGAAGCTCTAGGTAAAGGAAAGAACCTACAGCTGCTAAAAAGTTAAAGCTAAAAAGCAAATTCCAATCGGAAGTTCATCTATTGACAGACCTTGTTAAAGTAATATCCTTTCCTTTTGGCTATCCAATCAGCCAACTCCTCCAACTTTCCTGCGCTGTTTACATATGAAAACTGATTGCCAATTCATATTCAATTGTTTTTAGCGAGTTAAGAGAATTGATAACAAATATAAATTCCCATAAACTACACGATAACGATACAAATCCCATGTAAGATTCTTCAGCAACGCTGCACACCATAAAAGCTAACGACTTCCTTGGCCACATACCCACAACGAGGGCCATAAGTAAACCCACAGAAACGACCACGCTCGATTAGCATGGCAAATTGACCCAAATTGAAACGTGAATCATCGGATAAAAAAGAAAGAAAAGCAAAAGAAATTTAAGTAGTTTTCAGTTTTGCTTCTTACGTCCTGACGTCCTACGTTGCGACGTCCTGACGTCCTTCTAACTCATCGCTGCTGGCATTCATTGTAGTGCCAATTAGCCCAACAAGCAGATGAATCGTGACACATTCGAAAATCCTTTTAGCTGGAACATCTTTTCGTTTAGACTTTGTTATTTCTGCTTCAACTGTGCGCTGTGTTTTCTTTCATTTTTTTTTTTTTTTTTTTGTCTGTCCTGCTTTTTACGGTTACTGCGAGACATAACATAATTCATATGGCACAAACAGGATAACAGACGGGCAGGTTTTTCGGGTGAATCCTTCGCCGCATTGTTGCCTGTTGTTATTTACTCAAGTTTAGTGTTAACAAGTAAGAAAGCTCTAGTCGGCGGTACCCGACTAGGAGATCCCCTGAACCCTGCGAGAGCCGATACTCCAAACATTCTATGCTTATTTAACATATACATGTCTACAAGCAGTACATGCACACACACATACACACATACACATACGCATAAGCACGCGCCCTGCTGATTGCGCAGTTAGCGCAGCGACTGAGCGTGGGCTGCGCTCATAGGCTTTACTATGGGAAATTAAATGTTTAATAACTTCTTTTGTAGATGGACGTTCTTAATCAAACTTTCAGAGCGTGATTCTGTCATTTATATGTGTATATTTGCCAAAGCACAAGTCTCTAGTAATTGAAATACGGATTTTACAAGTTTGGGGGGAAAGGGAAGGAAAGGGGGGTGGTATCAAAAATCTGACAAAAATCAAAATTGTATAAACTCTACATTATACTGAATACAAAATTTGGAGACTCTAGCTCTTAAGATGTGGGAGATATTAATTTATAACTGCGTTTCGATAACGTTTTAAATCGATAACTTCAAAACGATCAAATTTATCGATTTTTTGAAACAAACTCGATCTGCGCGTGCTATACACGGATCTACATAAAAAATTTCAAGTCTCTAGCTCTTATAGATTCTGAGATCGACGCGTTCATACATACGGACAGACGGACGGACGGACAGACGGACAGACGGACAGACGGACAGACGGACAGACGGACATGGCTATATCAACTCAGTTCGTCGAGCTGATCAAGAATATATATACTTTATGGGGTCTGCCACGCCTCCTTCTGCCTGTTACATACATTTTAACAAAACCATTATACCCTGTTTTCCCATTTTCAATGGGTTCAGGGTATAAAAATATGAGCCAAAGCAAACATAAAGCAGAGCTGCCTGCTGCGTCGCCTACCTAAACATACTATAAATTACAAGCGGGCTGCCATAAACACACTCACACACACACAGAGAGACACACAGAGAGAGAGAGACACACACGTACACACTCTTACAGTTCAGCACACACACTCGAACGTACATCCTGTTGAAACAATGACAAGGGCTGTGCAGCGGGGGAAGGTAGCAGTGGCGTATGGAAACAGTAGACACGTTTCTTGAGGCTTCTGCGTGTTGCTTCCTTCCGTGCGTCCTTCCTTCCTGTATGCACATGGAGGGGACCAGGAACTGCTCCGACACGAGGACCAGCAGCAGCCGGCTTGTTAATCCGTTGCCCAAACCCAACGTCGCATCTCGGGTCTCTCGGCTCCTGTTTGCTTTACAGCTTACGCTTTTAATGCCCGTTTCTTCGACATATGTAAAGCGTGCAGAGGCCATTGCTCAAAACGTTCCTTTCTTCGGCTGTGAATGTGCCTTTTGACTGCTCATCTGAGTCTCGCCCCACTGTCTTTGAGCCATTGAGAGCCATATGTGTGTATGGCAGTGGCACTGGCACTGGCACTGCACTTGCCTTTGGCCACAGTCACAAATGTTTGCCCACGTCTTAAGCTCATGTAATTAGCTGCAACATTACAAAGGAAGATCGCCTGCTTAAAGTGTTTTAAAGGACCATAGTGAGTGAAGACTTTATGAAAGAATTCCATATACTTTTGAAGAAGTTATATCTATTATGATTATACTTTCCCAAAAAGTGAAAACAAATTCTTCTACTTGATTTTCCTTTCAATTGAATCACTTCTCCACTCAAAATGATAAACTTTCGCATTGAAATCTAATTAAAAGACAATTCTCAGTTGATAATTAGTTAAGCGTTTCACCTTGTTGATGGTCTTACAGTTTATTTGGGTCTGCCATTTGGAGTAAGTCATTCAAGGTCCAATTTCTATTGTTTTTCGACTGGCTCATAAGCAGCGGCTGGCTGGGTCTAAGGTTGAACTTGTCTAATGCAATTGTTTTCGTTCTTATTGTTGCTCTAGTTGTTGCTGTTGTTGTTGCCGTTGAGCTCATTTCGAGAGCTAATTGTTCTTGTTAATGTTTTTGCTTGAAATTAAAAAAAAAAAAAAAACGAAAAGAAAAAAAAACGTATAAAGAAATGAAATAACCAGCGGGAGTTGAATGGTTGGAGAAGAGGCAGAGACATTCGTGCATTGTCCGTAAAAAGGGTCAAAAGCTGTGCTTATTTTTGTTCATTCTTCTTTGCACTTATTTCGCTTTGTTTGTATGTTTTGTTTGTTTATTTTCTTGCCATTTTTATGTTGTTTTTTCCTTTTTGTTCCTGGCATTTTGTTTATTGTGTTTAGACTTTGTTTTCGAGTATATATATTTTACTGCAGCCGCTTTTGGCTTTTTCTACCAGCTTCCAGTGGTCATTCTCGCTCACTCTCATTCTCCCTCCCTCTCTCTCGCACTCCCCCAATGTGTGTGTGTGTGTGTGTATTTTTTTATGCCTTTTACTGTGCACAGTTAGACGCTCATTAAAACTCTTGGCTCTTAGCAGATTTCATTGTTTTTAATGAAACTGACAGTAGTCACTGCTCTTGTTGTTGTTGTTTATTTTTCCGCTCGTTTTGCATTGCACCCGCATTGTCCTTTTGTCTATGGGTGTGTGTGTGTGTGTGTGCGCCTTGTCTCTGGTTTGTAGATAACGCGCCATTTATTTTCTTCTGGTCATTCGCTTAAGCCAATTTAAGTTGGCTAAAATAAATTAGCTGTGTTTTACTTTCAACGAGTGCAAACACAAGCACAAATAAAAAAAGGAAAAACGAGAAAAAAAACCTAGGATAAAAGTACTTTAAGCCAAATGTTAAGAACAAATTACGCTTAATTAATAAGTAATCATGACCCTGGGGCTTTTCCTACTTAATATTATGGCCCTTGACGTTCTAACTGGCCAAAATTGAATATGAGAATGACGCTGACCGATTTCAACATCCTCGATAGTATAGTGGTTAGTATCCCCGCCTGTCACGCGGGAGACCGGGGTTCAATTCCCCGTCGGGGAGGAATGTACGAAATTTTTTCTTGAAATTTGATTACCATAATTTTATAGCAACAAACATTTTTACTAGTTAAAAAACGAATTTGCATAGCATACGAGCCTAATTTACTAAAGTATCTACCATTCAAAAAGTTTGCGTTATACTTGGCTTAAGCATATTTGGCATTTCAAATAAAATTCAAATTCTACTTAATTTTATAGAGCATACTTTTGGGGCGACTAATAAATTATCAAACATAAGGTTTATAATATTAAATATTAAGATATTAGTTCCAGCGTTCTAAATAGATGCATTAAGAATTGTTATTAATTAAACTAATTTATTTATTTAAAAATAAAAAAAAATTGACTAACGTCTTTCTCCCCGACGGGGAATTGAACCCCGGTCTCCCGCGTGACAGGCGGGGATACTAACCACTATACTATCGAGGACGCTGATGACAGCTCGACAAATACCGTTTTAGTACTCAACAAACTTTATTTCTTGGCGATCACAAAACAAATAGAACAGGGTTGAAACTCATTCGATATTTTATTTAGTGTCTGCAGTATATAAGAAAACTAATAATTATTTGGTAATAGTATTTGTTCTCATGTAGCGCGAGTGAAATCCATTTGATGTAAATAAAATTTAAAAAAAAATTGACGGAATACATGGACCTACATTCCTCCCCGACGGGGAATTGAACCCCGGTCTCCCGCGTGACAGGCGGGGATACTAACCACTATACTATCGAGGATGCTGGTCGCGGGCTGATAAATTTGAGAATTCTAATTTTTTCGATTCTATTCTAACTTTGATCATAAAGAATGTGCAGAGTCCAATGGCTTGAAAAAATGTATTTTTGAAGCTATGCTATTTTCTATATTTATAATAACGCATTTCTTTGCGATAAGATTGAATTCTAACATAATTCTAATTTGTCTTAACTATGCAAATAATATTATATTTAAAACATTATAGTGAATATTTAAACTAATATAATATTTTAAGATTATTTTAAAAAAGTTATTTTTAAAACTTAAAAAAAAATGGAATTTGATTTCCTCTCCCCGACGGGGAATTGAACCCCGGTCTCCCGCGTGACAGGCGGGGATACTAACCACTATACTATCGAGGATGCTGAACACGGCTTGGCAAACTGCCTACTTGTAATCAAGCAGCTCTGTTTCAAATGCTGATCTCATCAAATAGAACATTGTGCAGGTTCTGTTCTTCCGGGACTGTTGTTATTTCCGTGCTCATTTAGCAAGAGTTAATGAGTTCTGCAGCGACACACACACACACACAGAAGTACACTCACACACATGCGCACTCCTACAAGCAGTGGGATATCATTTATTTAACTGCTGCGAGCGTTGGCACAGTTTTCACAAACATGCCACCAACTCCCGCGACCCATCCAGCTCAACTCATACCAGGTCGCATTTTGCATTGCGCTGCTCGTAGATTTCTGTTGCTGTTGTTGTTGTTGTTGGAGCTTTTATTTACTGCTGCTGTTGCCTCATTTTTATTGTGTTTTTGTTTGTGTCGCTCTCGCAGTTCATTGATATTCATTTTGTATGTCTCTCATGCCACGCCCTATGCCAACGACACCCATATGTTGCCCATACGCAAGCATTTGCATGGAACTTGTCCTCGCACATATACAATTCTGTTGTTGTTGTTGTTGTTGCTGCTGCTTTTAATGCCCTGGCTTTAAGCTTTGCTTCGTTTATTGTTTTTATTCTTGAACGCAGTCGATTGCAATGCAATTAATTGGAAAATAATAAAACAAACTTAATGCGATTTGCTTAAACGTAAACGGTTGCTGAACTCAAGCGTATATTTCCATTTCATTATACTGCAAATGTTTGTCACGCATTTTCACTGAATTTGCTAATTATAATTATTTAATCAATTAAGAAATAGCTAATAAATTAGAGAGTGCAAAGCGGACAGAAGAAACTAGTTGCTCAATTGCAAATTTTGTTGCATACTTTCGGGCTACATGATTAAATGCTGAGGGAATTTTAATGCAGAGTGGGAACAGTTTCTGCAGACAATCATTATTGTCATTTGTTATATGTTATTATCTCATATGATATACATTTTAAACGATACCCAGTAATATAGAATTATATTTAAATCTTTATCTTTTAATAATTTATATATAATTTAAAAGTTGCAAGAGAAACTCAATTGAAAAAAGTGTTGCATACTTTCAGGCTGCATTTTTAAATATTGCTGTTTTGCACTGCTTGGGAACATTTTGTAGTTAAAATTATAAATAAGTATAATTCTTTAAATAAGAGGCAGTATTATACAATTTTATATATAACATATAGCCTGCATTCAAATTAATCATATTTAATTCAAATGTTGCAAGTTTCTTGATGCATGCGTGATTCCAGTTAAGCTCAAGGCGCATTTCATGAAAAGGTCAACTTATACACACGCACACTAACGCACATATGCACGCGAGAGCTCTATTTCCGGTTATATGCAAATGGGTAAATACGCCAAATTCCGCCGTCAGCTTCAGTAAGCGATTCGAGCTTTAAAACGGTAAAATTGGCAACGCGACCAAAATTGGCCCAGCTCCGAGTTTTTCCTCTTTCCATCATTTTTTTTTTTTTTTTTTTTTTTTTTTTGGGGTGTTGCGGCTGTTGTTGTAGGCGCACAAAATGCAAATAGGTTTGCAAACAGGGTAAACGGACGAGCAATCTGCGTTGTCCTTGCCCGGACGCTCTCTCACTGTTGCTGGTCCTTGACATTTTGCGCCTTCACCGACCCGGCGCACATCGTTCATGTCGCCATTCGTCAGCGTTTTAATCGCGTCTGTGCATTTGCTTGGAAAAGTCTAAAATTGAACGCAAGTGATGGCAATTTGTACGCTTCGCCGATGCCAGTGTCCCAGCCCCCCTTTTTCATGGGAGTGGGCGTGGTTAGAGCGAAAGGTTGTGCCGAAATTAATATGCGTCGGCTTTGGAACGGGCAAACTTTTTACCCAGGGATTTAACCTATAGCTCTTTCCTTGCTGCTCCTGCTGCTGCTGCTGCTGCTGCCTCGCGCATTGCCATTGGCAGGCTTCAGGCTTCAGGCTTCATGCTTCAGTGTCGGCTCGTGATTAATGTGGCAAATGCGCACTTATAAATTATTTATTACTATTGTTCGCATTGTTTGCCGAGGCGTGATGCGCGAATCGCTAAGGCATTTAAGCCATATTTTTGAAGTGCTCCACAGCGAACGCCCCCAAAAATGGCCAAGTGTCGCGCATTTATGTTTTCATAAATACGTATACTTAATATTCAGCTCACAAAATATATAAATATCAAGTATATAACGCTATCTTAGAAGTTTTTCTTCTATATATCTTAAGATATTTCAGGCAAACTAGGAAATGAGTCTAAAAATTTAAAGGAATTTTGATATAAAGAAGTAAAGGAGGATGTTTAAAGTTCCATTTCTATGATTGAATAGGTTAAATATATGTTTTCTTTCTCTCTTTTCTTCATCAAGAATCCAATATCGTTCTGTTTTGAGAAGTGCACTAAAAACATTTAGTCAATTAAGTGACAAAGGCGGACAAATTGTCAATTCATTTGCTAGCCCAATCAGCATTCCAATCTCGATTTGTCTATGTCGCCAATGCCTTGCAGCTGAACTGAAGTTTGGCTTAATTCTTTTATTGGCAAAGTTTCGTAATACGTCCTGCGATTGAAATTTATTTCGCATGCACTTTTAAATCGAACAAAAATAGATTCCTTCCGTCATATTGAAAGCGTGACAGAATGGTTGAATGCCCGACAGTCTCGAATGCCTGTCTCTCTCTCTCTCTCTCACTTTGGTGGCAAAAGCAATTGAAAACTTCATCATGGTTACAACAATATTTTTACAACGAAATTGGCACAAAAATGTTGTCCACGAACTTTTTGCTCAGCGTTAGGAAAATGGCCACAACAACAACAACAACAACAACAACAAAATCAAACTGAACCTGTGAACAAAGTTGTTACTAAAAAAATCTAAAATACAAAAAAAAAAAATGGGCATGAGAATAGAAGAAGTTCATCAAGTGCCACGCCCACAAGCCACAACGCCCACTGTCAGGAATGAAACTGAATTGATAACATTTTTCAGTTTAGCTGCCTTTTTACATTATTTTTTCCATTTTTTTTTGGCTTTCATTTTGGCCCTGTTCGGGCCAATTTGTAATCTAAACAACATGGCGGGTTCGCCCGTTAAATATCCAAATCCTGTCGATAAATCGACGGCAGCAACGCCAGCAATATGCAAAAATGTCGTTTTAATATTAGCACCATAAAGCGCAATCAATGTGAAATAAGAACAAAAAAAAAGAAAACCTAGTTGGCAGTGCACGACTTGGAGATACCCCGACTTGAGCTTGCTATAGTATACTAAGCGGCTTTTGAGCGATATTATGGAATAGTCTATATAAGTATATGGCTAATGAGAGCTCAATGAACAGACGAACGTATAGACAGAGCCTAATCGACTTGGCTATCAAAGCTAAACACTGATACATACCCCATTTAACCAATTTCACAGAGTATACAAAATGGAGTTGGATCCATAAGCAAAATGGCAGCTGACGATGGCTGCTGCTGCTGCTGCGGCTGACTGTTTGGCTGCCTTCAGGTTGCCCAGGACGCCGGATGTGGCAGCTTGTTGATGATAAACTCTTATGACCCACATAGTCAGCGGCAGGCAGCCTCCATGGATGTGGCCCAGATGTTGGCTGCATCCGCCGGAAGTTTGCCGCAACACTTAGCCGCCTCCTCCACAACACACACACAAACACACTCACACACACACAGAGATATAAATACATGTTTACCACGCACACCAACACATGACCACAAACACTTTGAAGTTAGTTATAAACGTTTATCGATATTATGGCACAAGAGCCGCCAGCTTGTGTTTGGCGCAGTTTTGTTTGCCCTAGCCTCAAAGTTTTTGGTAGCACCTACACACACGCACACACACACACACACAGACTCCACACCCTCACCCTAAATTCTGTGTGTGCAGACAATGAAATGCAAACAAATCACGTTGTAAAACTTCAGCAACAACTCGCGAAAAACGCGTCGATTTATGGCTGCCAAGTGGAAATATTATCACAAGCTGCAATGGGGGCTGGGGCGGGGTTACCATAGCCAGAGTTGGGGCTGCGTTTATTGTGCGGCATTTAGGTGTCAAAATTGCATGTTTATTGCTTGATTTCTTGACAATTTGCCACAGCAATTTAGGGTCATGAAATATTAGCAGCGTTGTGACACTCAAAGGCAAAACTAGCGAGAGTAAATATTAAATTTTTATTTAAATTATAAAACTTAAAGCTATCGATTAGTAATGCAAACAAAAAGGAAATATTTATATAATATATTTGTCTTTAAACAAGAATTTTCAGTTATTTTTCATAAAATTATATATAGGATATATTTTGAGTTAAAATATTTCCAATTTCCAAAACCAAAAAGATTTCATGTAAATCTAACTCAATTCAATTGCAAAATCTGTTTACTTTAAATCTTATCAACTCTATATATATTTTACAAACTTTTCTTTTGCTTTTCAACTGAAAAACTTATACATATATATAGTTTTTTTAAATTTCTTGTAAACCTAACTCAAATCAAATACAAAATCATATTACTTTAAGCTCCATCAATTCCATATATAAATTTATTTAAATTTTCTTTTATTTCCCAATTCAAAAACTTAACGATAAATAAAAACCATATACTTAATACCCTCAATTGGAATTTAATCAATTTTTGGCGACTGTGTATAAATAATGCCAAATTGTGCCACGCCCACAAGAATGCGCAAAACGCAATCATAAATATGCAATAAAATGTTGAGAAAAACGAGCAAAGAAATGCCCCAAACAAAATGCAAAATGATTGTCATAAAAGAAAGAGAGAAAAATAAAATATATATATATTATTTTTGGCCAGAAATATATTTCACATCACATCAACACATTATTCAGAGCATTGCCGTCAAACAATAACATTGTGAAATGCAAAATTTATCACGCACAGCTCACTCAAAGAAGTCAGCTTTATACTAGATGGGCAAGCGCGACGCGGGGTCATTCAAATGCTTTTGCGCCGCATTGCATGTGGAATGACAATTTATATCCGATTTGCAACTGGCAAAAAAGTCATATATATATATATATACATATACTGTATATAGTTTCATACATAGATGCAATTGAATGTGGGCATTCGCATTCATATTCGTGGCTGTATTTTTGCCCTCGGGGTAGGTAATTGCATTTTTTGCAAATGTCGATAACGATTTATGCATACTATAACTAGCAAAAGCGTTGCAACAATAGATGGATAGATGGTGGTAAAGGGGCTTTGAATAACTGTAAAATGGCCACTTACCCGCCAGCACGGAGGTTGAGTTGTGGCGCGGATCATAGGGGCACACAGCCTGACCATTCTTCGTAGCCTCCAGCGTATAGTTGCTGTCGTTGATCACGTACGTGTTGCACATGGGCCGAAACGAGTTGGTGCCGCAGACGAACAGGCGACCTGGCGAGGGCACCACCATGATTCGTATGTAATTCTGACAGGCCTCCTGGAAAATGTTGAAAAAAAAACAACAGAAAAATAATTATTAATATTGTTATTTTGCAATTGAATAAATTTTGAATATAAAATAATTTTTAAAAATATTTATATGGTTAGGAAATCTATGATAGGAATTTCTACTATAGACAAAAGTATTTTAATTATTCATTTATTATAATAATAAACAATTGAATCACTAAGCTAACAGCATTCTATTGTTTCTTTAAACTATTTTGTTTAGGAATTCAAAACAATTGAGGAAAACCCAGCTGCAAAGCTAACTCAGCATGAGGCTTGCCTTGTCTCATCCACATTTATAACTTGTAAGTTTCACATGAGCATATAGAATGCATATAATTTACAATATATTCATTAGAATGCACAATTAGGCTTAAACATATACGAAATGTAAGCCAGATTCATATGCCAACATTTTCACTCTAGTACATCGAACAAAGTTACAATTTATTTTAGCGTCAGCTGCTGCTCTCACAACTGCATTAATTAATAATTTCAGTTTCCTCATCTAAGAGTTAAACATTAATTTGCAAATTTCAACAAAGAAAATTGCATGTTTTTGCCAGCCAGTTGCCTGCAGTAATTTGTTAAGCTCGAAAGTCAAAAAAAAAAAGAAAAGAAAAGCCAGAAAATATTTATTATGCAGTAAATACGCAGACGAACTGTTGCTCAAACATGCTGTGCACTAATTTCAAATGGGAAATGGGAAATGGAAAATGCTGTGTGGTGTATGGTGTATAGCAAATGGAAAACGGCACTGAAAATGCCAAATGAAGAGAAGATGCATCAAGCACTAGCATATGCATATGCTCATCAAAAACTTGCATTTCCGCTTGCCATTTGGCCTGAATATGCAGGACGAGTCTATCTCTCTGCTCTGCACTTTTAGTCTAACGAGGCCAAAACAGATCCGGCAGCAGCAGCAGCACCCGTCAATGTGTGTCATCTCTGTGTGTGTGTAAGTGTGTGTGTGTGCTTGTTTTGCATAAATGTTTTGCAAATTGAAATATTTAATGCGTAACAAATACATTTAAACGGCAGTCGGGGCCGTGGGGCAGGCGAACTAACTAACTTGCAACTCAATAAATATTAAAAGGCAATGCCAGTGCCAGCGTTTGCCATGCACCTGCAAAATACGCATACGCAGCGTGTGCCCAACGTTGGTTCGGTTCGGTTCGGTTCGGTTAGGTTAGGGGCTGGCCCGCAAAAGTATGCTAAACTTTTGCACAGCTGTGTAAGAGCGCCACGGCCCCCTCTGGCGCAGCACCGGAAGTGCACTGTACTGTAACATGACAAATCATTTGCAATTTTCCCCCATTGCAACTCAACAAGCAGGCAACATTTTCCATTTGCCCTCGCTGTCTCTTTCAGCCACTGTTAAAATATTTAAGCATTTTGTTTGTTTGCCTACTAATTTTCACAATTTTCCAGTGCACATGTCGCTTTTGTCGTATGTCTAAACATATTTGGAGTGTCCCTCTCTCTCTCTTTCTCTCTCTCTATATATATATATATATACTATATCTGTCTCTCTCTCTCTCTGTCTCTGTTGGTTTTAGTTCTTGCAATTTATGTTGCCCACACGCACCGCTTACTCACAGCCGCAACATTTGCATTGTGCTGATTGTATCTCGGCACCGCCGAACTATCCACCATTGCATGAAAGCTAACCGCATTTTCCGTTTTGGCTTTTACCTGGAAAATTGAGGCCAATAACGTGAAGAATTGCGCATGGAAATGAAAATGCTAACGGAAATTACACCTCGCTGCAATTTCAAATGACCCAATAGCAATTTTATATTATTACAAATAACAAATTGAACAGAAGAGCACGAAAATGAAATACCCTTAAGTAGAATAGAAGATATAATGATGATTGTTTTCTAGATTATGTTATATATTCTATATATTTATGAGATTTTATATAGTAAAATCCCTGTAATTCCTGACTAAAGTAAATTTTATATTCTATATTTTAACAATATATAAATTCTTAAAGAATTAATTACTCCATCTACTTATCCCCTCGCATACTATTTCATGACAAAATTCTAATACCTGCCGCCAGACTGACATTGCCTTTTGAGACTCTTCAAAAATAACAATAAATATGAAAATTTTAATTGGAAATTGTCTTTACAAATTGTGTTTCATTCAAATTCAAATTAAATTTTTAGCTACTATAATTTATTTAAAAAAAACTTGTTTATTTTATCAATATTCAAATTTTATCTTTGTGAATTATGAGTTTGCATTTAAATGACATACATTTTGAGTTTTAGTTTTAGTTTCAGTTTCAGTTTTAGTTTGAATATTATATAATATTATTAAAATTGTTTATCGCACATATAAAATGAAAATATTTTCCTTATTTTTTTTGTTTTTTTTTTTTTTTTGTTTATGCAATTCATGCTGACTTTCATGTGAACGCGTGCCCAGCTATGCATTTTATTATCTAATTTTGTGAAATTCTCTCAACTAGTTTCATAAATTTCGCAGCGCCTTGGGAAATTGTTGGCAATGGGTAAAATGGACAGCATATTCCATTTCATTTTGTTTATTGTTTTAAATATTTAAACTGTTTGCATTGCTGCTTTGCGACGTTGTTGTTGCTGCTGCTGCTGCTGTTGCTGTTGTTGCTATGGCTGTGGCTGTGCCCTTTGTTGTTGTTGGCGTTGCTTAGTTTGCGGTTTGTTGTTGCCTGGCTGTTAGTTATGTGCTTAGTTGTTGTTGCCTGCCGCCTGCCTGCCTGCCTGCCTGCCTGCCGCCTGCCGCATTTGAGCATAAATTTAAATAAATTAACAAAACACATTTTACAACAATTACACAGGCATGCGGCTAGAGTGTGGAGCGGGCGGGAGTGACGCTTGTCAGTGGATTGGGTGGTTTTTTGGGTGGCTTTCGGGCGGCTTTGTCACTTCTACTTTTGTTGTACTTTACATTATTGCCGTTGTAATTAACACGAACATACAAGAGACAACATATACTATATATAAAAGAGACTATTTCAATGCTTGCTATACGAGTTGAACGCAATTAAGCGGAAAATTTATTAATTTTCTGCTTTGCAAGTTATGGCTGTCATTTATTGTTTTTTTTTTTGTTTGTTTTTGTTAAATTGTTTTTTCAAATCTGTACGATGGGCTTAGTTGATGTTTAGTATTTCAATTTATACTGACAGACGTATAGAATTTATAAGCGATATTTTAAGTACTTTAAAGTGTTTCGTACTTAAATATATATCTTCTTTATCATTTACTCTTCAACACTTTAACTTTAGTTCAACTTCACATTACTGTTTTTATAATTAACAATTAATTACTATACAGTTAAGGAATAGTATATAAAAATATATTCCATCCCCTTTTTAAATACTCGCTATACAAGTTGAATGCAATTATGCTAAAAATTTATTCATAGTTATGGCTGCCGTTTGTTGTTTTTAGTTTCAGAGTTTTTGCTGTTTTTTCTTGCGGTAGATGCTTAAATATATTGAAGCTAAATTGAAGTTGTGGAATAATAGTGAACAAATTTTAATTGAATTTATAAATATAATATATACTAAACTATTCATTTCTATTATTCACTCAAATTGAGTAGAAATCAGTCACTAAAGAAAATTGATTAGGTATTAATATGATTAATCAAGTTTTATTATCATAAATCAAGTTTTATAAACACGATGTGAACCTCAAGAAATGTTAAAAATAAATTACATAAATTGTTCATATTTATTATTATTTTTTAAATATTTATTTATATATTAATTTACAAACTTTATATTTTCCAGCGAACTTCTATATACCTCAGTCAACCTATCTACAGGGTATGCAAAAATCGACATTTTAACCTGACTCATTCATGCTGTTTTCATATTTATTTATTTGTTCTGTTCTGTTTTTAATGTTCAACGCATAATTTAATGCAAATTTATTTTATACGAGCAAATTATTTTGGACTAAAAGCAAATTAGCAAAATGCATTCCAAAATTGTCAATGGCTCATGCCATTAATGGTGGAAATTAGCAGCATAAGCGACTGTTTATTAGTTTTTAAGCTTTGGATTATTATTATTAATATTATTTGGAAGATATTCAAACAGAGATTTCACAAGAAATATATTCAGAGATTTGCTAAGAAGACATATAACATCATCTGGCAGAGAAATCAAATAAAGTAAATTTGTCGTTAATCACGTTGACAATGCAAATTTGTTGGCTAGCTGCAAATGGATGTACCAGGGCTGGGCTGGGCTGGGCTGGGCTGGGCTGGGCTGGGCTGGGCTGGTCTGGTCTGGGCTGGTCTGGGCTGGTCTGGTCTGGTCTGGGCTGTACAATTTGACAAACAAACGTTTTGGAAAATTTTGAGAAATTTCGCATTGGCTGCTGCTCGAACGAAAGGCCATCAATTTCAAGGCTTACCAGCATTCGAGTTAAGTTCAACTCGACAAAGCGCCTGCAGGTAGGCAACAGTTCTGTTAATGATACGCAAACACACAGAGAGAGAGAGAGAGAGAGAGCAAGAGCAAGACGAGCCGAGACCTCTGACGGACCGGTCCATCGTAGCAAATGAGTTGAGCATAGCTCACAATAGCATTTCATTAAATAATTTTACGGCAAGCTGAAAAATGAAAGTCAGCCAGCAAGAAAAATAAGACCAGCTGCCACAAAACGAACGAGCAACAACAATTTTCTTCACTTTAATTGGACTTGCGAAATCGACCGTTGGTCTCTTTAAAGGCAGCTTCAAATGTCAGCAGGAATGCGCTAGCAAAACTCATTTGCAAAGATAATTTAATAGTACAGTACTTGGCTTATTATCGATTTAGATTAAAGATTATCAGCTATATCTTTAGACTCTTGAATAGAGTATGAGTTAATTTTTCTTTGATGTATAATATTTAGTTAGGGACAGCCTGCAAGAGGTGTCAAAAAAAATACCTTGAAAGACTAGAGAGAGATTCTCATCGAAATAACAAGGTTAGGCGTCTAGGTACTGCAGCCCAACGTCTTGATAGCTTCCGCACCAGAACTAGGATAAGAGTCAGACGCCATCACTCTTAAGACCTCATGAACCGGGTCTTAAATAAAAATATAGCAATTATAATCTTTATCTGTGTGAGTTCCACTCTCTAACTCTTTCTTCCCTTAATCTATGTATTCTACATTTGTATTCTATAGCCTTAAATAATATATTTCAAAAATTTCTCTTTAGATTAAGTTGCCTAAAAGGAAGTAGGACTTTTATCTGTAAATATATCATCAAATAAATACAAAAATTCCCTAAAAAAATTTCAAAATAAACTAAAATAGTCAAGTGTCCATTTGGAGCTCTTTAAAATCATTTAAATATTTATTAAAAAATAAACTGTGGCTCGTCTCTTGAACAAAAGTAATGTGAAATGGTTCTGAACTATGCCGGGCATTCTTTTCGAGGGGGTTTTCTCGAATGGGTTCCGGTCCATTCAATGGCTGGCCAAATGCTGAATTGCTGTTATTGAAGAAGCACAGAATGGCATATGGGTGTCAGTCCATCTCACTCTACCCCTCTCCCTCTCTCTCCCTCTCTCTTTATCTCTCTCTCTGTGTGTGTGTGTGTGTGAAATGGCATTTGAAATTCATTTGTGTTGAAGCTCAGCCCTGACCGGACGGCTATTGTTCATTTGGAGTGCGGAAGTGCTTTTAATTTATGCACAGGTGGCCAACACTTTCAACATCCACAGCCACCGCCAGAGCCACAGTTACACCCACAGGCACACCCACATCAATATAGACATAGACATCGGCCTTCTGTTTGGGGGCGAGAGCCCGAGACCGCAAAACTGCCTTGGCATTTTGGTGTCGCTGCCTGTTTCAATACATCCATGAAACTATGCGTCCAGCTACAACACAACAACAACAACTATCGCACGCTCATTTATCTCACTTGTTGTTTGGCAAGCGGGGAAGGGCGGCGTGTGGGCGCGGCAGTTGTCCATTCAACTCCGTACATCCATTCAAATCACTCATTTCATTTTGACATTTTGCTCTGCCATTCGGAATTTCATTAATTCAGCTAAAGTCCAGCCAGTGCCACGCCCTCAACCAGCGCCTGCTGCAGAGCAATTCACATAATCTGTTGACCTCACGCCACGCCCACTTTAGTGTTGTTTATTTACCTTTTTTGGTTATTTTTTTTTCCTTCTGCACATTCCTTATGCCTTAGCCTAAGGCTTCACAAAATTTCAGCTGCCATTCAAAATTAATCGTCTGTTTGTCTTTTATTTGTACGCAGACCAGCGCAAAGAAGAAAAAAACCAAAGGGATTAAACCAGAAGCTCAAAAAACAATAAAGAGAATGGAATTTTGTTTTTTTCGTAACACTCAATTGACAAACTCCTTTTTTTCCTTTTTTTAATGATTAATTTAAGTTCTTGTTGTAGTAGAACTCTTTTTTTTTAGGGTTGTACGAAGGATACCAAACTAAGAATGAATATCTGTTGTGCAGGCTATGGTATATGCATATATAGAGAAATCTATGTTAAATTCTGAATTCAATAAACTATCTTCAAGCAACACTCCCATTCTTCACTCTCATATTCATATAGTTTGAGCCCATCTCTCTTATGACACTTCCAACACTTATTTAATCCACAACTTGAACACAAAGCCACATGGAATTTCGTTTGGGCAAATATTTGATCGTTGGCAAAGTTTGTGCGCAAATATTTTTGCCTGAACGGTTCCGCGTTAATATTGGACTTAAACAATTTAATCAAATATTTTAACTTGCTTTTTATTAATTAATTCACGGCATATGCACACACATCCACACATCCAGCCGCCCAGCAGAGATTTTTATATTCGGCTGACCGCTTTTAATGTTCATTTTGTTGGCCGTTTCTCGACGTTTTTTTTTTTAAATATTTATTTTCATCCATTTTGTTTTTTTGTTTTTTACATTTTTGCAGCTGCTCAGCACTTCTGGCTCAGCCAATTGCTCTTTTGGCACCCCAAAAAATGGAACGTGGCCGGAGGCGTCAGTTTGTTGTAGGCTGGCTGTCGCTTTTGCGCTGCTGTTTACGCAGCTTTAATAAAACATTGTGCCAAATAATAAATCAATTAAAAATTTACAACAATCTTTTCTACATATACATATATCTATATATATATATATATATATGTCTTTATCGCTGCAGTTATAATCATATTTGTGTGCGTGCTTGTGTCCCTACCCGAAAGTAACCCATTTTTAAGCCCAATTTTCGCCGCATCCGGTTCGCAGTTTTTTTTTTTATAAAATGGCCGCCATTATGGCTTGAAAAGGAATATACAAACAGGAGCAAAAAAATAACACGTGGCCGCCATTTTGGGCGCGTTATTAAAATGAAATTTTTTCAAGCTTTTGTACAAAGCGGCAAAAAAAAAAAAACAAAAATAAATTTGCTGCGCTCAGCAAATTTATCAGCCATGAATTTTTCGCCTTTGTTGTTGTTGTTATTATTGTTGCTAGCACAATTGGCCTTAAAATATTCAGCGCAAATGAGAAAAGTTTTCGGGCGTTTGTTTTTGGCATGGAACAAAGCCAAAGCTGATGCAAGCTTAAAGTTTCGATTTGCCTAAAATATTGTCTAAATACAAATATATGAATATGAATGTTAGAATTTCTTTTATTAAATGTTCTTTTGGGGCAAACTTCCAGATAACAATTTAAGCTGGAAATCTATGAAATATGTCAAAGACTTTTCTACCTATTGACTGTCAAAGTTTGTTTAGTTGAGACTAAATAATTCTTAACTCTAACCATATATATCTCTTTTCAAATTTCTAAACAGCTGGCTTAAATTTTAAGCCAAAGCAACGTTTTTATGCCCAAGATATCTTTATCAGAAAAACCCCTCCACTCAAATACCATTTGGTACATAACTTCCACTACTTTATTTCCGCTAAACCTATGCAAGCGATTTAATTGGGCTAGATAAAAGGAAAATCGCGTGATTTGTTTGCATTTTTTTTGTTTTTTGGTTTCCTAATTGCATTGCAGGCAATAAAATGCAGCCGGCTTTTAGGCGCTGCTCAGGCGATTATTATCTCTATTGGAGGGCAGAGAGCGCATTAGCCAAATGTCAGCTAATTAAAATTGTAAATTTGAACTTTTCATTAGTGCATATAATATGCTAACTATTGCAATTTAGTTTCTCATTTTTATTTCATTTTATTTTTGGCTGCGCTGCAGTCAAAGGGCGCAACCTTTGTAAAATGGCGGCAATGCACGCTATGGACACATACACACACACACACACAGAGAGGGGGAAAAAGGGGTTTGGCAGTCGCAGTGCAACCCTTTTTAGATGTTGGCCAAAGAAACAAAAGGTTAATTCTTTCCTTTTGGCCAACAACTTGAAGCTATAAATACCTAGTTGGGGGCAAGTCAAGTGAAGCAAATTGAGTTCAACAAATTACACCTGCTCCCAGTGCAGGTAACAGTGCAGCGGGCAGCACCCCTAACAAGTGTTGCTTAATTACGTCAGCGTCAGCAATGCCAGAAGTGCACTTGAGCATGCAACGGGGTCCGGGGGGGTGTCCTTCATTTCTCCTTGCGGTGTGCGCCATTTTGTTTACTTGACCGGAAACGGAAGACGAAACAGCAACAGCAACAGAAAAGCAGAGCCAGCCCCAGCTGCGCTTTGCCAATACCAAATTTAATTCAAAAATGTTTACCTTCGTGTTTTTCCTCTTTTTTTTTTTTCGTGTGTTTAGAATCAGCTTTTGCTAACAACTTTTTTGGTGAATGGGTCAATTAGCAATATGCTTACAATAAAATCTGATTTGAAATCTCAGCTGGGTCAAGGAAACAAAAGAAAACAAGTCGCATTCATCAATTTCCCTGCAGCTGCAGCTCTGATTTACATTTGTAGTAAGCGCGAGCGCGATTCAACTAGCCAAAGAGCGGAAAACATTTTATTGCTTTTGTTTTATAACCGCCAAGTTGTTGCTGCAACGGAAACATTGCCCCAAATTTGCAATGAAAATGGAAATTACCAAAAAAAAAAAAGGCTTACGGTAGTTAATCGAAAATGGCAATTGAAGTGGATAACAAGATGAAGAACAGGATTTAAGATTTCTTGTTGAATAAATGGAAGCTAAACTGTGTTTTAAAGCTATTGAAAGTGGATGGCCAAGATGAAGACTTGAGCATATGAAAGCAAAAATGTATTTTAAAGCTAATGAAAGATCAGATTCCTGTATTCAAACTAAACATTTCTTAGCTCTTCACATACATAGGTATATACATACTTGCTTAAGATTTATATAGCAATCATAGACATAGCAGGGCATTTCAATGCTTTTGCCTACCATTGAACCCATTTGAAATAGGAGCTCAAACACAGGGCCTCTTCTAGTCGAGCCCGTCATCGGCCATTGTATTCATATTTTTAAGGACTCAATCTTATTCTTTCTCTAACAATTCCTTTCTCTGCATTCACTTAACAGAAAATTGATTGTCCAACTTACCTCATCTTTGCCCTTGACGAGACACATTTTGGTATCATCCTCCGGCGACGTCCACACGAGACGTTGCTGTTCCGCGAGATCATGTATGCTTAAATTAAATACGATATTTCTGAAAATACAAAGAGAACATAGAAAATTGATTATAGATGAGAAATTGAACAAGTTAACAAAAAATAAATCAATCTTGGCAAAAGGGAGAGGCGACAACGCGATGAGCAAGCTGGCGATTTTATTAATTAAAATATTAATTAAAATTCATTTGACCTATGCGCCCGCAATCAACACGCTTCGTACAGGCTTACGTGGCGATGCTTTTGGCTGCTGGAAAAATGCCGTAATACGAAAATTTATGCAAAAAATTTCAAAATTCTCGTTAATAAAATTATATATGTATACTCGTGTGTCTCTGTATGTGTGAGTTTATATATATATGTGTATGTGTGTGTATGCTTTAAGCCAAAAATATGGCGCTGCTCCGGGGCTTTAGGGCTAGGCGTATGAGGTAAACAGAAATTTCATAAAATCAACTCATTGATTATTGAAACCACAACTACGTGAGTGTGGCCGTGTGAATGTGCAAGTGTGTGGGTGAGCGTGTGTGTTTGTGTGTGTGTGTCATGCATGTGTGAGTGCACTTTGGCCGAATATTTTATGGCTGGCGTGTCATGAGGCAAAATGTGAATGAGGCAATCGAAGCCAAGCCAAACCACAGCCACCCACACCCAGTCACCCACAGTCACCCACAGCCACTCCCCAATTTGGGGCAGAGGCAACCTTATCGAAACTTCCGGTGTTTTCGGGTTGAATGCAGCAAAAAGAGAGCGGAAAATTTAAAATAAATATGTAGTCAACTTTTGCACAGGGTAAAGGCAAATTGGCACAAGGTAGATCTAAGAATCGATGCAGGTGCTAGGCGAAAAGGTAGGGGCAGGGGCAGGCCCAGGCCCTGGGCCAACTTGGGGCCAAATGATGCGGTTAAAAGTGAACTTCGCTCTTGCAAAGTTCCGGCAATGCCAAGCAATTGTTGTCATAATATTAAAAGACCTTCTTCGCTCAAAGCATTTACTTTCTTGCTCCAACTTGCTGCATGAGAATGCAAATGATGCAATTTACATATATAAATATATATATATATATATATATATGTTATATCATATATCTAAAATATGTACATAGAGCGAGCACATTTAGTTGTATCTTTGCCTTATTCAAATAAATAAATTCTTTGCAAAACTATTTTTAATATAAACTCATAAAAAGAATTTTGCTCTATGTGAATGTGTAAGTAGATTTGTATATGCGAGGTCTGCTCAAAATTTATCTCGAATTTCCGCGTATTCAACGTCTATTCTATTTTTGATTTATTTGTGGCATTTTGTTGGTAGTCATGTCTTCCACTTAAGCTAAAAAGTTCGGCTACTTTGCTATTTCGACAGCTGTTTAGCTAGTACGTGTTTTAGCTCGTCTTCGATTTTTGCCTATTCCACAAAATGGAGCAAAGAATCATCAAATTTTTGGCAAAAGAAAGAAAATATGACACTAATGATGCCACAGCCAGACCTGACCCCTTGTGACTTTTCTTGTTCCGAAAAACTGAAGAGAATCATGAAAGGGCGACGCTACGCTAAGATTGAGCTGATAAAGACGGCATCGTAGCAGGAGCTGAGCAAGATCACAAAAAAAGGATTGGAAGAATCGTTTTCAAAGGTGTAAAGCATGAGATGGGGATTCCCTTGATTCCCTTGAGAGATCTCGTAGAATACAGACAATTACAATGAAAAAAAAATTAAACAAACTATAAATAATCAAAATATTATTTATTTCAATAAAGAATAGTTTAAAATACCTCAAGATGTCTCTAAATCTGCAGCAACTAGCAAGTCGAACGAATTTTATGCCTGACTCATTGTCTAAGGATTATTCAATAATACTTCTTAAACTATCAGATGTAAGCTTAAACATTATTGTAAGATTTTTCTCAGCTTAACAACAATATACTCTTTCCATATTAAGAATGGCTTTTCTTTTTGCTCGTTAGCATTTCTTTTCTATTATCTTTATTTACTATTTTTATGCTGTGCTGTCGCTCTAACCGTCTCTACGTGTGTGAGACAATTTGTGCAACAATGTGAAGGGTTTTTTGTTGGTGCTACGTCATGCACCGTTATCCAATTACGCCCGAATTGTGGAAACATTTTGTAGCGCATCCACAAACTGCACACGAGTGCGTCTTTGTGCCAGTGAGTGTATGCTGGTTGATGGCCTGGCCAATGCAAACAGGGCCTGGAAAAAAGTGCACATTGTCCACTTTGTTAGGCAGTCGAATAAATGGTCGTGATTGCCATGGGCCCAGCACAGGCAACGAGCCTCGAGCGCAGCACTACAAGGTACAGTTAGGAGTGGGGGATCACACACACACACACACACATATACGTATACAAACTCATAAAGCGACAGTGCCATTGTTTGGCAATTATGTAGCGCGTTTTAATTATGACAACAGCAGCAGCAGCGGCAGCAGCAGCAACAACTTCAAACGAAACGAGCGTTGGCAACCCTGCGGTTTTCCCAGTTAAGTTGGCTGCAATTTTGTCGCCTGTTGTTGTCAGCAACGTATAAATATAAAATGTGCTGAGCGAAATTAGCATACGAGAGGAAGGGGCTGCTGTGCGGGAAAGAGATAGAGTGAGAAGAGAGAAGAGAGAAGCGCGTTAGCGCTGCAGGTGGCTATGATTGCGACTGCGACAGCGTTGAGTGCCAAAAAGCGTAAAGTGCAAAAGGAAAAAACAAAAATAACTGGCCTGCAACAGAGCAAACACACACACACACACATGTGGAGAGAGAGGCATACACGCGGATGCACGCACGTAAACAAACACATAAACACTTTAACGCACTGCTTAACACTCGCACAGACACGCACACTAATGCACAAGCGCCAATGATATTTACGCGCTTACGAAAACGTTAAGTTAAAATGCGACAGCGCAGAGCAGAGGCAGCACAAGCAGTGTGTAGTTAGGATGAGCGCAAGAGAGAGAGAGAGAGAGAGAGAGAGAGGGAGAGAGGGAGAGAGGGATAACAGCAGCAGCACTGGGTGGGGTTAACATTTTATAGAATGCATTTGGCGTAAAAGCCACGCTCATAAATATTTTCCACACGGCAACGTGTTAGTGTTAGTGTTGCTGTTGTTGCACTGCCTGCAAGCAGTGCAGCCAGCGTATGCAACGATTATGCTGGATTTTCACTGCTTTGCGCATGTTATCCTGTTGTTTTTGTTGTTGTTGTTGTAATTATTTTTATTTATGTTCTCTCAGCTGTTACGCTCAGTTTATTTTTACAAAGCGTTTTAAGTGCAAGACTTGGTACTATTTTATATAGATGACGGAAACATTTTAAAGACCCATCTAAAGCTTTAAGTACTTAAAAGTTAATTCAGTTTAAATGCATTATTATCATGGGAAACCAAATGTACATTCGATTCTTAAGTACTTAAGAGTGTTATGAAAAGAATAATATAAATTATAATTGTGTATTTGTCAATTATTTGAGGTTTTTTTTTTCGTCAAATAAATGACAATTTCAGCAGCTTTATCACAGTTTATAAATATTGTTTGCTCTATGCAAATGTTGTTCAAACAAAACAAAAAAAAAAAATTAAATAAATTCACAATTTGGCGCTGTTAAATGTTGCGACGAATGAATTGTGTTTGGAATTTGTTTTGCGATTTATTCATGAATGCAACGAGCCGCACACGAATCGCGACCGCGAATCATTTCGAGCCTGACAGCAACGCAGACCGCAGATATTTCAAACTATGGCCATGGCTATGGTATCAAATGCCTGACTGCATATTTGATCAATGCATTTGCCTGATTTGCCTAGTTATCGTTAACCCATACACAGCACTTGGCTTAATTGAAGCGCAGTTCAGGCTCTCGTCCTCTGTCTCTATTATGCAGAGATATATATATATATTTAATTGAAGCGCATTTCCATCTACCTCATTCTCTCTCCCTCTCTCTCTCTCTCTATTATGTGGAGATATATATTTAAATATTTAGGGCTTAGTTTATTTTGTTTCCTTTTTTAATTTGATAAAATGTTTCGACGATAAGTTGTGGGCATTTGAATAGCTATCGAATTATAATGTGCTTAGTTTTATGTAACTATTACAGGCTTTATTGTGCTACTCAATGCTTAAACATGTTTAAGTCAAACTTTATATAAAATTGAAGATATTAAACTTAGTTTATCATAAAAATATATATATAAATAATACAATATTTAATCAAAGATTTAAAACTTTTTAAATCAAAATTGCTTTTTTATTTCACTTCATCTACTTCATGTGTTCTTTTCAGACATTCCACTTGCCAAACAGACAGCCATGTTAAATGTTAGCTGACTGCAGCTGTCGCTCTGACACGAACCCATTCGCATGATTTCGCCATAATTTTGAAATTATGTGTAACAAGTTGACGTTTTCATTTCGCTTTTCTTTTCGTTTTTCATTGGTGAAATGCCATTTTTTTTTTCTCGCACACATTTTGAATCAGTGAGAAAATGATGAGCGGGAGATGAAAAAGGGGTTGAGCATCGAGAACCCTTTTCAAATATTTCTAAAAGCAACAAAACAAAAGCCACATGCACATAAATAACGGCATTGTGGTTGACGGGCTTTCAAAGACGTTAAAATTGCAACAACAACAATAACAACCACAACAACAACATACAGCAACAACAACATACAGCATGACAATGAGAATGTGGCGCTGCCATAAAATAGATTGAGAAACCCTGGCAACGTCGAAACAAAACACAAGAAAGAAATAAAATCATCGTCGCCATCGCCGCTGCTGCTGCTTCTGCTGCCGTTGCCGCCATTTTGTGGCTTGACCCACAAAAAGCATCAAATAGACAAATCCGAGCCAAACAAAGGAGCAGCAGTCGAAGCAGCAGCCCTCAGCAGCTCATGCCCGCCTCCTTTCCAGTCTAGACTCCACTGAAACATGCAAATTGCTCATACGACGCGTTGACGCTCAGCTGCCCTTAGGCGAAACGGCAATTGAATGGAAAGAAAAACCAAAACACTCCCACACATTGAAGTGACCTTGGCGTGGAGTGGAGATAGCTAGACGAGCCCAAAATGTATCCATTGGTTGCCTAGGCAACGCATTTTCTCATCATTACCAGCGCGTACCCATCTTTATGCCAAGTTCTCGCTAACCTCTCGCGTGTGGCCAATAAAATGGGAAATTTATTACGCAATGCCAGCCAGATTTTAGCATAGGTCCACATATTTATTACCCTCGAAGGCGGTTGCTGCGGCTGCGGCTGTGGCTGTGGCTGTACATGGCATGTAAATATGATGAATATAAATTAATGTACACTTTTTTATACATAAGCATCCGATCTGATTAATTTTGATATGCGTATTTATCAAAATGTATATTTTTTTTCTCTATTTTTTAGCTACTTGTTCGTCTGCCATTGTCATATTTTTAGCCATTGAAAAAATGGCGTATTATTTGTTTGTTGACGGTTTTGCTGCGAAATTTAAGCATCATTAGCGCTCTTTGAATAATGTTCATAATTTATTTGTTATGCAGTAGCGTAATACTTGATTACGTACACTTTGCCTCCCTATCAAGGGCAGAAGCGTTTGTCGAGAGCTACATTTGACAGTAAATAAATACAAGTGATTTATTCAATAATGCCAGTTCCACGCACTTTGAATTTAATATAAATTAATAGAATGCATGATTTTTATTAGAAAACAGTCGATAATGGATGAAGTCTGAAAAAAGATCTTGAATAGACTTTTGTATATCTTTTACAAAGCAATGAGCAATGAGAAGTATGATATTTTCATCAATTATTATTGTTATTTTCATAATAATTAGTAATATCATTGCTGTTATCAGTTTTATAATGAGTATATCTCTATCATGAAATAATATATTATGAGCATTTATATTATAATGATATTATTATAATTATCATTATCATTTATCATTTTCATTGTCATTGCCAATATTATTGTCATTGTCATAGTCATTATTATAATTATTCTCATCAGTATCGGTATCATTATCATTGTCATTGTCATTGTCATTGTCATTGTCATTGTCATTGTCATTGTCATTGTCATTGTCATTGTCACTGTCATTGTCATTGTCATTGTCATTGTCATTGTCATTGTCATTGTCATTGTCATTGTCATTGTCATTGTCATTGTCATTGTCATTGTCATTGTCATTGTCATTGTCATTGTCATTGTCATTGTCATTGTCATTGTCATTGTCATTGTCATTGTCATTGTCATTGTCATTGTCATTGTCATTGTCATTGTCATTGTCATTGTCATTGTCATTGTGATTGTCATTGACATTTTCACTATCATTATCATTGTCATTGTCATTGTCATTGTTATTGTCATTGACATTTTCATTATCATTATCAATATCATTGTCATTGCCATTGTCATTGACATTTTCATTATCATTGTTATTGTCATTGTTATGGTCATTCTTTATCTTGTCATTATTACTATCATTATCATTATAATTATCATTACGATTGCCACTGTCATTGTCGTTATCATTGTTATTATACTTCTCATAATTAACATTAAAGCCATCATCATCATCCCTATCGATATCAAAATATACGTTATGAATTGGTTCGGCTGAGAAGGCAAATTACGGCACTTTACAAATGCGATTCATGGGTGGGCTGCTTTGCAATTGCTTCGCAGCGCATTCAATGCCAATTCCAGCCGCCAGGTCTTAGTCAGCCAACCAGCTTGCCAACTCTGTCATTGCCAGTCAACTTTCAATGTCACACGTCATCAAACTTTGCGCTACTTTGGCAGCAGTTGCAGCAAGCATCAGCAGCAGCAGCAGCAGCAGCAGCAGCAGCAGCAGCAGTGAGTGAGATGCAGCTGCCTGCAAGGCATATTCCGATTTTGCCTTCTGCAGATCGTGCATTCTGCATCCATGCACCCAGTTCGGTATCCATCGCTTGCACACTTGAGGCATGAAAAGAAGTTGACTTTGGTCGGGCATTTGACAGCTTTTGTTGCTGTAGGAAGTTTGCCCTGCCAAAGCCCCTTCGACTCCTGCCAACTGCCACGTTTGAGTTCCATTCATGACAGCGGCTGCAGCAGAGCCGTCGACGTGCTGTCGAGGCGGTATTCTTGTGACATAACGGTAAATGGCTTTACTGTATAGCCAAAAGCTAAGCAAATCAAGCAAATTTCCCCGATATGGCAACGCCTCATAAGTTTTCCCATTCGATGTAGATATGTGTGTATGTGAGTGTGTGTGTGTGTTAGCGTGGTTCGGCAGCTGGACAAAGTTAAAATTTGATGCTGTCGCCGCCATTCGCCAGTCAGTTTCCCAACCTCTCTCACTCTCTCCCTCTCTCTTTCTCTATGATCTGCCATCTCTCTTCTCAGCTTATGTGCGTTTCTCATATTGAATTACATGTGTGCGCAATTGCAGCCCATGCAAAAATTATCGAAGCATAGCAGCCGACAGCAGCTCCTGCGTTAGCAATTCCCATTTTCCAGTTACAGAATTCCTTTCATTTCCTTTTTCTAACACAGCTTTCAGGCTGTCTATCTCTGCTGTATGGGGATATTTGGACAAAGAGTCTTAGAGCAAAAATAAAGTTTTGCTAAGCTCGAGGGCCTATAGACTTTTTGTCGTACATAAATATTAGATAAAAGAAAATGTTTTAATTTTGATATATATTATTAAAAACCTTTTAAAGGGCATTTATTAGTCGAGCAAGTGGTCTGCTCTGACATTCATTGGCATTCCCATTGGCAGTCATTGGTGCTGCCAGGCTGCATCCCTCGTTTGTCGGTTCTTGTGTTTTGGCATGCATCGAATTGACGGTTCGAATTTCATGTTATTGACCGACGTTTTTCTTTTGTGGCTCCTCGGCCTCAAACCATTTGATTTGCCGCTGCCCGGCTGCTCCCTAGTCAGCACTCAAAGCAAGCAGAAAATGTCCAAACTGTCAAATGCCAAAAAAGCAAAATGTGAATGGCATTGAGCTGTGAGATGCAAGAGAAGAGAAAGAGCAAGGAGGTCAGCAGGTCCGGCCAGGTCCAGGTACAGCCTGAAACCATACAGGGTGCAGAAATAGATGCAGGTGCAATGGCAGCAATAGCAGTTGGAGCTAGATATCAGACATTTGCCATTGCAAACATGCCAGGGCTCACCTCTGGCCATGTCACCATTGGCTCAATTCGGTAGGACCTCTTCCACATACACACACACACACGGACAACATGACAAAGCGAATTGCATTTTGTTGGAGCCTCAAACCCAGCTACAGACCAAGTCATAAGCATGATTAAAGTCCAAGTGCAGCGCACTCCACTGAGTGAAGCCAATTACCCATTCCGCATCCTCTTTTCAAATACGGCCCCAGCTGCAGCAGCTACATAAAATATTACCAACAGGTCACTCATTTCCAATTTGTCAGCATTTGAGAGCTTTTAGTCGCATCAAAGGGGCTCCAAACATATTTGCAGTTTGATTTTCTCGGTTACGAGTCGCTTGCATATTTTAAGCAGACATTCTACCAGCGCTCCAAACAGCGCCTGTCCGACCAAATTCAATTTCACTAATGAATGCAATATTAATTATAGCAATAATGCCAAGGCTCTTTCTCTCTGATCCCAGTGCCTCAAGGTGCTGGCAATTGATAGGCGTCGTTGTTGAAATGACAAAAAAAAAAAACATTATATTTTGCATAAAAGGACAAAGGAAATTGTGCTTTGTCTTTGGCTTAAGGCTAGAATTATTTATCGTTAGATATAATTAGGTTAGCATAGGCTTTTGCCAATTTTCATGTTGTTATGCTTAAAAGCGATTGCTGAGGGATTTGGTGAATATATAAGCAAATAATACATATAAATATTTCAGCCTGATCTATGAGAGCTGCTTGCTTAGTAGTAGAAGAGGTAGTAGTAGTAGTAGTAGTAGTAGTAGTAGTAGTAGTAGTAGTAGTAGTAGAAGTGGTAGTAGTAGTAGTAGTAGTAGAAGTAGTAGTAGTAGTAGTAGAAGTAATAGTATTAGTAGTAGTAGTAGTAGTAGTAGTAGTAGTAGTAGAAGTAATAGTATTAGTAGTAGTAGTAGTAGTAGTAGAAGTAATAGTATCAGTAGTAGAAGTTGTAGTAGTAGTAGTTGTAGTAGAAGAAGTAGTAGTTGTAGTAGTGGCAGTAGAAGTAGTAGTAGTAGTAGTAGTAGTAGTAGTAGTAGTAGTAGTAGAAGTAGTAGTAGCAGTAAAAGTAGTAGTAGTAGTAGTAGTAGAAGTAGTAGTAGTAGTAGTGGCAGTAGAAGTAGTAGTAGTAGTAGTAGTAGTAGTAGTAGTAGTAGTAGTAGAAGTAGTAGTAGTAGTAGTGGCAGTAGAAGTAGTAGTAGAAGTAGTAGTAGTAGAAGTAGTAGTAGAAGTAGTAGTAGAAGTAATAGTAGTAGTAGTGGCAGGGCAGTAGTTTAACTGGAAGATCTTTGCATTTGGAACCTTGTCTTATATACATATACATTTCCGACTACCCACTGACATCATTGTTGCTCTATTGTGCCTAAGAATCAGCGCACACTTGTCCTCATCTTTTTGCGACTCAAATTGCAGCATTCTCTCACTGCTCCCTCCCCCTCTATTGCTGAGTATCAGCCTGAATAGCGCCAAACAATGCCCAGTCGAGCAGGCAACAATGGCAGCCTCTTGCACGAAGGCATTGTTGGCCAGCCCAAGTACGAGTGGCAGCGCATGCAAGGACATTTGTTTCACAATTCAATCTACAATCTTCAATCAAGCCGCTGCCCCAGCACAATGTGCACTCTGCCGCAGATTAAAATCAGCGCTATGCGCAACATGGCTAGCCGCAGGGAATAGGTAAAGAGGCGGTGGCGGTGGCGGTGGCGCCTTGATCAAATTGCCATGAAAATTCATTTCGGGCTAGCCGCTAGACCCAAAAAGTATTCAACGCTGTTGCACCGCTCGTATGCGTATAAATCGCACGAAATTAGCTGGCGATTGTTGTACACACCCACACACACACACACACACACCCACACACACACACTCACACACTCACACTGCTACACACAGCGAAACGAGTGCAAACGGAAATGAATTTGCGGTGCAAAAATGATTGTTGCACAAAGGCAAAGAACGAAATGAAATAAAAGATGGACGCCACGCAACGCCCTCGACAGTACGTATGTGTGTGTGCGTGTGTTTGTGTGTGTAAACGAATTTGCGCTGTGCCTGAAAAGCCCCAAAGCAGAATTGCATACAAAAATTGAATTGCCAAAACATTGCACAGTGGGCGAAAAATTTATTGGTAAAGCATTAGAGCCTCATAATATTTTTTGAAAGTTAAATAATATTATAATATAATAATAATAATAAAACAAATAAAATTTTTTATTTTTTAAAATATTTTATAATTATATAAATTAACTCTAAAAATCTTTTTTCGTTTCTTCCAGTTTTTTTACCACTGTACTGCTGTTGTCCTTGCCCTGTGAGAAAGATGTTAAAAGGCAAACAGATAGGCCGACATATGTCAATAGAAACAGCGCGGAGGGGGAAAAGCACTTCAGAGGTGAGCGGGAGGAAAACGAGCCACGTTAGGCAAACGTTGAGTTGGTATTTTTTTTATTTTTTTTTTGCTCTTTCGTTTAGCAATTTTATTTCCGCCTTTGTCGCCATTCATTCGATTGCGAAACTGATGGCAGGCGACTGTGACAAGCGAGGACATCGCTGCACATATCCCGACCTAATGTGTTAACCCAATTTTCATGTTGAGCGCTCGTTCGGCAGAGAGACAGGCCCCAAATACAGATCCGATAAACACAAACGGCAAATTCCGTGTATAACAAATTTAGCGCTGAATTACGATTATTTGCCAGTGCCAGAAAATTAACGAGACGACTTTGAGCCCAGGTCGTGCCACATATGCAATTTCGGCAGTCAACAAATGAGCGTGCACAAAGAGGAAAGAAACAGATGGAGAGAGAGAGAGAGGGAGAGAGAGAGAGAGAGAGGGAGAGAGAGAGCTGAAAAGTCAAGTGGGTAAAATGGGAAATAGCTCAGGCTCATTTGCATAAATGACAGTTGGAGGGAGGTCTAGCAAAAGGAAATGCTGAATCGTTATCCAAATGTTACTTAATAAGTGGAATACATAGACCTTAATGTTGCCAAAAGTAGTCTTTAGATAGGCAGACATAGAAATTATATTAGATATTATATTTATTTCATTCATTTGTTATAATGACAGATATGCCTGTCTATATACAACATTAAGATAAGCATTTGTAATCTACCTTATTGTCAGTATTAAAGCCTAAGAATTGTGGACTCCTCTTCGTTGTATATCTTGTTCAAGTACAACTTACGATGCCCGTAGAGCTTGCTTATTATTAAAAATTGTTGTTCATTTTATAAACACTTGCTAAACTTGCTAAAACATCAAGTTTGCATTATGCATTTTATTTAAATTTTAATATTAATAGTTCCACTTTATATTTATTTTGCCAATATCTTTCATTTCTCTCTTCCGTCGATCTACAAAAGTTTTAATAGCTTTCACACTACTCAAATTTGCATGAATAGAAAACAAGTTTAGTTCAAGTCTTAAAGCTAAAGCACATTTTACTGTACTTGTTCGCTTTAAGCCATATATGAATAAAATTTTAATAATTTAAGAAAACATTTAGCTCAAGTATGTTTTTTTTCGGTAACCCACTCAAACACAAATTCAAGGAACTGTTATATCAATTGTGCCCCATGCATTCAATCAATTTGAGCATAATTAAATTGAACTCAAAGCACAGAAAAAAAAGAACGTGAACCCAGATTTGGGCTGCTGTGACGTCCTACGGTTTATTTTCGATTACATCGAGAATCTTGTGGCCTATTTGGCTTTATTTTTATTTTTTTTTTGCTCCATCCATTTGCAGTTAGTTGCCTGCTTTTGGCAACTTAACGAATTCACTTTGACTTTGCATATGGAAGCTAGGCTTGGGCCTGCCATTGGCAGGTGTATATATACCTGTTACCTATGACTGACTATGCGTGTGTGTGGGTGTATGTGTGAGTGTGTGTGTGTGTACGTGCCAGTTCTGTTGGGGTCTGTTTGAGGGTAAGTTGTTCGTACGTTTGGTTTTATTTTTATTTCTTTTCTCTATTTTTGTTGTTGTTGTTTTTTTTTTTGTAGTTTTCTACATTGTTCATGACGTTTCACATGCAAAACGCGTGTCACATTCGCATTTCCGCCCTGTCATGCTAGTTTAGTAGGGTCCCAACACAAAAATACAGCTCCTACGCACACATGTGGCAACACTTACCCTCACACGCAGCGCTTTTTGGCTTTCAGTAGCAGTTGCCGTCCTTTGGTTACTTTGACGCTCTCTCTCTTTCTGTGGATAAGTGGGCATGCGTGTGTGCGTGTGTGCGCGTGTGTGGGTGTGTGGGTGTAGTTGGGCTCCTTTTGGAATGTGTAACTTGTTAAAAATCCATTAATCACGTAAGTGGCAACTCTGGCAACGACAAAGCCAGCATACAAATGCGTTCATGCGTGCAAAAACTCAGCCAGCAAAAAGCCGACAAGCACTGACTGCTTCAGCTGCTGCCCTGCCCTTTCCATCAACAAAACTTGCTCTTTTTACAACACTAATTTGTATGCGTATGTGTGTGTGTGTGTGTATGTGTGTGTGTTTGGCGCTCACTTAATTTTTGTGCCTTGCTTGCGTTTCTGTACTGTTTGCATTTTGCTAGCTCATTATGCTCCCAGGCTCAACCTTTAGCTGTTGCATTACTCATAATATTTGCCTCCATCTTCCACTCCCTCTCTTGCCCCGCTCCCTCCTGCTCACTTTTTTTTGTTCGTTTTGCACATTTCCGGCGAAAAAAGCTAGCCGGAAATTATGCATGTAATTAAATTTACAAAAAAAAAACCATGAATGTTTTAGTTGGGCGTCGTAAATTGTCTTTGCTTGAATCACTTCTTTTTTTTTTTTTTGCTTTCTCAGAGAATTGCAAATAAAAGTAATTATTGTAATTGAAAAATGCATATAATAGAAGTTTAGCATAAAGCACATATTGGAGAACATGGCAAAAATTGAAAATAAATTTATATTTGATTTATGTGTGATAGCAAGAAAATGCCAATTAGAAACTAGAATTTCAATATAAAATTCATGTATTCTATTTTTGTTGCCTTAGGAAGGAGAGTAAATAAATCTAGATAAATGATTAAGATAAGCAAGAGATTGTAATTGAAATGAAGAATATATATACATATATATAGTAATATAAAGTAATACATTAAATAAAAAATTTCAAATAAAATGAATGAACCAAATTCTGGATTCTCGAATGTGAGAAAGAAGTTAAGCATATAACCTTAGAGAAAGAATCTTGTTGAAGTCTTTATGGAAAATATGAATATTTTTTTATGATTTTACAAATAATATTCATATATATAAATATATTTATTATATATTTAGTTAAAGATATCAAATGAAATGATTCATGTGTGTGAGAAGAACAGGCTAAGTATAGAAGCTTAAGAAAATAAATACGGCTAATAATAGATATATATATAATTAATTAACTTCCACGATTCATATTCCAATTCAAAATCTACTTATAAAATTCAATTTTGATTTACCATATCATACCATTAACATAATAACCCAAAAGCCTTTCCCGTTATACAACACTCTTTCAAACGCGCTTCAATCAATAACTAACCAAACACGTTTCATTAATTGTGTCAAACTATTTGCTCTTAATAATATCTAATATCCTTAGCAAAATATTGCACTAAGAGTTTCAGCCACAAGCTGTGGCCATATGCAGCTCTGCTGTTGTAATTCCGTTTGGGCCAAGTTCACATAAAATATTTAATGAAACGATGGCACAAACCGCACTAATTGCAAAAACCAAACATTTTCCCACAGCGCCTTTGGAAATTCATTTTTTGCCAGTTTCCAAATATGCTGCGTGCATATGAGTGTGTGTGTGTGAGTGAATGTGTATCTGTGTGTGTGTGTGTGTGGTTCGTAAAAGCCGCAACAAACACAAACCCACAGGGACACAGGAAATCAGAGTGAGACAGAGAGTGAAGTGGAGCGAGAGAGAGCACAAGTGGAAGCAAGTGCGAGATAGCGTTAGCTGAATCGTACATAGCCCAAGTGGACTGCCAACTCGTGTTAATATTAAATTACCAAAAACTATTTGCAATTTTTGAAAGTTTTGCACTGTCTGGGCTGGCCGGGCAAGTGCGGTTGGCAGCGGGATCGCTGCAGAGGGTGTCGACGTCTTGTCTTACAAGTTGCACGCATTCCTTTCGGCACAAATTCCTTGGCTCCTTTTACCATAACACCCACACACACACATATATATATACACAAATACACACACACACATAGAGCTACACACAAGTTTATTATGTCTGGTGGTGCTGGCCAAGCGAGCGCCAGAAAGTATGCAACATTTTAATATGTGTGTCAGCTGGCGCCCATTTGCATTTGGCAGAGAGAGAGAGAGAGAGAGAGAGAGAGAGAGAGAGAGAGAGGGGGGCGGCGCCCCTTCTATTGTCTCTGAGACGCACATCTAATAAACCTGGCAGAGCAACATTCGCAGTAAGCATCTTTGCGGTTTTTGCCACAACGTCAGAATTTACTGAGTACCCAGCCCCGCCCCACGCACATCGTTTGTATCTGGCTGCTTGCGGCAACCCTTTCCATTTACCACTTGAGCCTCAACTTGAGCAGCATCTTCCCACGCTGTGGCCCAGCTCTGTCAACCCGTTTAGATCTGCGTGGCACCTGCTGCAAAGTTTTACGTTTTGGTTTTCTTTTTCCTTTTTGTTTTGCCTTGTTTTTCTTGGCCCTGCAAAATCAAAGTTAGCACGCACGTTAGCTGCTGCCAGTGACTATGTCTCAGGTCCAACTGGCTCGATGCCACTTTTACTTGCAGAGCTACTTCAACTCCAACAGCCAGCCAGCCAGAGAGCCAGTCAGCCAGCCAGCCAGCCAGCCAGCCAGCCAGCTTGTCGTCTACTGCTGTCTTTTGTGCCCTTGCGAACTTTTCATATACTCAGTATTTTCTACTTAAATTAAATACAATGTGTGCGAAAAGTAAATTGAAGTTTGCTTTATGTGGATTTTGCACTCTGCGCTGCATTTACGGAGTTTCATTTAAAACATGTTAAACAAATGCTGAGAACGAGGCTTACATCAGCCCGCAACGAAAAAGTTGACATTACAGGCATTGGGCAGAAAGTCTGCTAAAAGTGTAACGGGGGAGAAGGGGGGACAGCTTTTTGGGGGTAACTTGTTATAGGCTTCAACTTTGAACTTTCAACTGTTGCCTGTCAAGTCTTGGCTGCCTGCTTCGCACACTCTGCAGGCTCAGAGTAGAAACTTATATATATACATATATATTTGTATATGTGGAAGTGTAGCCCCTGGCAACGAGCGTCTAGGTAAGAGCTAGAACACATTATAGAAAAGTTTAAATTGTTAAAGTAATTGATTTTGAATACCACATACATAAGCACATAATAGCGTGAATACTTGTATGTGTCGAGCATTTGAGGTTGCGCACGCATAACAGCTTAACTGATGATGATATAACCAAAGTGTCTTGTCTAAAGGTTATTATTATATATTTTGAAAATCGGTTGGGTTAAGGTGGCATGAATGTGCATAAGAAAAGTTGACAAGATTTTTGAAGGGCTTTCGCAGAGACTTTAGAGCTACGGAACTTATTTGGATTCGGATAGAGTTTAACAATCTTATTAACTTGACAATGCGCTTGGTAAGGCAGCTTAATGAAATCAGGGTCTACATTTGGTAAGTTTTTATTAAGGAATATTTGATTAGTATGTGTAGATCAATTCTGTTTCTTAGGCCTTTGCGAATTGTAACTCTAAAACCTTTTGAAATTCTTTAGAATTTTTTTAAAAATTTTTGTCAATTCTTTTTGAATAAATACTGAGAGAAAAATCTCTGTGTCTGCTGAAACTTTGCTATCCGCATTTATTAAAAATCTATTTAGAAATATTAAAAATCAATGATTCTAAAATATTTCAAAATCAAATATATCATATATTATCATATATCCTCAATAAGTCATCTGTCTCTGACACAAATCAAATAGGACTATAAAATTAAGTTTCACTTACGTATACGTAATATAAATATTAAACATTCCCAACACATACATATATATTTTGTAAATATATTCCAACTTTTAGGTCAAGTAGTCTACAAGAAGTAAGCCTATTTAACTTTGTTTTTCCCATTTATTCTTTACAACTTCTGCTTTCAACTTTTCGTTTCAGATATTTATAGCTCGTTTAATTTGCCACGGATTATTAATCAATTATTATTTGTGCTTTGGTGCTTGAAATATACTACAGGTAAATGCTCACATTCACACTCTCGACTTCAGCAATGCAATTATAAAACTTTAATCGGCTGCTAAACCAATTTTCAAAGGCAACAAAAGCGCCGCGCATAAAACTCATAAAGTGCACAAAATACGCACCACCGTTTGACTCCTGTGCGCTGCGCGCTTTTCAAATGGAAAATGGAGCAGAGCAGAAAGAAACTTTCCTTTGCGCCACACCCCGAAAGCAACAACAATAGTGAAAGCACAACACAAAGCAGAATTAAAAGTGAAAAAGTAGGCGGCCAGTTGCAAAGGCCTCTTGAGGCAGCTCATACCCAGGCGCAGCCATTGCGATTGGGGTTGAGTGGACTGGAGTGCCGCGCCCTGGACAATCCCCTTCCTTCCCCCACGATTGCCGCTTGTTTGTGCCACTGCAACGGCAGCAGAGGCAACAGAGGCAGCAGAAGCAGCGCGTCTTGGATTTCCAACTGGCGTGAAAAAGGTAAATAACGTGAAAAAACTCACCTGGCACCAATGAGCAGGCTGTTGCCATCCTTGGTGACGAGCTTGAAGTGATCCACGACGCTCTCGTTGCCCAGAAATTTCAGTATATCTTCGGGACCTGCAAAATAGTTGACAAAAAGAAGAAAAATATTAATATTTGCACTTGGCTTAAGTTGGTCAAAGCACGAAACGGAGACGAAGAAAAAGACGTGCGGGTGCGAGTCGGTCGTCGGTCGGTCTGGCTGGCTGCAAATGCCTAATTAGGCAATTAGGCGTCGTTAAAGGCGACAAAAAAGCTAGGCTAAGGGTTGGCCAGGGCTAAAACTAAAGCGCAATGCTAAAAAGCTGAAAATGGCGGCGTACGGGAAAACAATGCAGCTGCCAAGCGCCAAGCTGCCTGGGAGCAGGGGCTGAAGGTCTATATAGTGGTAGTAGTAGTAGTTCGCCTGTTCTTTGGCTGATATGCAAATGGCGCCCGACCAGGGACCCGGAGTTACAAAAGGCAGCCAATGCGGGCACAAAGGATTGCCCGTTTAGCAGCAAAAACAGGACAACAGCAGCAGCAGCAGCAGCAGCAGTAAAGTTTTTTGTCATTTGTTTACTTTAGCTGTTCGCATTTAGTTTTTCTTGCAGCGCCGTCTGGGAAAGCGACCAGCAACCACTGATAGTTGTCAGCTGCCACAAACTGAGCTACTGCTGCTGTCTGATAAACTAGCAAAGAGCCATCAAGTACTTAAATCTCTCAGGGACTAGTACTCGGTAATTACGATGGCGAGGTGTAATGTTATGGCTCCGCTCAGTTGCAGTTGCAGTTGCTAATGGCAATGAGAGTGAGCTAAACTTAATGGCAAAGGTGTCACTGCTATATCTTACAAACTAAACTTTAATTCTCAGCTGTCACACAAATCTCTGGAGTTCTGCTTGGAGTAAATAAACAAATCACAAAATGTATCTGGGTAAGTAAATGTTAATCGGATTGGATTGTTATGATGTAGTGAAAATATTTATGTTTTTGATTATAGTTTTTGAGTTGTGGAAATCTCGAATACCTTAAATGAAATCTTAAATGGATTTGGAATAAATGTAAGAACATATAATATAAAGTCTATATAAGAGAATGGCTCAAAAGTTGAAGCTTGAATTTTCCTAGAATTTGTTTCCTTATCTTTAAGTCTTGGAGAAAAAGATTGTTGATTGTAATAATTGGAATAAATGTAAGGAAATACCTAGAAAGCTATTTAGAAGAAGGACACAGAAGTTGATGCTTAAATTTTCTTAGAGGTCTCTCATTCTCCTTATGACTATATTAGAAGTATATATATATTAGGTTATTTTCTTAGAATTTCTTTACTTTTCTAGTAATAAATAGCAGCAGCATTACTATATTTCTTATGAAAACAAACATTCCCTCGCTAGCAATACATCTCAAAAAAATAATTTAAATTCAGTTTGCTTAAGCTTCTCTTTTGTCGTTAATAGAAATCCAGCAAAGATTTCTTTCCTTTTGCTTTTTGCTCATTACGAAACAAGCCCTTTGGCTGCTTCATTTGTCCAGCAGTTGCCTTAAATTCTTTTACACTCGATAAACATGACTCCATTTCAGCTGGCAGCCCTTGAATATACATACATATTCCCCATAATGACCACGCCCCAGCCCGCGCGCACGGCATCATTACGGATAACGTAACACGCCTTTTGTCAGTCGCTTCGTTTGATCAATGATGTCAGGGTGAACTTTTTGCAGCTCAGCTTTTAACTTTGACTGCAAGCGGTCAACCACAAAGAGCGAAAAAGTTTTCAGCGCCTTTTTTTTTGTGTCCTTTTATTTCTGATTCCTGCCTGCGCATTCTGCGGGCAGCAGCGGGCATACGGGGACCAGTTGGCCAGCTGGTTGCAACCTGGTTATTGAAAGCGCATTTGGATGCGCGTTTCACACTTCGCACTTTAGTAGTCGACTAAAAAACAGCCAAAAATTAATGGGCGGAAAAAAAGCTTTTATGCACGAGCTTTTCATATGGGACAGGCCTTTTGTTTGCTTGACATTTAACGTGACACGTGGGACATGTGCGCATCTGACTGCATGATAAGGGGAGCAGAGCGAACCAAGTTTTTCGATGGGGTGGTAGGGGGGGAGGGGTCTGGGGCGTAACTACGAGAAAAGTTTCAACACACTCACGCCTCACTCGGCATATGCGACATTTTTAATTTGGCGCTTTAATTAAAAGCAACAAAGCTTTGAAACAAAAAACGACGCAACGACGCGAAAGGGTTTGAAGAGTTTGCCAAAAAAGAAGAAGAAAAAAAAAACATTCACGACAGCTGCAATGGTAATGAAATATGCAGAGCTGCCAACAAAAGATGAACAGTCAGAGCTAAGAATATCCAACAAGTTTGCGAACGAAGGAGAGAGCGTAGCAAAATTATGCATATTAGATAAAGAGCAGAGAAGACTGTGTAAGAACTGAAAAAGAATTGATTATTATTTATTTATATTAAACTATAGTTCAAATATCCAAGTCTTACAACAAATTAATCTGCTCCAATTCTCTTCCATAAGCTCAGGCTTAACAGCTGTCTTAACAAGTTTCTTGTGCTAGACACAATCAATATATTATTCCGTTTCGTTTAGAACTTTTAAATCTTTTATCCTTTACTAACTTTTCAGCACAATTCCCAGGAAACTTTCTTATTGGAATCCCTGAAGCGAATTGTTATTTTACATATAGAGTCGACGTCGCACATAAGTTATGTTTAATGCTACCGCGGGCCTTTTCGTCGACCCTGCTAACTATGTAAGCCCCCAAATTGTAAGCTAATATTTGTTTTACCTACATACACAACACGGCATACACACACACCCACACACACGCACACGCACACATTTCGGCCAGCAAACAGCCAAAAATCTAATATTTACCTTGACTTTCAAAATGTATGCAACGCCAAAGTAAACTGCAACTCAACACGTACCCAACCCCCGAGTCCAGTGCCCATTGCCCACTGCCCTGTGCCTGTGGCCCCAGTTCACAGCTGCCTCTGCCCCCTGCCCCTGCCCCTGCTCGACACTCAGTTGCCAGTTGTATTTGAACAAAGACGCAGCAGACCGAACCGAAGCCGCCAGACGATTCAGTAAGCAGCGAAGCGGAGGCCAGCAAAAAAAATATTATATATATATAAAAAATATAGTGAACGAAGGCAAGAACCTGACAGAGTCTATCACTTTAATCAACTGACTGACAGTCGGGCCTGCCGCTCCAAATTATGCAAATTCAACGAAAATAAACGTGAATTCCGACATTCGAAATCTACAAATGCCGGACAGCCCAGCTCTAGGACCCTCTCTCAGTCAGTCTGCTGTGTGTGTGTGTGTGTGTGCTGACTGCGCTATGAGGATTTTACATTGTGGTAACAATGGCGGCAACGTGTCCATGTTTGACTTTGTCATGCCAATGGGAACCGAGAGCCGAAACGTGACAACGCAAAGATCGCACGCCTTATGATGTATAAAAGAATCGAGCGCTGAATGGGTTTGGCCTTTGCAAATTAATGAACGGCAGAGCGAGACCTCCTACTACTACTACTACTACTCTTAAGGACCCAAAGATTTTTATACAAATTACACAGCGCTACATAAGCTGATTATTAAATATTTCTTAATGAATTTTTCATTCTGATGTTGGGTGTGTGTGTGTGTGTGTACTTTGCACCCAGTCGGGCGGGCAGCAACCGCAACATTTACAAGCGGAAAAGGAAATATTTACTCAACTACAGCGACCGGACTCTGCAGTTAGTATCATAAATATGCGCATTCAGGTGGCAAGGGAGAGAGGAGGCCGTAGTATCTGCTGCCACACCTTGATGCGAGCGAGTTGACCAAGTCGTGGAAGACCAGCAAAAAGACAGTGGGGTATTAAAAATGCAAATACTTTATAAGTGCAAGCGAAATGTTGCACTCCCCGGCTAGAGAGAGCGGAGAAGCTGGACCAAAAACAAAAAAATAAGAAGACAACAGCAACAAAATACTAAATAATGAAAGTTACCTTAATGGACGTAACTGGAACTTGCAAGTAAACTACAAAAAAGTTAACAGAGAAGTTAAGTAGATAACTTAGCGAGGACTGCCAGAGCCAAACTAATTGAATGCTTCTATTTAGAATTCAACGCTGCCATTAAAGAACAGTTGGAACTATTTAAAAATTGATACAATTATATATTTATTATAACGAACAAATTCAGAGCCGCATTGGCCGAACATTGATAACAATTTCGCATGCAATAAATAAACTATAAATTATTTGTGGAAATTATACGCGCGCGCAGCAACAGTGACCGATGCCATGGTAAGTATTCATTTATTATAAGCGGCTTTCGAAATGCGATATGGCTCGTTTTTGGCTGCTGGCCATGAGAAATCAACGGCAAACACAATGGCGACGGTGGCGGCGTCACATAAAAATTATATAGTCGAAGCCGAAAAAAAATGATGGCAATGGCAGGGGCTGGGGCTGGGGCGCAGGGACGGCGTCTGCCGGAAAACAAAATGCGGCGATGCGTGAAAAACATTCCACGATTTCTGCAACGCGCCACGGACCAGACCAGACCAGACCAGAGCAACTTCCTGTCCATGTTCCATGGCTGCTGTTGCTGCTGTTGCTGTCGACTCTATCCCTTGGCCAGGCGGCGTTCAATGGGAAAAATCCCAGCCGAGATTTGCATTTAATTGAAATGAACGCCGACACACACACAAGCAGCAGAAAGAAATGCAGAGCACAAGCCAAACATCAGAAACAAAATGAAAAAATGAAAAAAAAAAAAAAAAAACAAAATTTGAATCCAAACAAACTCAAAACAAGTAAGAGTGCTCTAGTCGAGACGGCTCGACTACGAGATACCCTGAACCCTGCGAAGAGCCAATCTTCCCAACATTCTATGCTTATTTTACATATACAAATATTGCGAGCAACGCACACACACACACACACATGCATACGCACGCACGCATAAGCATGCGCTCTGCTGACTGCGCAGTCAGCGCGGCGACTGCGCTCGGGCTGCAATATGCCTATTGTATGGGAAATTAAATGTTTAATAACTTTTTTTGTGGATAGACTTTCTTGATTAAACTTTCACAGCATAATTATGTCATTCAGATGTGTGTATTTGCCAAAGCACAAGTCTCTAGTATTTGAAATACGAATTTTGCAAATTTAGGGCGAAGGGGGCGTGGCATCCAAAATCCAAAAATTACATAATGTCCGCATTCATTACACGGATCTACACAGTGAATTTGGAGTCTCTAGCTCTTACGGTATGCTTAATAGAAGAAAAGTTATCGATTTTTATCGATAATAAGGAAACGGGATGAGTTATCGAAAATCTAAAAAAAACTCGTACTGCGTAGGCTATAGACGCGTATTCTCTGAAAATTTCAGATCTCTAGCTTTTGTGGTTTACGAGATCGCTGCGTTCACACGGACGGACGGACGGACGGACGGACGGACGGACGGACGGACGGACGGACGGACGGACGGACGGACGGACGGACGGACGGACGGACAGACGGACAGGGCTATTTCAACTCAGCTCATCGAGCTGATCAAGAATATATATACTTTATGGGGTCTGCGATGTCTCCTTCTGCCTGTTACATACATTTCCACAAAAACATTATACCCTGATTTCCCATTTTCAATGGGTTCAGGGTATAAAAACAAGAGCAAACGAAATGCAAAAGAGAATCATTTAGACATAGAGCCCCCAGTAAACGAAATGAAATCAGAAATCGACGCCGTCGTCGTCGCCCCACTCGATGCTGGGGTACAGTGTCTTATCTCTGAGGCAACATAGGCCACAAGCTTATCGTTAGCTCATTCAGCCCCCCCCCCCCCCCCCCCCAACCTCCTCCACCCATCACGCGCCGGCTTGGTTTGTTTGATTTGGTTTTGCTTTTGCTTTGGCTTTGCCTTCGGATTTCAGCTTTGCTGTTTTCTCGTTGTGTATTGTTTCCTTTTCCAATTGATGTGCCAATCTTCGTCTCAGCCACAGTCCAAGAACTTTTCATTCTCTTTCTGCAGCTCTTTGCATCTTGATAGCAGCTTTCGTTTTGCTGTCTACTGTCATGCTTTTGGGCTATTGGCTTTGGCCTAAACTATAACCGAATCGACTGAAACACCTTGCGGAGATGCTGTCAACTGGTAATTGCGGTGTTTCAATTGCTTCTTGAGATGACATACAAGATGTCCATGAATAATGAATAGGTATTAGTCAAGCTAATTGGAATGAAGAGGAATGAAGCCTTACGTGAAATAAATTTACTAGTTGTATATAATATAATAAACAATTTTATACTTTTCTTCAGCTTAAAATTTCTTTGATTATAAAAAAGTTCTTAGATTTTCCTATATAGCTATAAGAAGTCGTCTAGAGTTGATTATGTTGATGAGCTCAAGCCTACACCAACAACAATTATCATTGCCCCAAGTTAATCAGAGCTATATAAACTTAGCTCTTAACCACATCCATCAATCACCTGTATAAATCATAAAATTGGTATATAAAATATTTCTTTCTCATTTACTGTCACACAATAACAAACTCAATTACAAATCATTTTTGCTACATACGATTTGTTGCTGTTGTATTTTTTTTTATTATTTTTTAACTGCAAACAATTGAAACAAATCGAATTTACTCGTATTGTGTGCTAATGAACACGCCCCCAAGGGCTCCAAAGCCCCTCGCCCGGGCCAGAAATTGGCGTTGAAATCGAAGCTTCGTTAATATTTCAAATCGTTGACAATTAAATTTAATTCATCTACACTTTGTGCATTACAATTTGATTTGATGAGGGGCAAAAAAAAAGGATCAAATATATATATATATATATATATATATATATATATATGTGTGTATATGCATGCATGCATAGAGCGCTCTGACGAGTGCCCAATTATTTACATAATTGCATTGAATTTGCGGTTGTCGCTACTTAATGCCAAATGCGTGATGCCTGTAATTGGATATTTACATTTATAGAATTCCCCCAACGACGACATTTTTCTATAATACAAACAGCAAATTGCATAAATTGGCAAAAAAAAAAAAAAAAAAACGAGAGAATTATATTTGAATTTTTAATAGATTTTTTTTTGTTTCTCTTTTATATATTTGTTCAAAGGTAAAATCTGAGCTGAGCTGAGTTGAGCTGAGACCCTGGCACTTCATTCATTTTTTTCCACATTTTTATGGCATATGTTTTCCACGTTAAACTTAATTCAGAGTTCATAAAAAACGTACATATTTTTTATTTAAAAAATATTTTAAGCAAAAAACTTCCACAGATATTTAATATTTATGGAAATATAAAACTGGCCGCCCTTTGAGCTGGCGCCACCTGGCGTCCAATTGGGCGCAACATAACCTTGTTTCAAACGTGCTTCACGTGAAATGAAATTAATCGGCAGACGTTAAGGAAAAGTCATAAAAGCCTTTAAATTCATTTAGGCTGAAAGTGAGCGGACGTAGTTGTTGTTGGGGGCGTGAGTGAAGACGAGAGGCCAAGCGGAAAACAAGGTTCGGTTGGGTTGAGTCAGGTCGGGGTCTGCCGCATGTCCTGCGGTTGCCGCAAAATGTGACAGGATATGGACTACACGCCATTTATGCAGCAATTAACGCAACTTACGTCAAGTGGAAACGCGAGGCCAGCCAGCACATGTTCGGCCGCCCCAAGGACCCGGCACGATCCATGCCGCGTTCTCGCGATTCCGGTGCCCAGCTGTGCCACGATTCTGTTACGTAGTTTATGCACTTTTAATTATTATTGTATTATTTTGCATTTATTTACGCTCAACGCATGCGGCTCCCCCGCCCACCCACTGGAGAGCTGCGTCGTCAGCCTGCCAGCAAAGACCATCGACTCCAGAGCTTTTAATGACAACAAATTGTCGCAACCAATTGGCAGGTGTCCTTCTTCTTCTTCTTCTTCTGCTTGTTTTTTAAAGGAACCCAGTAAATGTTGAGAAATTTCTCATGCACAATGCGACGACAAAAGAAATGCCTGATGTTAAAATATATAAATTTAATTACTTTTTACAGCGACAGCATGTGTTGGGAGTAAGTTCTGAAGTAAATTAAAAGCTATTGTTGCAGTCGAGAAGAGTCGCGAGAGGTTCAGAGATAATTAAATTTCGATTATCGATTGAGAATTTCGATACATTTACGCCTGATATCTACCTGGGAGCATCTTTTGATGACCTTCAGCTACTCAACTGTAGCTAAATATATATATTGTATATGTATGTGTATGTGTGTTTCTGTATTCGTTAAGTGTTTGCCTTGCGTAATGCATTTTCATTTTTCCATTTTTCGTTTTACGTTTTCTTTTCCATTCAAGTTGTGTGCATCATTAGGAGCTCACGCCTGTATGACTTGCTCTTCAAACAGAAACTAAATGATATTTTCGGCATGAGCTGGCTGAAAACTCATCTGAATGTGTGCCAAAGCATTTGCCTGTTGTATCTCTCTCTGTCTCTGTCTGTGTGCCCGTGCATAATCCAGGCCTGGCTTTGGCAAATGGGTAGCAGCAGCAGTAGCATTTACACGACGCAGATAAGATGCTTTACATGTGCCTAAACAAACACATGGCCAGAGGAGCCCACAGCCAGGGCTGTCAGGTGCACGCACCCAGTCGCAACTGGGCCAGTGAGGCATGCATGAATGAATCGCAAACAGGTAGAGATGCCAGCTGAGATGGAGACAAAAACAGTGACAGACAGACAGGTGTGTGTAGATGTGTGTGGGTGTGTCTATGTGTGCGTGTGTGTGTGTGTGTGCACTAAGCACACGCGTCACTTATTACAATGACAATGATATGAGTCCTCCCCCCTTAACACACACACACACACAAATATGAATGCCAGCATGGGCTTGGTCCTTGTGCCGGGTTAACAGTGTCAGTGGGTGTAATTGATCAGGCTCAGGCACTTGAGCCCCGCTGTAGCTGGGGCACACGCATACACAATCAAACAATGACTTGCATTGCGTTATAAATTGACGCTACTTTCGAGCATGGCCAGACGTGGCCGTGGGGCTGATGGAGCAACCCATAAGGCCGCTGCCGCCGCTCAGCCATGTGAGCGCTTTATGATATGCACAGCACGAAACTGAGCGTATGTACAAAATGAATTGCAATACACTGAGAGAGTTTTACAGGCACACATCAGACTCTCACACACACACACACACACACACACTCATGTACGTGTTTCCTTTTTGAAATGTAATCAACGCCTGAAAGCTCACTAATATAAATGCAAGCGTTGATTGAAGTTGCTCTTTTTGCATGTCATTTTAATATACTTTAATAAACACCTGTGTATGTATAGGTGTAAGAGATGAAAATATGATCTCTTTGAAAGAAAATATCATTCTGCTTGTATGAAAATGCTCATATGAAATTCATTCATATTTAAACTGAAGAGTTTTTAAGCTTATCAGTCCAGAAATATGCTTTATGAACCTTACCTAAACCACATTAAAAGATCTGAATTCTGATATATATATATTTACTTTTATTCTATTCTATAACTTCTTCAGCTTCAGTTACAGTCTTTCATCTCCAATCCACTCGCAACACTTGATTAACAATTAATTAAACTATTTAACTATTCTCTGGCATTTTATTTGCTATATTTCTGGGTAATTTCGCTCAGTGTGCGAGTGGCTGGCACGTGCTAAAGTTTATGTATACCATCTGATGGCTGCTGCTGATGATGAGTACGACGATGATACTTTGTTCGTGTTTAATGATGCCGTTTGCCTGTCAACCAGCTGCAGCTGCAGCATCGCCTTAGCTTTGGCTGAGTTTAACTGCCACCACTCTGCTCTGCTCTGCTCTGCTCTGCCCTTATTTACTAACCTGTCCCGTCCTATCGTCAACTGACATTATCATGTAGGTTATGTTGCAGCACGCTCTCTGGCTTTTCATCAGCTCGAACCCAATGATTGCCTGTATGACAGCCAGAAGCACGTCAGTGGCTGCCACTGATGCTGCTCCAATGACCCATAAAACGGACGCCGGGCCCAGACCAGCCCAGCCCAGCCCAGGACATGAAATCCATTGCAACAAGCTACAAGGCAGTCAGCCAGCCAGCCAGCCAGCCAGTCAGCCAGCCCAGCCCGCGTTCGCTTTTGTGGTTCACATGGCACGCGCTCAAAAGTAAAGCGGGTCATGTCAAATCGAGCGAGTGTACCTGGTCCTCTAAGCCTGAGCCGGAGCTCCTGCAGGTGCCAATTGGCATCGATGCCAGCTTAGCTGCTGCGATTGGCCCTAATGAAATTGAGCGCTGTGCATCTGCACGGAACACATCGGATATGGGACTCTAGCTACAGATTAGTCAATTTGCTTGCAGAGCAAACAGGAAACAGTTGTCGTTAGGGCACTTTAAATAATAAAGAATTAAAGTTATCTTGAGAGATATAAGCTGAAGCTTATAGAAATATGATAAAATCTGTAATGCTCTTTGGTGACTATAAAAATTAAAGTAGATTAATGCAAATAAAGTCCATAAAATAGAGATTTATTTCTTATCGCAAGAAATCTAACAAAGGAAAAGATTGCAGTCTGCTGAATTGAATAACTTTTTAAAATGGAATAAAAATCTAAACAAATTCCAAGTAAATAGTGACCTGGGAACATCATTATCAAGCTGGCATATTCTTGGAACTCAAACAACAACTTTTAATCATCAATAACAATGGCCATAAAGTCTGGTTGAAAACCTTTTCATTGCGAAATGTTTTTGGGTTTTCTAAGAATTAACTTGTCAGCAGCTGCTCCCGCGCAAAAAGATTTCGATTTGCCAAAGCGTTTGTTTTATATACAATTGAAATCATCAATGTCATCATTATTATCATTATTCTGCGGTTGCTGAATGCTTTGAGCTACTTGTGGCTGGCGGATTTTCAGCCCATCGTCAAGGCAACCAGCCCTTGGGCCCCCGCCCCCCCTCACACCCCTCATTCACTGACTTGCCTGAATGCGAAAGCTTTGCCTGCTCAGCGACTTTGGTTTTATTTATTTAAAGGCCAAAAACCGATGAAGCCCAAAGTCTTAAGTGGTGAAAAAGCATTCGCTTTGAGTTCGTAGCGGCATTCACGGGCCCTTTCATAATTTCACTGTGTGTGTGTGTGTGTTGGTGCCGCCATTTTAATATTGAAGTATGGGGCGGCATGAAGAAGCTTTTCATACTACGCTAAAGGCCTTTGAGTGGGCTATACACACACACACACACACACACACACAGTTAACGGCACACGTAACTGTAATATTAAAGATGTCGGCAAGGCGTGCGTGCGGCGGGGCATTAGAGTAGCAAAAGAAATAAAGTAAACTGAACTGAACTGAACGTAAAGATAAAAGTGCTCGCGGCAATGAAACGAGTACAAAGACAATGAGGCAGCTGACGTAAGATGACAACCTGGCCAAGAGAGTGGAAAGCATGTGGCATAGAGAATGCCAGCAGCACAGTTATTTATCATTGCGAAGCACTGCTCGGACAAACGGAACGGAACGGCAAAGTAACGGCCCGTTATTTACATACTAAGTGCTACTTCAGAGAAAGCGAAAACTCTTAACGGCAGAGCAATCTTAAGTACGGAATTATTCACATATATATTTATATATATATCTGCAGGCAGCATCATTATAACTATTCAATAAGTAGACAGTTATGCTAATTTTTGTTATACTTATCATAGTTGTAATCGTAATTCAATAGGGATTATATGCGCATAATTGGATTGCACATGATACGCACCTGTAAAGAGATGAGAAATGGAAATTGGAATTAGTATAAGTGGAAGAGGATATATTGATATCAAGGAAAACATAAGGCAAACAGGTAAGAGTGCTCGAGTGGGAAGTGCCCGACTTGGAGATACCCTTAATGGAGTCAGCCACGCCACCCACAACAAATTTTTGCTCTTTTTAACAACTTCTTCTGCAAACAAGTTAACAAAAAATATAAATCTTTATATCAAATTTATGATATTCATATTCTTTTTCTTAATTCTCATGTCTCTGATTAATTTTCTATTTGGGGCGAACTCAATTTATGGTCTATATTTCGTGTTAGCTGCCAAAATAAATTGCAATGCAAGTATTGCAGAACGAAGCTTTAAATAATCGAGGAGCTGAAAGGTCTTTACAAATAGAAACAAAATAAATGTTGTGCCCCCAGATTTTTTTGTTGATTTGTATTTATTTTGCTTTTTTTAAGCTTTTTCTTTTTCTTTTTGTTAACTTTTGCAGTTTGCAGTTGCAGCTGAGTTTTTTTCTTCAGCCATGGTTGCAATTTATTTGCTAGTTGCTGGCAAAGAACGGGCCAACAAAATGCGAGTGAGGGAAAAAACAATTGTTACAACATTTAAGGATGCCAACGACGAGGACGAAAAATGGCAATAAAGAAGCCAAAATCAATGGAAATATTCGCGTTTGGCATAAATTCACTTTGGCTGGGGCATGATAGCCTCTGTGGACCAATACCACGCCCCACGCCCTCCATGCACCCCACACCCCCACAAAACAACATTTGAAAATAAAACTTTGTAACCCAGTTTTTCGGTTCGCCAAAGGATGGGCGGGCCACATGTGGGCACACATACCATTCCAGCCGCCACCGCCTCCACCTCCACCTCTACTGCTCTGCCAGAAATGTTGCCAGCACACTTTTTGGTGTTCGATATTTTGCTGTTCATGAAACGGCAGGTGTATGTGAGTGTGTGTGTCGTTTGCATTTCGGCACAGCTGCAAATGGCGGAAAATGAGAAGCCAAAGGAAACGACCGGCAACAACAGCAACAGCAACAAAATTGGCGCTCGGAGAACTTTTATTGTTAGCAGCAGCAAAAGACACGAAAAAAGGAAACATTTTTGAACGCACTTTTTTGCAATGCTACGATTTCAAACGACCCCTCGGACATGTGCGTGTGTGTGTAGGTGTGTGTATCTGCAGTTAAATATTTTATGAGCTTTCGTTTGTGTCTCTCTCTCTCTCTGTCTCTGTATGTGTGTTGCTTTTGGGTTCCGTTTCGTGGTCGTCATGTTGCGAAAAAAAAGAATTTCAAGCAAAAACAAAACCTGCGCAAAATTTTTCTGTTGCTGTTTGCTCTGCCTGTGTTATTGCTGCTTGTACTTCGCCCTCACCCACACTCTTTCTCTCTCTCTCTCTCTCTCTCTCTGTCTCTTACTCGCCCCTCGCCTTGTCTCTGCGGTGCAGAACTGCTACAAACATGCCCTGCAGCAAATTTATTGAATTCTCGCTCAGCAGCAACAGCAGCAGCCAGAAAAGCAACTTAATTTTCAAGTGAAACTTTGTTAATGTTCGCCATGTGCTCCAAACAGCAACAAAAAAAAGTGGCTCACAGACATTTTCAAGAGCCAGCGGCCAAATACCCGACCCAACCACGCCAAACAACAATAATAAACAGCACGACGACTGGGTGGCTCGGTCGGTTGATGTTTGCACTGGGCCAAGTTGGTTGAGAATTAGTTTTTTCTATGTTTCTGACTGCTGGACTTCAGCAAGTTGAGAGACTTTTGATTTGGGTGTCGTCGCTGTTAGTTAAATAATTCAAAATAATTTTCATAAATTTAAAAAAATAATTTGTCAGAAGTGGGATTCGAACCCACGCCTACAGAGTAGACTGCGACCTGAACGCAGCGCCTTAGACCACTCGGCCATCCTGACCATTGACTGGCCGCCGACCAATGCGCGACACAATCAGAAGCAACAACAAATGTGTGTGATCAAGAACTTTTCCCACGTCTGCTGACTCAGTGAAACGATCAGCGAAAAGCTTTAAGCTTTACAAAAGTTTTTAGAGTGAACCAATTGTTTATTTAAGAATAAAATTGTAGAACTAATTTCAAATAGCTAAAAATAGGTTTTAATTTATTATATCTAAAATATATATATTTGTTGTCATTAAGAAATTCTATAATTAGTAAATAAATTGTAAAAGAAAAATTTGTATACACAAAATCTTTAAATATTCCATAGCTTTAATATTAAGAAATATTTTAAAGAGCCAATCAAAGTGGGCAAAAATCTAGCACTATGACTAAAAATTTAAGAATGCCTTTTTACTAGCATAAATAAAACTACAATAGAAATGTTTGAGGGGTGGCTGGGGGTGAGGCAGCAGGGGCACTGGCAACCGGCCTGGCCCGGGTGTATGTAAGTGAGACGGCAAATCAAAGTCAGTCGCGCAACCAAATGGGAAACATTGTTCTAAAACAATGAAAATACATGGTAAAAGAGGAGCCCAGGGCCCAGAGCTAGAGCCCAACTGAGCCCGAGAGCTAACCAACACACAGCATGCAATAAAAGGCAAAAGTGGAATATGTGCCACAACGCTGAACAGATGCCAACGACCAGCACACATATAACACAGAGCCCAAACAACCTCCCGCCCTCTCATAGCTACCCCACTGGAGAGTCCACTTGAAACTTTTGCGCTATTGTGCCCCCAAGCGTCATGTACTGCATTTTTTTTTTTTTTTTTTTCATACTACAACTACTAACTGCAGCTTCTCTGTAGACTTTTTATGTTTCGGGCTCAGTGAATCTTGGCCAGGCAGCAGTTCTGCTGGCCACGCCCACAATACAAAGGCCTCATATATAGAGTGATACATATACATTTATATATATATGTATATATATATATATATATATTTGGAGCACATGCTGAAAAATGAAAAGCTGTAAAAAAGTTTTGAAATATAATTGCTGCTGCTATTGTAAACTCCATTAAATTTATAAAGTGGGTAAAGTTTTTTTGTTTTGTTATTTTATTTTTTTTATTTTTTCTCTTTTTTCATTTTGCTTTTCTTCTTTTTTTTGCCCCTTTGGAATATGAGCGTTTACAAGCATTGATTAATAGTTTTATTGTATTATTTATATAGTGGCTGGCCATTAATTTTGCATTTTAAATAAAAGAGCAGCACTCAATTAAATATGTGGGTCGCGCCACTCTCTGGGCCCACTGTGCAAAGTGCAAAAGCTCATGCATGTTTCATATGTGTTTGCATGTTTACATACGCGCATATATATAGAGCCTAAATAACAATAAGAATTGTGTTTTATTTAAGCCGATTTTTATTGGTCAATTGAAGGCACTTTAGGCACAAATAAGTCTTTAAATATTTTTCTGTTTATTTAAATACTTAATGGAGCTGTAAGCTATGCTGTATAATGCAATTTTGTATTTTAATTTATACTTTAAAAATTTATATATATATGAACTAATGTATGTATATATACTCAATATATTGCTACCTATATGAATATATACTTGAGTCAGCTTAAGCAACAAAAACTTTAGGCAACTATAAACCATGTATCAAAACTATATACTCGTAAGCTTATCAGCCCGCATAAAGTCTTGTGACCAACTGTCTGGCGACTATGAAAGGTCAATGGTTAGATTAGAACTAATTTATTGATGTGTTCACATTTTGAACTGTTTCAATTTTAAGAAAGAAAAAAAATAAATAAAATAGAAAACCCTGCCAGTGCCCATCAATACAAAAGTTGCCCAACAACGACGAGGCGTCAAAATGTCTCTAAGGCCCAAACCTGAGTGGAATACGTAAAAACTTGGTCGAGGCAAGCCATAAGCGAAATGAAAAACCCCAGAATGGCGAAATGCGATAGTATTTTCATAATTTTGCCATTTGGAAAATATCTCACGCATTTGCAATTATGTGCGGATTTTTCATTTCATTTAATTTCTTCATTTCATTTCATTTCATTTACGTTGCGGCCTCGCGGCTTTCGACCCAAACGAGAGACCGCAGTTGGTTACATAGCCAACAGCAACCTTTCCCTATAAAACAATTTATATATGTTTTTTTTCTTCTTCATCTATTTTCTTCCGTTTTTATTTTTTGGCATTGTTGTTGCCTGTTGCCTGCTGGCTGTTTGCACCATTTTGTTGCTGTTGTTCTGTTGCACATTTATGCGCAACCACATTTCAAAAGCAATAAATTCTGCAGTTTTGCTCGGCAAAAAAAAAAAAAAAAATAGCATAGAAATTGGCGAAGAAAACTTTGCTCATTTGCGCGATTTTGATTTTTTTGTTTCTTTTTTTTTTTTTTTTTTTTGCGCTGCCCCAAACTAGCGAAAATAAATTAAGGAATTGCACACAAAACAACAAATTCAAAGTATGGCAAACTTTTCATTGCTGGGGTAAGCGCTAACACCCAAGTAAAAACATTCAATATTTTAATAAAAAAGGAAACTTTTTAGCAAAACATCGCGCATACTATAGCTAGCTGGAGATAGTTTGCTAGTGATAGTCGACTAAAAAATACTCTATATGAATGGAATTTGAAAATAATTTCACAGAAATTTAATTATTGACTATTAAAATTTTTAAAGAAATTTAATTCAAATTTATAATTTAAAGAAAAATAATTTTTAATAATATAAAATTAAAAAAAAAATATTTTTTTTTAGAATTTAACACATTTTTTTTTTTTTTTAAATTTTGTAATACAATTTGTTTTAATAAATATGGTATATTAAACAGAAGTTTTTATAAATGTCAAACTACAAGAGCTTATCCTATCTGATCTTCTTAAGTCAATATACCCATTTAGCTACACCATCCATACGGGGTATGTCAAATACTTTATACAATTTCGTTTTTGTGAAAAATATATATATATAAATATTTCACACGCTTGTTACTACAGCAAAAAAAAATTTTTTTTCTTTTTGCGTTTTTTTTGTTAGTATTTTTTTACACCCGAAGTTAACGCCGCCCCCTTGGCAGCTTGTTATTATTTCACCCATTGAGTTGTACAAGCTTTAGTTGGCAACAATTTTCAGCGTATTCCCACGAAATGAAAATTCCTCTCGAGCCTTGCCATGAAAATTAATTGCGCATTTATTTGAGTGAGTTTTGGTCTTTACCGGAAGACTTCCTTACAACTGGCTGAGTTTTGTTTTACGCTTTGTTATTGCTCAGCGCTTACTTTACGCATTTCTTTACCTTGAGATTGCAATGCCAGCAGCTGGTTGAAGCAGATGCTTATAGCAAATAAGAATTCTCATACTTTTGAAATCTATATATATATGTGTTTAGGGTGAAGGGGAAAAGTTGTGCATGTGTTATAGAAATTTTAAATATAATATATAAAAATTATATTAAAATTAAAACTAAATATTCTAAAGCATTTTGAATTCGATAGTAAATATAATTATTAAGTAATCCTAAGTCAATGTTAAATTTAAGTAATATGTGATATTATTTTGAACTTTTTTCAACTATAAAGATAGGATATACCTTTAGAACCTTTATATATAAGAAGTATATATTTTATATTTAAATAAAAATATTTTTAAGCTCATGATAAAATGAAATTTAAGGCACATATGCTTAAGCAATTGTACTCATATTTGAACAGCAAATTGAATAAGTAATAATTTAATTATTTATAATTACTATATGTGAATATATATAATATTCAACAAAGTACAGTAAATAGTTATAATCAAAGCATTAGTCCAAATTATCAGCTGTTGAACAATATGCAGTAAACAAATTTCTAGGTAGCATAGGAACAGCTAAAGAATATTATATTAGAAATGATATTTCAAAATCGACTGCAACAACAAAATGCGACAAAAATCATATCAGAGTCGAAAAAATATATGTATATAGCGATTATCGCATCATAGACGCTGAAAGTCGTCGAGTGTCAAATTTATAAAAATTATTATTTATACACGACATGCTGCAGTCCGCATAGCGATTACGTAGGAGCTATGCACTTGGCGTTGCCGGCTGGGGCTTATCGCACCTGATCCAGCGTGCAATTCAGGGCCGGGGCTGTTGAGCTGGGCAGGGCAGGTGATAAGTGCGAATCGGACTGCACATAATTGGTAATTAAATTATGATGTTTGCTATTTTTGGCTATGCCGTGGCAATTGTCTGTTGCTGATATGGTGCAGTGCCGGACTTGATTGGGTATAAAAGACCCAGCTGCAGCACGATTAGAGCAACAGTCTTTAGGTGTTTGGAGCTGAAGCATACCAAAGCCGGAGCAGTAGTAGAGCGAACGCATCAAGAATGAAACTGACACTAGTCCTTTTGGCCCTCGTGGGCTGTGTGGCCGCTTTCAGCGTGCCCACCTCGACAAAGGTGAAGATCGCCGATGCTCAATTCTTGGAGAGGCAAAAGTTCTTATTCGAGATCGTCCACCGCGTGGAGGATCCACTGATGTTCGAGGAATGGATCAAGATGGGACAGAAACTGGTGGTTGACAAGGCACAATACAAGGTAAGTTCTCTATCTGACAAAACAATGGGATAATCCATTGTTTTAATGCTATGATCTCCCTACAGGAGTACGACTACTATATGGAGAAATTCTACGAGTCCTACAAGCTGGGCGCCTTGCTGCCTAAGGGTGAGTTCTTTGGTGCTCTGGTCAAGACCCACCACAAGCAGGCCTTGGGTCTGTTCAACTTCTTCTACTACGCCAAGGACTGGGCTACCTTCGCCCACAACGTTGCATGGGCTCGCATCCATGTGAACGAGGGCATGTTTGTCTACGCTCTGACCCTGGCTGTCATCCACAAACCCGAATTCGAAGGCTTCATTCTGCCCCAGATCTATGAGATCTTCCCGCAGTTCTTCTTCAACAGCAAATTCGTGTACGATGCCGAGAAATTCGACTTTGATGTGTGGAGCAAGTACATCATGTACGAGAAGGAATACAAGGACATCCTGTACAAGGATGTTAGCGAGTTCAACGATGACTTCTACTTCTACACCAAGGACTGGAAGACCTGGCAGTGGTGGAAGATGATGGGTCTGGGTGAGCACTGGTACGTCGAGGATAAGTTCTTCCTCCGTGAAAACTATGCACAGTTCAACAAGGATCCCAAATACACTGAAATCCTGAAGGGCGTTCACAAGTTCTTCATGCCCGTCGACTACACCCGTGACATTGACTTCTTCAACGCTGAAAGCAAAATGAGCTACTTCACCGAGGATTTGGGCTGGAACGCATACTGGTACTACCTGAACTTGGACTACGCTTTCTTCCTTGATGGCAAGCAGTTCGGTCTGGACAAGGATCGTCGCGGAGAATGGTGGATCTACAATGTGCAACAGATTCTGGCCCGCTACTACCAGGAGCGTTTGGCTAACGGCTTTGGCGACATCCCAGAATACTTCTGGTACAAACAGGTCGAGTATGGCTATGATCCTCAGCTGATCTACTACAACGGCATTGGCTACAGCTACCGCAAGAACTACTTCGAATACCAGACCTACGGCAAATTCGACATGCTCTACCAGGTCCAGAGCTTCTTCGATCGCATCTACGAGGTGATTGAGACCGGCTACTATAAGACCGCCGATGGCGTTGTCATCGATCTCCGCAAACCCGAGGCCATCAAATTCATTGGCAACTATCTGCAAGGCAATGTTGATACCTACGACAAATACTTCTTCAACTACTACTATGTGCTGTCGCATATGTACTTCGCTGATGTCGACTACTTTGACTACGAGGTGTTCCCCAATGTGTTCCTCAACTTCGAGACCATGCTGCGTGATCCCTTCTTCTACTCCTTCTACAAGAAGTTCGCCGATGTCTTCTACAAATTCAAGTTCTACCTGGCACCCTACACCAAGAAGGATCTGTCCTTCGATGGCATCAAGTTCAAGGATGTGAGCGTCAGCAAGCTGGAAACCTACTTCGACTTTGTGGACTTTGATGTCACCAATCTGCTCAACGACAAGATGACCTTCGTCGATGGCAAGTTCGTCTGGGACAAGACTCTCCTGGCCCGTCAGGCCAGACTCAACCACAAGCCCTTCAACTTTGAGTTCACCATCGATTCCGACAAGGTGCAGAAGGGTGTTGTGCGCGTCTTCCTGGGACCCAAGTTCGACGAGTACGGTCGCGTCATCCCATTGAAGTACAACAGCCAGAACTTTGTCCAGATCGACAGCTTTGTCTATCCCTTCGTTGCCGGCCAGAACACCATCAAGCGCAGCTCCAAGGAATTCACCTGGACCGCTGAGGACCGCATCACCTACACCGAGCTCTACAAATACGTCATGCTGGCCAGCGAGGGCACCTACGACTTCCCATTGGATCTGAGCGAGCCACACAACGCCTTCCCCGATCGTTTGGTGTTGCCACGCGGCTGGGAGGAGGGCATGCCCATGCAGTTCTACTTCTTCGTCTCGCCCTACACCGAGGATTACGAGCAGTTCTCCAACTTCGACTACACCTACGAGTCTGGTGTTGGCTCCGGCACTCGCTTCGTTGACAGCAAACCTTTCGGCTATCCCTTCGATCGCTCTGCCGATGAGTACAGCTACTTTGTGCCCAACGCTTTCTTCAAGGATGTCAAGATCTACTACGTCGACCATTTCGCCAAGTACTTCGAGAAGAAGTATGTCAACTACGGTAAATTCGACTACTCCATTGAGTACTAAAAGATGTCATTCGATTTAGTTCATAAGTAACTTCTAATGCAATACCAAAAAATCCAACCAAAAAAAAAAAAACAAAACGAAGAACTCAAAACTAAGAACAGTGAAACGATGAAGACCAAACTTTGAATAAAAGTAATAATGAAAAAAAAAAACAATTTTTAGAGTTTTTATTTTACAAATATTTGGGAGGCAGAAAACAAAACAAAAATATATAAATTTAATCAAAAAATTACATAATTAATAAAAATTAAATTTAATAAAATTTGAATTTAATACAAATTTAAACATTTGAAATAATGCAAATCTTTTGAGTAGAAGTAGTCGAAGAACAACAACAGAGTGAAGAAGTTTTAAACTCAATATACTTATATATAATAATATGTAATATATAACATATATCGACTACTTAAAATTCAATTCGATGCCGCCTTATTGCACACAACAAGAACTTGGGGTAAAACCCATTTTCGAATGACAAGCAAAATGCGCGACCACTTGATCCTGTGGCTATCCTCGGCAATTGCTGTCTCTGTTGCACTCATGCTTGTTGTATGTAAAGGCAGAAGCTGGTTAATGTGTCATTCGTACCGCAAACTGTTGCAACGTCGCTCTGATTGCATTCGAATCGAAATCAACCGCAAAAACTAATAATAAAGTTCAAATGTTAAATGTGGCACAAGGAGAGGCTGATGCAGCAGAAGTACAAACTGCAGCTTGTACGACGCACCACGCACCACCCAACCACCCCAAAGGCAATTCGATAACAATGCGGGTGCGTTACTCGATACACACACACACACACACACACAGAGTAGTGATTGCCCATTCCGATTGTAATGTAAATGAAGTTATGCTCTGCGGCTTTGATGTGGCGCCCAATTGCCGCCCATTTTGCAATTGAATCATGCAAGACACAAGTATGCCCCATTGCCAGTGCGTTATCTGAGCCGATGTGGCAACCTGATTCGGTAACGATAATTTACAGTTATGCCAACCCACTGCCAGCACGCGATTATTGCCGTCTATCGCATCTGCATACGCAGTCAAATTCGTATTCGCATTCGCATTCGGATTCGCATTTGCATTTGCATTCGCATTTTGCAGTTGCAAGCAGCAGCTGATTACAGATTGCACATTTGGATTTTGGGTTTGTGTTTCGCGTTTCAGCTGGGCAGGGCTGGGCTGAGTCCTTCTTTGGTTATGAGCCTAATGTTGTTTGCTGTGTGTGCGTGAGAGACAGAGTGAGAGAGAGAAGGCAGCGTGAGTGGTTCAATTGATTACGGTCCATCTATTTGGAAATTAGGGCCAGCACAGCGAAAGGCATATTGAGTTAACAAGTCAACTGTAGAGCAAATTGAACTACAATTTAAAGTGCAGCTACGATCGACTTATCAAATCAGTAAACAGAAAGAAACAAGAACAAAGGAAATTACACCTTTAGACAGGTAATTCCGATACCCCAAGCCACTCAAAGACGAGAAAAAGTTTCGCATTTCAGGTTAATTGAACTCCAGCGAACTATCCGTCAATATCATATCATATCAACGTTGATATTCTGTGTCAACATCCATTAAAGTTCATCCCGCTGATGTCGTTCATTGTTAAAGCCAACGCTGCGCATCAAATTTCAGCCAAAATGACTTTTGCGGAAGGCAACTCGATTTGGTGCGACTTTAGCCATACAATATGAAAAACATAAATATATACACGTATCTATTACAATTACTTGGAACAGATAGAACGCTTGAGGCTGTCTGTGCACAGCATGCCATATTTTATGGCCCGTTTCATTCGCATTTTCCCCAATGAATGGTGAGCTGTGTGCCTTGGCAACGTGGCTAATCAGAAATAGTTCCCTGGCGCCCGGTCAGACAGTCGCTGGTCGACTTAGTCGAGCTTATCCAGCTGGGCATGTCTGCCCCAGTCTTGTTGGCCATGTACTTTGTGTCTACAATTTATTTCAGTCATTTTAATTGATACTGTCCCGCTGCTGCCGTTGCTGCTGCTGCTGCTGCTGCTGTTAGCTGAAGTGCAGCTTCTTGTTATTTGTAACAATTAATATCCAATATCTGAGCGCTGCCATCATTAGTTTTTGCCAGCCCACCGGCCCACTGTCTGCTCTGTGGATATCTCACTCGATGAGAACTACAAAAACTGATGATATCAATGAACGAACTATAACAAAGGCGGCGGCAGCCAGGACTAAGTAGGCAAGGAGTCAACGATGCTAAAAGAGCGAAACAAAAAAAAAGTAAAAGAGAAAAAAGAGAGAAAACGAAAGACGATTCCTTGTTGTTGTGGTTGATATTGTTGTTGTGTCAGGCATTGATGCTGCATTTGACAGACCATTTATCATCGCACTAATTGTGTATCATTAAAAAAAAGGGCGACGCGGCAGGGCGCAGCAGCGTCGATGTTAATCCAAAGGGAAAAACAGCCTCAGCTCGATGTGGCACAGCCTGACGCTGACAATGGCAACGCCGTCAGCGACAGCAGCAACAGCAGCAGCAGCAGCAGCAGCACCAGCACCAACGACAACATCCATGACAGTGATAGAAATCTGTGGCAAGCAGATTAAACGTGTTCGCAGACAGCAGAAACTGCTTTAGCGGATGAGTGGGGTAAAGCAGTTGGCCATAGAACAGTATTTGTCGCCGGCATACGGCCGTTGTAAAAGTCAGTCATGATTATCGCCACTTAGCCACCCGCTAAGCAGCACAGCCCCCACACCACACACACACACAATGGACTCGATGTTTAATGCAGGTAGTTAAAAATTTTAAGAGAAACTAAAGAGGTAAGGTTATTACATGGGATAGTTGGGAGCAGATCTTATTGATCTTAGTATAAAAGAAATTTAGAGAGTTTGAACAAAAATTACTCTCGAGTTCTTAAATATCATTTACCATACAAGACTTTAAGCTGTTTGTAAAATTCTTATATTTCATATCAACTGAAGTCTAAGGCAACTCAACCTAACTTAATCCCAATTAAACTTCTCTTAATAATAACTATTGGAATATGTTTCTCTCCCTTTTCAGGCAAACCACTTCAATTAGGTATTATATCTGACCACTTTGATCAGTGCCAAAACACTCAATCGCAATATCGATAAACTATTCTAGTGATTGTATTTGTGGTCAGTTTTTGACAAAGCCCCTGCTTTGTGACAGTAGACATATAAATTGTATCGATAATTTGTAAGCTGTCAAAGCATGTCAACTCTACTCTACTACTATATCCGCTCCACCGTGCAGACGTACGAAGCGGAACGACATAACGACAGACAGTTGATGACTGCAGAACAGAGACTAATGAGAAACGTGCGCCATGAGTTGCGATAAATGGCTAACGCAGCAAAATCGCTGATATAGATAGTACTTGTAGTATATGTACATATATATATATAGCATTTCCTGCCTTGGCGCCATTGTGGCCGCTCACTCACACACACAAATACATAATAATAATAATAATAATAATAAAAATTCAAAGGCTTTCCATTCGGGCAATGATGATGGATTACGGCTGTCAACTAGCCAACTCTCGCACACTCTCTCTCTCTCTCCCTCTCACTCTTTCACTATTACCTTCCCATTTCATGGCACTGGCAAATTCTCTGACTCATTCATTGTGCGCCTGATGAAAATGTTAATGTCGTTGCCAATCACTTTGTTAATCCATCCAGTGCGAGTTAGTTGATTTAGTTGCCGCCCACCCAACACGCATCCGCCCCATTCGCCTCCATCTGAAGCTGTAGTAGAAAATCGCAAACAATTAAGCGCAGCTTTTCACGGCATTTCGCGTGTTGATGAATCGCTAAATTACCGGCCAGCAAATCAGACGACTCTCCAGCCAAGTGGAGCACTAAGGCAACCAGCCAAACAGCCAACCAGCCAAACCTATACGCAAGTTGTCACGTAATACATACTAATTAATATTGATATTTTTTGGAGTTGCTGCCCAACCGTTTTTCTGCTTGGTAATGACTTTTTGATAGACAAAGTCAGGCTAAGAAATACCGAAAATCAGCATGAAAAACAATTTTTGCTGCACCCCTAAAATTCTTATTGGCATTTGCTTCGTTAAGTTTCATAACTGAAACGCAAAAACTAGGCGTTAATTGAAATGCCTGAATTACCGAGTTCCTTGGCCAAGATTAAGTTTTAATGAGCTAAATGAAAGCAATTGAAGGTGCTTGGCTATCTCACGAACTATTATGTGAATAACAAAATGTTTGATAAGAAATAACTGTCTGATAAGTCAAAGGCATAACTCAAATATGACATAACTGAATAATGTTTCCCTTAACAGGCCCAGAATGACAGCTGCGTGTGGAAGTTATCTGCGTCAGACTGTCATAATTAGATTATTATTATTGGCCAGTGTTGCAAAATGTCTGTGGCAAATTAAAAAGCCCAACACGTACGAAACAAAGGAGAGGCAGAACAACAACAAGACGAAGAGGAAGAATCGATTTTAACACGCTCGTAAAATGTTGAAGCAAATGTGCGGCAGGATGCGTGTTCGGTATGCCAAATGCATTTGATGTGATTGCTGGTTGGCTACAACGGGCCAAATGTGATTCAGGCCAAGTCGTTGCTGCTGCCGTCTAGCTGGCTGTGTGACTATGTCTGCGATTTCTATTTGTTGCTGCCATAAAAGCAAAGGGACAAGCGCAATAAAAGCATGAAATGTGCCTGGCACGAACCACGAAGCTGCTGTTGGGACTACTACTGCTGCCACTGCCACTGCTGACTGATGCAAAACAATTTCAAAAACTGATAACAGCGAGCGGCTACAAATATTTAATGAAATCAAGGATGCCACACGAACAACAGCAACAACAAAAATGCAATTGTTGCATTATTAATTTGTATTATGCGCAATTGTTGAACTCGGACACACACACACACACACACACACATGAGGCAGCCGTCAGTTCGCCTGCTGCCGCCCTTGTTCGGCTGCTGTTCATGCGGAAAAATGGGAAGGAAATGAATGGAAAATGTGTGCTGAGGTGAGCAGCAGAACTCTGCCGCCAGATAAGCACATGTAACGGTTGTCGGTTGCATGAAATCATAAAAAAATATGAAAGAAGGAGAAGGCGAAACAACAATTATGAAGACAACGAATTGGATATGCTCTGTAAGACTTGATGTTACTTGGTGTATAAGAAATATAGATATAAATAAATAATATAATATAAATCATAATTGAAGTCTAGAATTTCATACTCGAACTATAAGAAAAATTGTAGAAAATCTTAAGCATAAATTCAATATGAATCAGGCAAAAAGAAATCAGGAAAAGTTGTTAATCTTGGAAAGTCATAATTGCATCTTATATATCATATTTCATATTATACTCTATAGATTCAATTATCCACATATAACATATTGCACTACAGAAAGTCCATACCCTGCGCCAGGGTATACACAACATTGGAACAGCAGCAACTGCAGAGTGAGTGCGGAAAAGCCAACCAATTTTCCCAGCCACAGAGCAAGTTGGTCGTCAGTGCGGGTAAAGGTGAAAGAAATGCGGTAATAAAAACAACAATTGAACACAGTTATGATTGAAGTGGAAGTAAAACACAAACGGCACAAAGGAGACACGGCACAGAACAGCAGACGAACAGCAGCACAAAGTGCCAGCCGTCGTTGTCCTCGTCGTCGTCGTCGTCGTCAATGCGGAACTATGCACCAGGGGGTTGACTGAGTGCCCCTGTGACTGGCATTGTGGGATAAAACTCCACCAACAGCCACAGCAGCAGCAGCAGCAGCAGCAGCAACACCACCATCACCACCACCACCACCACCACAAGGATAACCAATAGCATCCCTAAACGAGAAAGCTGCTGACGTTGGTTTTGTAATTTGTATCGATCGATTTTGATGTTTTGTTACTACTTCAATGAGAGCCCATCGCATTTACCAAACGTACGTGATACACGTTAAGAAAACTTAAGCCTGTTTGGTGATAAGAAATAGACAGGTCAAAAACAAAGACAATTTGTGGCTAAGCGATGCAGGTGGATTGTTTGACATCTAATAAGGTATCTAAGGTAATAAAGGTAGATGATGCTAATGCAGATATATATATATCAAACGTTTCTATATGGTAGTTCTGGATATTGATTACAAGAAGAATTTTGACATGAAAATGAAAATAAATTAAAATTAGCTACTGTCCGTCAGTGAGCTAAAATATCGGCAAGTCACATTCGGTCAGGTTGGGAGTCGTTTCTTGACCTTCTAAAGGCCATAGCTTTGCCTTGGCAAAAGGTGGCCATATGGAGCTAAACTGAGTTAATACTTATAATATACTTTGTTAATATACTTTAAAATAAATTAAATTCAATTTGCAAACAGAATTTATGAGCTTTTGCATAGGTTACAATTGAAGTGCTTAAACCTGATTGTTTCATAATATCATAAAATAAGTAAGCACTCTATATATATATAATCTATATATTAACATAAATAACATATATAACATATGAAAAAAAAAAAATCAATCTTCTCTAATCCTCCCTCAATCACACAATGCCTCAAATACAACCACATATATTTCGCTCAGTGCACGCACAGTTACACTCACAGGAAAATGTAACTTTTCGACAATTATGAGAGTTCCTCTACGTGTGCGTGTGTGTGTGTGTCGAAACTACTTGTATGTGCGTATGTGTGTATTTGTGATCAAAATAAGCGCTACCCAAAAAACAAACTTTTTGCCTTTGGGAGACGCTGCCCCAAAATGCGAGAGTTAGCTAAGACAGCGTTGTTGTTGCGCGTTTTGCCAGCCATTGTTGTTATTGTGTTGCAGGCGGCTTACAGTGCGCATGAAAATTATGCGTATACGCAAGGTTTGCCCTCGACTTCGTGTGTGTGTGTGTGTGAGTTTGTGTCTAAATGCTGGCTGCGGACTTGAAAACTTAAACCTCGAGCTCGGTTTCTGTTTGCATTTGCAACTAGTTGGCGAGGCAGGCAGCCAAATTGCGGTTTACTATTTCAATAGGGGACACATACAGAGAGAGAGAGAGCGGGAGAGCGAGCGAGAGAGAGAGAGAGAGACATACTCGCTCAGGCATGTGGTGAAAATAATTGTTATTGTTACTTGAGCACTGGATGCAAACGCGCCGATGATGAGCAAAGGACCGCATCCTCCAAACATTATAACGTTTTGCGGTAATGTGATTAACATTCACCAAAGCTCCCTAATGACCGCCTTGTCGACTTAACTGAATCGACGATGCTGGACGTGGCCATGCAAAGAGGCAGTCGATGATGCTGCTGCTGGTACGTTGCATGCAACTATTGTGCCACACAATATGCCTGAGGCAAAGCAATAAGCAAAGTTATTAAACTTATATACAAACTCATTTACATATATATATATATGGTTTATATATGTGTGTGTGAAGGGTTCTGTGTGTGTGTGCATTGATTGACGTTTGTGGCGGCGCGCAATCGGCATCAGGATGTTTGCGCAACGCCTCGTATGCGTAATGTGTTTGCATGCGCATTTTCATTAAAAATAATTTCAGTGCAGCACTCGAGAGTGTGTGTGTGTGTGGGTATGGCTGTGTATGTATGGGTAATGCTCGAGTAATTGCAAATTAAAAATTGCTTATTAAAGCAGAAAACACCCGCAGCAGCATTTGCCCCCGAAGCTGAGCTCGTAAATAGCCAACAATTGGCTTTGTCTGGCCTTGTCCTTGTGTGCGTGTGTGTGTGTGTGTGTGTGCGCCGTATAATTTGCCCGACTGCGGTTCCGGGGTTCGAGTCCATGTCCGTGTCCGTGTCCGTGTCCGGAGCCAGCTTGTCTGCAGACGTATAAAATGGCATGGCATTTTCCTGCCTAATAGCCATTAATTAAAGTTGTAACAATGGCATTTCTTATTGGCCAACGTATTGAAGACTTGGCAAAATAAACCACTTGCACCACCCATCCAACCACCCACCCTTAGCCCATTGTGTTTCTAATTTAATTTCTTACTCAATTTCATGCTGGACTCACAATTGATTGTGCATTTCACATTTCTGACATATTTACACACATACCTGGAACGATAAGAGCAAAGCATAAATTTGATTACAATCACAATTGTTAATAAATTAAAGGGTCCGAACTTCGACCTGCGGGTGATTACAAATTAACAAAACGTTTCCAATACCAGCTGCAATTATAATTGATATTTGCCCATGATTTAGCAGCAGGCGCACCAAATCTGTTTATAGTATTTGATTAAAACCAAATATTCTTCTGCTATCAAATTGTGTTGTTAAACTAAATATAATGCAATTATTGATTTAAGTTTGATTGAGTGAGAATTTCAAATATTATATATACATATATATATACACACAAAATATATATATTCTACACACATATATATATACAAAATATATATATTATATTTTCATTTAATGTTCATTAGTTTGAGGCAAAAAAAAAAAAGAAAAAGAAATACAATTGTTTCAGGTTTATGTTGATTTGAAATTGATTATTATAAATTAATTATAAAATGTTTGTAAAATCAGATTTTGCTATTATAAAGATTTGTAAATTATGATTTTGCTTTCTTTAGTTTTCAGTTTTACTTAAATTTTCATAGAATTGCTAATATCTTTAGTGATTTATATTTTCAGAACTAATTGGATCAAATTTTGAATAAAGACTACTTAGGAGCACTTCTGAGGAGCGTTTGTCTAAGGAGAAAAGGGAGGATAGGGACGACAAGTTGAATATATATTTGAAAAAATCACAATATATATTTCGTATTTAAGAGATTTTAAGACTCTAAAACTCGTTCTGTATACTCTTAAATAATTTTATTCAAATATTTATTTTTACTTTATATTTTTAAGTAAAAACAAAAAAAACTATGCTGCACAGATTTCCAGATGCCAGTTATCTTTGCTAGTTATTTGTGCTGGTTTCTAGTTAGTTTCATATTTTTACTGCGAATGAAAAAATTCTATTTTTGTTTGACAATTTTTAAAGTGGGTCAACGAAATATGAGAATATGAGAAAATTTCGATGTTGCCTCTAAACCGCGCGTTGGCAAAATAGTGAATAAGGGTTTCTGAAATATATAGTAAAAATATTTTTAGCTTGCATATACCAGGCACAACTCTGGATAACTGCAACTCATATGTTGCGATCCTGATGAGTAACTGCTGCCACAGCACACACACACACACACACAGCGACTCACTCTTACCAGCTGTGCTCTAAGTCCCTTTAACATTTTCTGCACATCAGAAAGCCACAGAGCCAGGCAGCCAGTCAACCAGGCAGCCAGGCAGCTAGTTAGCCAGGCTAACGAGCAGTCGAGGGTCAACATTAATATTTGAACAACGTACGTTGGCCACGCTCGACTCATTTTTTTCGTTTTTTTAAGCCAGGCCCACAGCTCTTTGGCCGTTTGTCTGTTTGCCAGTTGCTGGCTGCTGGCTGCTGGCTGCTGCTGCTGCTGCTGTTGTTGATTATTCAAGGATCAGCCAAACAAAGCACATGGCATGGCATCTGTGTGGCGTATAAATTTTGCTATGCGGCATCTCACATCTCTCTCTCTCTCTCTCACTCACACTTCGAAGAACTGCCAAATCAGCAAAAATTTTGTAGTGTAAAACAACAACAACGAAAATAAGACAGAAAAGAAAAACACATTCGCGCGCTCATCCCTCCCTCATGCAACAAACAGCAGCAGCAGCTGGGCGTGGCAAAAATATGCGGCGTACGTGTTAAGTGGCAAACGTTTTTCAGCAAGCAGCTTCGCTGCTCAGTCAGTGAATCCCGCCAGTCCATCAGTCTGCCCGTCCAGCAGTTCGTCAGTGAGTCAAGTCAAGTCAAGTCACGGGGTTTTTGCCACGCATTTGTAAACTTTATAAATCAGTTCGTGTCGAAGCTGAAGCCGTAGCTCAGCCAGCAGCCAGCAGCAGCAACTTCTCTGTTGAATTTGGGATTTCCAAGTGCCAGCAGCATCCGCAACGATGCGTTGCCAAAAAAATAAGAACGAGAAAAACTGAGAAAAATATATATATTTCAACGAAATTTTTAAATTGCATACTTTGCGGCGTGGCACGCTGATTTGATGGCCAGCATCTGCCGTTGCATTAAATTTTTGTTTTTCGCTTGATTGAAACGCACAAGAAGCAGCTGAAAACTAACAGCAAAAATATTGGCAGAGGAAAAGCAAACGAGTTTTCATAAATTATATTCGAGTTCTGAGAGTTCTGCTTTTGCTTATTTAAAGCTAATACAGTTTAGGTATAAGCTGATTGAAAATGGAATTATTAATCTACAAATATAGCCAATATGTGAACTAGATTAAGTTTTGTGTGATATGCTGAAAATTCAATAGAGTGACTATGGATTTTTGAATATTAACAAGGCATTCAATCAGTCTCTTTGACTTATATATTACTCAATAAGACAAATCAAAGGAAAAATAAGAAGAATATAATTATATATTAACAATTTTTACATATATACAATTATATTCAGCATATTCATTTAAGAAAACCCAAACTAAAATATAAATAAATAAATATTAAATTTAAATTCGATTAAAATTTCCTTAAATTTTTTTATTTTTACATTATTCCAATCATTTTCTTAAATACCTAATTTATAAAAACTTTATCAAAAAATGCGACTAAAATAAAAAAAATTATAAAATAATATGAAAAATCATAATAATAAATTCATTGAAAAAAATAATAATTATAAAAAATAAAAAAAATTTTATGAAAAAATTTTCATAAGAGAAAAATTGGAAACATAAAAATCTCTCTCAAAATCTCTGTTAATTGAATGCATTTCAAATGCAACTTTGATTTAAGAAACGTCTGTCATATCCATCGATTTTATATTAGTTTTTCTTGCTGCTGCTGTTGCCAACTGATTTTAGCCACAATCTCACACCTCTGCGGCGCTCTTCGTTAGCCATTTTGTGTTTTGGCCATTAGAAAAAGTTTTTGCTACGCTCATTTCTCACACTCTGTTGCACTTGGCTTCATCTTTATGTTCTCTCTGTGTATGTGTGTGTGTGTGGTTGTGTTTATTGTTGGCTGATTTTTGCTTTGCCTTCTATATACATTTGTTTTTTTTTTCTCCGTAGCTCTCTGCTGATTTGCAGTTGGTGCTGCTGGCACAGCAAAAATATTGTAAATATTTTGCAACTTATTGTGCGCAAGTTTCTTGTTTATTTCTTGCTCGTTCTGCGACTGTGACTGTGACTGTGACTGCTGCACGTTTAATATTTATTTCATGTTTTAATATTTGACACGATTGCACAACAGTTGCGCCAGCTTTTGTGGCGCCCCGCCCGTTGTACACAGTTTTTTCTGCACAATTGTTGCCGGCTTTAGAAACTTTTTACTCGCCATTTGATATTGAATAAGTTGCCAGAACTTGACAATAGCGCAAATACAACAAGAACGCAGAAAAAGTTGGCTGCCAGTCAAGCGAACGACACTTATTGCTAAAGGTTGTTCATTTAAAAAATTCTGGTGGAAAATTAGTTCATTGAATTAGCAATTGAAGGGACAGTTGCTGGCAGATGATTATCAATAATATTTATTTAATTATTTAAAAAAAACTTTTTTATAAATAATACAAAATATTCTTTGAAACGAAACTCAAAGCAGAGTGTGTTGGTTGAGTTTTAAGTAGTTTCTTTCAGTCAGAAAAAGTATAAATCAGAGTGTAATGATTGAGTTATAGATAGAAACACAACTTCAATCTCACTTTTAACATTATGTTTACTTATAATATTTAATTTAAGTATAGAAACCTAAAGAAACCTGTCTTCCGTCTGTCTAGATTCCACCTCAAGAAAAATTTCTTCTACACTTTAACACACATCCAAAAACAAGCTTTAAAAACTCACACACCTTCAAGTCCCATCTCAACACAAAGCCTTGCCTTGATTATGCAATTTCCAAGCAAAGAGCGAAAATCTGTCAATAAAATGCACATTTTTATCCATCAATCAAATATTTTGTTTTTATTTTGCGAGCGCTTTCAAGTTTTTCACTAGCTAGCGAGCATGAAGATTTCGATTTTATTTTTTCATTTGCTTAGATTTAACATTTTTATTATTGCTGCTCATTTCCGTGCCGCTTGACAGCCTCATAGCTGCTGTTGCTGTTGCTGTTGCTGCTGCTGCTGCTACCTCTACTAGCTAGCTCTCTGCTGGCAGTTCCGCCCAGCGTCTGCCTCTTGCTCGAGTTGACTTCAGCTTAGATGTCGGATTTAAGTGTTATTGTGGGCAATTTGATACTTTCGATTGAGCAACAACATTTGCTTGTGCGTTCAACTGAAGCGTGCAACGTACCTCACTTCCCCTCTCGCACACACACACACACACATGCTGTAAGAACACGCAAAATGGCTGCCACACAAATACCCTGGCACACACATAAATTGTATTTATATATAAGTATTTGTGTGATGCGGTCGCCATGCTCAAAGTTTTTGCAGACGCCTCGAAAACAAGTTGGAATATAAATGATGTTGTGTGAATTCAGCAGCCAGTTGAAGTGGCAGCCAGCGCCTGGACGCCCCTGGACCTGGACCCCCCGATAAATGCGTCTCACCGACCGACCGACCGACCGACTGAGAGAGAGTGAGAGAGAGATGTCTTATGTGCGTGTCTGTCGGGTTATTTGTTTGTGTGCGAGTGTGAGTGTGCCAGCTAAGCTGCAGCATATAAAATATCCAATATACATCGTTAGGCAACTTGAACCAATAAAAAATAATGCCCACAATCGCAACGCCATTTATAGAGGGAGCATGAAAACGGAAGCAAAAAAAAAAAAAAGAAAACACTAATACAAAATAGCAGAAAAATCCCAGCCTTACTTAAGTTAGCATAACAAAAATACTTGTCAGCTACAGTTGGCAATTTTACAGCCACAAGTTGAGAGTGGATCAAATTCTTAAAATAACTTTACGGATTCGTTTTCAATAGGATCTGGTATGATATGATGAGCCTGTTTCAGACATTTCTATTTTATTTCTCACTGTTTTTTTTATGGTAAACAAATAATTTTCAGTTTTAAATGGCTGAGTTGAATGCTTTGCAATAAAATTTATATTATAGAATAAATGGGGTGGATATTTTTTGGAAGAGCAACAAAATAGTGAAAGAGTAAAACAAAATTCCGAGTGGTACGAAAGTCAAAGAACTTGGTGTCATTCTTGATAGAAGGATCAGCTGGAATTTCCAGCAGAACTTAATAGAGAGATGTTTTAGTTATAATGAGATCTTTAATTCAGTTTCTATGCAATGCATGAAAAGAGAGGGAAAGAGAGACTCTCTATTCCCCTTTCACTAACATTAGCCTTACGCTTTAAAGCAAATCGAAAATTGTGCAATTGTGCATACAAACAAAAAGCAAACCTATTCACAAAATAATCTTAGAGCAAGCATAAAAGCAGAGGGTTCATGGCAGCCCAATCTAATCAAAATGGACAATGATATATGGCATAGTGGCTAACCTTTATGCTTATTCAATATACAAGAAAAAATAAAAGAGTTGAGCCCCTTTGCCAGCCATTAAATAAATTAAAAGCCAAACACAACATCGAACAGGAATTGAGTTGCCATTGATTCAACTTTCACCTGCCAAGGACACAAATCGACTGCAGACCAGACAAAGTAGCCAGAGGCCAGTATACAGAAAGCCAAATTCGTAACTCATACACACACACACACACAGACACACACACCTTTAGCCCAGGTATTGAAGTGTATGCAAATCTTTATGGGCAACGCACCTGCAGTGTCCAATCGGAAGTTTTATGGTACGTTTTAGAATTTCATTAGAAGCTTTACGCTTCAATGCCGTTGCAGACACGGTCACAATTTGGTTTGCTTGGGGTTTTTGTTTGGGGTCCAGTGTCTGGTCAGAGAGGCTGGTCATCCATCAAGCTGGGTCAGCGGGATTCAAGCTACTGGCTGTGGGTATGCATTAGCCATAACTCTCATTATGCCGCACACAAGCTGAGCACGTGGCCAGTCTGGCGACCCATTCAATCACGCTATCGCGCCCCAACGTTTGCGCCACCGACAAATTGCAAATACGTACGGGGATTTTCAATGCGAATGCCACACACCAGCAGCAGCACTACCTTACACATCCCCCCCTTAACAGCAGCCACAACTTCTGCTTTCATATCTGCACAGTACTCATTGGGAATTGGATTGCAGGCGCCTTCGCCAGGCGCAACATCATTCGCTGCGCTGCAAAATGGATAAGTGAACTGGGACTCTGGGAGCTATGGCAAAGTTCTCGCTCGCTCGCTCGCTCGCTCACTCGCTCGTTCTCCGGCTGTTGCATTCCGTGATGAATGCGCAAAGGCTGCGCCCCTTTGCCCAGGTGGCCCACGAGTCACAGTAATAGTTCGAAGTTAGGGTTAGAGTCAGATTAGCTTTGCTTTTTCACAGCACACTTTCAAGCGAGCGCGCTGCTGCTGTTGGCCAAAAAACTTTTCCGAGTGCTGCAAATTTGCGCTGCAGCTCGTCATAGTCATAGCTGAGTGTGGCATGTGCGAGGCGCACACAAATCGCTAATCAAGTTTTGCAATTTTTCAAAAATGCATTTGACTCCACGAACATGCAGCTCAACGCCCCGCACACTAATCTCATTCCTCGACACTCTGTCGCGCCGTGCAAAGTGGGTTAGCGTGTAAAACTATTAAAGTTACTCAGCAGTTTGCCGTTTGACAAACCCGGCCGACTGCGCTGCGCTGCTCTCCTCTGCTCTGCTCTGCTCTCCTCTGCTCTGAGTTAATTAAGTTTTTTGTATGTAATCAGAATCAGCGAACGAAACTTTTGCCATTTAATTGAAGCGTCAGGCTTTTATTAGTCGAATCAAACAATGAGGCCTGATTAAATATGAGCCAAAGTAACTGCTGAGTAGCTCATTATTATTTGCCACTGCGCGCTTGCAACATTTAATCAAATCGCCAAGTTTTCAAGTCATTTTGGCGATTAGCGACTGTCGTCAGCTGTTTGAAGAAGTGCTCTTTGGGTTAGCTCAGTCATGGAAACTATTGATAACTATAGATGGTAGGGTGTTGACGTTAAGAGAGATTGTAAAAAAGTGCATTTGTTAGGAGTAAATTGTTTGATAATAGATTAAGGGCACTTAAGCCAGTTGCTCAACAGAATTCTCTTGTTCTATAAAAGGGTATATAAAGATAAGACTTAAGGTATAAATACCATATTAACATTAGCATTAAGTATTTAATCAGTTAAATGCATATAATATGAGTTTCCTTTTACAATTTTTCATACTAGATCAAGTCAAGTCATTATAAAGGCCTTGACATATGTTTTTGATATGATTGCTCCAAGCTTTCATAGTTCTGTATTAATTTTAATTGACTTTACATATATATTTATATTCATTTATTTTACTCATATATATTTCTATATATTTTCATATTAATATTTTATATTTATTTTTAAGATTTCGGCCTATAAGCTATGCCATACGCGCACTTCAAATAAGTACAAATTGTATTTACATTTGAGCATCCACATGCGCCTAAAAGTCTGCAACATTTTTGTGTGCTGCTGCGCACATTGGGAATATCTATGGCTGTGGCTGTGTCTCTGTCTCTACCTGACTCGCATTTATTTTCCTTGACGCAGCTCTTAGCCCCGCTGAGCCCCACTTTGGCTCACTTATTCGCTGCGTGCTTCAAGTGCTTAAATGTGTGTGTTTGGTTTTTGCGCAACGCATCACCTCGCACGGCATCAGCTGAAGTGTTGTGCCATGCCACGCCCCTGCTGTGCTGCATGGGCCTGCTTTGTTTTCATCAAAAAAAAAAAAAAGAACGAAAAAATTTTCCACCGAAATGAGCAGCATGTGTTGTGCATGGCATATTTTTTTTTTTTTTTTTGTTTGTTAACAATTTCATATATATATTTTTTTCTTATTTCGTTTTTTTATTTTGTTTTTTTTTTGTTTTTGTTGCTGTTTGCTGGCACGGCTACTTGACTTTTGTTGGCGGTAAAGTTTGAACTTCTCTCTACTTGTTTTTTATACATTTTTGTTTTTTTGTTGCCCTTTCTTCTTTCGCTCTGTTGGCCTTTTACGAAATCAGCCAAAAGTCGTTGAACGCAGAGCAGAGTTGGCTAAAATGGCGCAGGCCCGTCGACATTTATGCGACGCAGCGACTCCGACAACATGGCAAAACATGTACAAATATTGTAGTCGAAGAGGCATGGACTAGCAGATATCCTGTAATCAGGCGGGGGAAGTGGTAAAGAAATTCTAATTGATTATTTTTTAGATTTTACCAGACAAAGTCAAGACAATATGAATATCTAGATGTATTTCCTTTTACATATGTATATCTTCCCAATTATATACAACTCTTATCTTACAATTGATATAGGGTATATAATAAAAGCAAAAAACACTCGGCAGAGACAGCAGTGCCAAGTGGCAGGACGAGCGCGTCAGGACAAGGCAGAGGCAGCTGTCAAATATTAGTTCTTGTTAGTGGTTGTGGGGCCACTTGCTGCCTTCCTTTTGCTAGTGTATTGCTCTCTGTGTGTGTGTGTTGTGACCAACATTGTTGGTCAACACACTGCCCCTGCCCTTTGGCGCCCTGACCATGCCTCATGTTCATTCATGCCGTTATATGCCCTCACCCAGTCGGCTATGTTGTAATTTTTTTTTCCTTTTATTTCATTTTTTTATACCCTGAACCCATTGAAAATGGGAAAACAGGGTATAATGGTTTTGTTAAAATGTATGTAACAGGCAGAAGGAGGCGTGGCAGACCCCATAAAGTATATATATTCTTGATCAGCTCGACGAACTGAGTTGATATAGCCATGTCCGTCTGTCCGTCTGTCCGTCTGTCCGTCCGTCCGTCTGTCCGTATGTATGAACGCGTCGATCTCAGAATCTATAAGAGCTAGAGACTTGAAATTTTTTATGTAGATCCGTGTATAGCACGCGCAGATCGAGTTTGTTTCAAAAAATCGATAAATTTGATCGTTTTAAAGTTATCGATTTAAAACGTTATCGAAATGCTGTTATAAATTTATATCTTCCACATCTTTAGAGCTAGAGTCTCCAAATTTTGTATTTAGTATAATGTGGAGTTTATACAATTTTGATTTTTGTTATATTTTGGATGCCACGCCCCCTTTCCTTCCCTTCCCCCCAAATTTGTAAAAGCCGTATTTCAAGTACTAGAGACTTGTGCTTTGGAAAATATACACATATAAATGACATAATCACGCTCTGAAAGTTTGATTAAGAAAGTCCATCTTCAAAAGAATTTATTGAACAATTCATTTCCCATAGTAAAGCCTATGAGCGCAGCCCACGCTCAGTCGCTGGGCTAACTGCGCAGTCAGCAGAGCGCGTGCTTATGCGTATGTGTGCTCATGTATTGCTTGTATATATGTATATGTTAAATAAGCATAGAATGTTTGGAGTATCGGCTCCTCGCAGGGTTCAGGGGATCTCCTAGTCGGGTAACGCCGACTAGAGCTTTCTTACTTGTTTTTTTTTTTTTTTTGTAGTCTTGCCCGCACTTGTTATAATTGTGTTTGCGTTTTTCAGTTTCTTGTCTGCTCGCTGTGCCGCCCCCCACAGCCCCCTTTTTTTCATCGCTCTCATCACTTGTTCGCAATGTTATAAAATTTTTGCTTGTTCAGCGACATTCTTCTCTCTACTTTACATTCTCTGCTCTCTTCTATGGCGCCCTACTCTTGACTCTGTACTTGTCGTCCTCTAGCTCTTTTGCTGAACATCTTTGGCATTTGGCTCTGCGGTACTTACCGCTAGCCCCTACCATCCCAATATTCACTTTACTAGATTGAACAACGTGGCATGTTTGCTGTAGTTAGATGGACACATTATGATAGGCCCCGACTGTTCGCTTGACATTGCCAATAACTGAATCTATGTATAGAAAACTTCAACTTTAAACAAGGATTTTGCATGAAGTCAATGGGAGCTTAAACGTGAAAGGTTGAGTAAACATCGATATATTTATTTTCATATCTTGAGAGAGGAGTAGTTCAGTGAGTCTACATTATAGGAATTCAGTCCAAGCTTAGGTTGTTTCAGAAGCTAAAGTAGGACTTAAATTTGCATAGAAAAAGGTCTTCTATAAGAAGAAGTAAGACTTCACTAAGGCAATCTCTTTCATAAAGAATTTTACATGACGATATCATATGAAACTAGGTTGAAATAACGAAAAAGATTCTTAGGAACTTCTGAAATTTTCGGATATGATGTGATATATAACTACAAAGATTGTTGCCAATGGAAAAGGCTTTTATTTTGACACGCAAAAGAGTTCTGCAAGCTCCAAAAAGTTCTTATAGGAAACTTTCGTAATAACATAATAACAACATAATACAAACATATGCCGAAAGCTTCTCAAATATTGCAATTTATAACCACAATTTCCGCTCCACTGGATTGAAACATAGAAACTTCATTCTTAACACATTTCAAAACATATTCAAGCACACATAATATAAACTTCGGCCATATTGACCACTAAGCCCCCCATCCACACATAATACTTATTTGAATTCAGCTTGCGGATCAGGCACGAGCACAGAAACTTCTTTATGCTCATACACAAATAACTTAATGAACCATTCAGCTTTAGATGAGCTTCTCTAACTGGCACGGCCACGAGACCAAGCCCACATCAAACAGTTGTTATTATTTTAACCCTTTTATAAGTGAATAACCAGAAGAACAACATAAACAGCCCTTGTCATGGGCGCTTTAATCAGCAAATGGAAAAATATATGCCGCGTAACGGGCAGGAAAAAGCGAAAAATCTACCAAAATAAATGCCGCATAATTTCGAAATGAATGCAAAGCCCAACCAAAAAAAAAAAAAAGGGAACGATCTGTGGGCGTTGTGTCTGGTCCCATAGCTGCCCCAAACTAGGGCTAACCAGTAGTGGGCGGCAGCTCTTCTTATCAGCCATGACACTCGCCTTGCAAAATATTTTCGTCCCTTGTGCGCTCGTCGTCGCTTAAAAATCTAATTTGAAATAAATGAACTAAATATGCTTAACACGCGCGCACTTGCCAGCCACCACGAGCGGCTCACTGCAATTGTTGTCCTTGGGCAGATCTGCCACTGTTCCACACACACACACACACTTCGGCCCCCTTTGCCGTCCAACTCACCTTTCATCTGTTTGCGCTGTGTTTTGTTGACTCGCGTCGGCGTCTGCACACTCGCATATGAAATAACTTTTGGTTAGGATTTTACTTTTTGCGCATTTTCCAGCAGCGAAACAATTGTTGACGCACACTCACAACCCCCACAATACACACACACATACGATCCATACAAATGGCTCAAAGTATTTCGGAATTGTATGGCCAAGGCTGATGAGGATTTTGGGCGTGCGCGTGTCTCGCCTCCAAGTGGCCAACGTTAAGAGCAGCCAGGGCCGGAACGTACGCCAGGCAGCTAAGGGAGTTATGCTGGGTGGGAGGGTACGAACACGCCCACTTGGCTGGTGGGTCATATAAGCGCATTTGCATGGAATTTTAATAAGGCAAATATATATGTATATATATATATATATTCTGTATTTTTTGTAAGATACTCTTCGCCAAAGGACATTCTTATTATGTTATGCATTTGAGGTCACAACCGGTAGCTTATTAAAAATAAGCAAGTTGTGCTATTCTTCTGATGGAATAATATTGCTATGAAGCTGAAATTGTATTTCAAGTTGCCTAGAATTTATATTTAAAATAAATTATTATACACCATTTATAGCTAAAAGCTAAAAGTATCTCAAGAACTTTAACTAATCTAATTAAATTTTATAATCACAAAATATTTTTAGGCAATTTTTGTTTCACACTTTGCTTCAATCTAACGAAAATTTGATTTACAAATATTGTTTTGTATAAATATATATTTTTATCAAATACAAAATTTTAATCTTTTATCTGTAGAGCATTTAATCGTCGGCAGCAAAGTCTCCGATTTTATTTTATAATTTTTTTATTTTTCTATTTTCAGCATCATTTTTTGTGTTTATTTTATTCTCAGTCGTCTTGCGTGCATATGATGTGACTGGGAATAACAATAATACTAACAGCAACAACAACAACAACAACAGCAAGATGAATACTGATGACAGGCCATGGCATAGACAATCAAAGAAATTTAGTCGTTCATGCTGAAAGATAAGTACATCAAAATTGGTCTACAGTGGGCGCACATTCAGCCAGACAGTAAAGAAGCCAACTAATATTCAAGGTAATTATAATCATAAAAAGAAATTAAAATAAAGCTTAGTTGGTAATTCAGATTTATTTTTGAGCTGCTATAAATGAAAACTCAAGCAAAAGCTGTTGAACCGCATACAAAGTCTTTCATAGTGCTCGTAAATTAACTACAAGTGCGACTTTACAAGATAATAAAACTAAGCTTGATGCCACGCAGAGCTGACAAAATGAAGGGCCAGCATCAAGTCAAGACAACTAACTCGATAAAGCTGCACAAAATGAAGTAGCTAGTAAATCAGCAGCGTTTAAAGAATGGCACGCACCATAACACTTGATGCTAATTTATGGCACATTTATGGCAAGCACACACACACATGCATCACAATAAAGTCAGCCCAAAAATATGCAAGGCTTTAAGGTATTTGCGTCATATTTTTGTGTGCAGAAACAAAAGCCGTAGAACGAACAAAAGACAAAAACAAAAGTGGGGAAAAAAAATGAACGAAACTCAACTGATTAAAAAAAATGGAAAACATCGTCAGCGTCAACTGAACAAATATTCGCCCATTGTACTTGACTATTGTAGTTGTCTGTGTGTGCTCGAGAGAGAGAGAGAGAAAGAGAGAGTGTGGGGAAATTGGGGGTTTATGTGGATTGTGGGCCGGCACAAAGCGCTGACAATGGCCGTTGGCCAAAGGCTTTTTTTGAGCTGGCAAAAATATTTTTGGCCAGTGCATCACGAATGTCAAATGTATTTCATTGTTGTTGTTGTTGTTGTTGCAATCTGCAAAAACATGCAACAAAACGCGACACAAAACACTGAACTGAGCTGCTGCTACTGGGGGTTATCTATAGTTATTTGCTGCGCATAGAGCTCATGTATCTTGTGCACGGCCTTTGTTCCATTTCCGGCCAGGCTGGTCAACAGTCACGGGTGCGCTCAACTACAAAACAGCAAGCGTCCTGAGCTCACAAAAGCTCACAAAAAAAAAGGTTACACAGCTTCTGACATATATGTGCGCATATTATCTATGTACTGCTTCTCTGTTTCTGTGTTTGTGTGTGTGTGGCAACTGAATCACCTTGCTTAGTGACCGCTACTAAGCTCGCACTTATGTCCAATTCTGTGGTTTCTACTGACATCACAAGCACTTTTCATGTCATCCGAGAATTTGTTACCAAAAAGAGTGAAATTATATATCGATATCGAAGTTTGAATACTCTCGCTGTTAGAGCTAAATTTGCTATTGATAAGTTGCTAAACTATAGAAGGCAAATGATATTGAGTATTAAATAAATGAATAAAATCAATAGAACAAATTAATATATATTAAAAATGCCTTAAAAACCCAAATAAAATATTTTATATAAATAATAATTATTTAAAAAAGTGAAAATAAATTTAAAAAATAAATAAACAAAATTTGAAAATTATATAGCTTAAAAAAACTATGAAACTTTAACTAAAATGATTTCAAACTCTAAAATATTTGTTATTTCAATACGAATATTTTTTCCTTGTTTTTCCCTATTATTAAGACTCATTATATTTAATTAACAATAACAAATATTTTCAAAATGTTATAAGATTCTTCATACCAAATTAAATTCTTGCATTTAATATAACTTGGCAAAAGAAAATAGACTTTTTCGACCTTCAACTTCAATGGCAGTTTTATATATACTAAGCCTATCATATCGATCTCATAAATATACACAAATATATATTTATGTTTATGTCTTTCTCTTCCATTTTTAATTGCCAAAATACAATATAAATGTTTCATGGTCCAATGAAGATGCTTCGCAATGTGTATCAAGCTTTTTGACAAAATCAAAATACATTCTGGCAGAGCTTAGCACTAACGACGATAAGCGTTACAGTCACTCTCACACACGCACAGTCAGACATGCACTTAATAGTTTTTCATTCATATTTTTCCAACCCCTGCCCAACTCAACTACCCCCGTCTATACTCTACACTCGCTCGCACATTTGTCTTTTGCCCAGGCAGCTTTTGTCTGCAATATTTCAAAATAATTTCTGCCAACTCTCTGTTCTATGTGCCATAAATTGCACAAAACGGAAATGCTAGCCGAGCCAGCAGCCAGCCACAAAAGCAACAACTACTAGTACAACTCGAAAAACAACAACAACAACAACAACAGCTGGAAGAACATGGTCAGTCAGAGTGTTTAGAGTGGACATAAAGCAGTTGCTACATCACCCATTATAATTCCCTATCTCTCTCGGCACTCACTCTTAGGCACTACTCATAATTTTCAACTTTATTGACGACGACCATCAGTGGCTGAGTTGTGGCTGGCCAGCTGTTGAGGATATCGCTCTTCTATTACGAGTGGCTTTATGTTTGCTGAGCTGCAATTGTTTTTCTCTCTGAGAGTTGATGTGTGCGGAAATACTGATATTTGCTATTGCCGTGTTGTAGAGTCAGAAAGGGCTTAAGGAATGTGTTAATCTAGCTATTTGAACGTGTAAGATATATGATAAATATTTATGATAACTATAATATTATTGTAATTTTATTTAAATCCAAATTGCTGTGTTTACTATAAAGCTTTTATTTTCTTTTATTTAAATAAAATTAAATTTAAGTGAATGTAAAAACATGTTTTTAATGTCCCAACCGAGTACAAATATTCATTTGAATGCAATGCACATAGTATAAATTGTTGACACACTTGTAAATATTTAACTTTTCTCGAAAATGTGGAAAAAGCGAAGCGTTGAAGCATTTTCAACATATTTTTCCTTTAATGGCTAAATAAACAATGCAAACATTGACACATTTACATTTATCTTATTTGAAATGCAGCACATAAACTAAATGCATTAAACACGAAACAAATCGTCAACTCATTTGAACAGCTGTGCAACCTCTCTCAATCCTCTTTCTCTTTTTATCAACAATTTAATATCTATGTAATTTTTTGTATCTCAATTAAAACATTTACTTGTCTTCAATAGTTCATCAATCATCTGGGCACCATCGGGGGTCAGGGGTCAGCACGGGGGTCAGCCCACAGAAAAACACAAAACAAATGCCAAGTGCCAAATGCCAAATGCCAAATGCCAAATGCGAAAACAGCAAAATTCAAGGAAATGGAATTTAGTTTACTGCAACATTTTTGAGGTTGACGCACAGACAAAAGGCATTGAACCAGAGCCACATCTATGCAGTCATCAATTATAGGTAGAATACATATACATATATACAAATGTGTATAAATAAGCAGATACGTACAGTAGGATGTGGTGTAGCAAAGAATTTATGTGCTAAACTGGCATGCAAAAAGAAAATCTTATTGATTTCTATTTGCCTTTCTTTTGTCTTGTCAGGTTTTACAAAAATTTGTTGACCCTAACTTTTCTTTGATTTGTTCTGTTCAAGGATTTTTCTTCACTTGATTTTTAGATAGATTTTTTAAATGAAAAGAACTAAGAGTGACTTCTCTGTAAATTTTAAAATTCATTTATATTTGTAAATGCATCAATATCTTTATCTATATTTATGTCTCTATCTCAATATCAATCTCATTCTGAATCTCTATCTCAATCTCTAGCTCTATCTCTTCTGGTCTCTTCGTCTACTGCATTTCTTCACTTTTGCTTCTCTTGCCTTCTTTTCTTCTCTCCTTCTACACTTTCTCTGAACTCTCCTAAATAATTGTCCTTCTCTTTAAACATATATTATGCAATATCATGAATACTCTCTCCTTTTGTTAAAATTCTCTATCTATGCCCGCATTTCTTAAAAGCAAAACTACAAAAACATTATTTCGATGTGAGCTCAAATGACTCTCTGCAGGTGAATTGTGCTGAAAGCTTTGATATTCGAAGCTCACTCTAGCAAACATTGTAAAATTGAATTTTTTTTTGTCTTTGCCATATTTAACTACAAATGTTCAACAGCTGATCAAACACTAAAAATTGTTGCATGTATTTATATATATATATATACAACAGCAAACCTAAACTGTTTGGATTTGCACTTTGAATTTTGATGCTGCTGCACAAGAAAGCAAGAAAAAAAAACTTTAAAATGTATATTTCGTTAAGGTTTCCCATTTAGTACACTGTTTGCAAGCTTACTGTATTTGCAATTCATTAAAAAAATTCATTTATCATTAAAATAATAGTTTGATGATAAAAATTGCCTGAAAATGCCTTTAGGTGACTTGGCTTGCTTTAGATCTTAGTTGATTATTGAAGCCTTGTTGATTAAATTATAGCTTGGCTTACTCTGAATTAGTCTTCTCTAAATGATATCATAATAGTAAGGTTAATATATCCTAGAACTATTGATTAATGTATTATCCATTACTTCAGAAGCTTTTAAGATTTAGAAAAAGTCAAGGAAAATTTCAAAGTATTTATAAAGTTACTTAGCTATACCATAATATACTCAGTTCGTTTCACATCTATATGAAATGAATAAGAATTTAAAAAGCTTATTATAATTTATATAATATTTTGTATTACCTATACAAAAAACTCTTTCTAAACGTATCTAACATATATTTTTGCATAAAGCCAGAGCTTAAATAAGTTCCCCAAAAAAATAAGGTATGTAATACTGTTTCCAAATATGATTGGTCGTTGCAGCTGCTGTCGCTTGAGTTGAATGTCATGCAAAAACTCAATAAATTTTGCGCAAACGATTTATCATGAGGTTGATTACGAAAATGCAGACAAACACACACACACATAATCATACAGACACACACACACACACACATAGATGGGCAAACACAGTTGCATGCATAAAATAATATAGGAATATTATAATAGACATGGCATACAAAAGCGCCATTGCCATTTTTCACATGTCAGGGCATTGATTTGCAGTTGTTACACAAAATGGCGCCGGCAAGAGAACCGTTAGTAACCCACTAATGGATTGTTGCCAGTCATTGTGTGTCTGCGTGTGTGTGTGTGTGTGTGAGTATATAATGGATGCTTTTGGGATCGTTGATGGGTTTAAGAGCGAACGTCACCTTTCCACCTTTCTCCATGGTATCAAAGGTTACAACTGAATTAACATAAATTGTGGCGTGAAAATTGACAACAGTGCATTTTGGATTTAGATTTGTATACATATATATATATATATATATATTTGCCAAAGGCTGCAAGGGGTAGAGCAAGGCGAAGGCGTTTATAAGCCTTTTACGAGCACCTTAAATGGGGCCATTAACGGTCGCCGGCTTTGATTTACGTCTGGCTTAAGGAGGGCGTGGCAGCCTGGACATGGCTGCACTGTGATAACAATTTGAATTTAAATTAATTTATTAATATTTTATAATCGACTTGTGTTACGGCCAACAGACGTGATTTGCATATCAAGTTGTGCAGAAATTGATGAGCAGTTATTTCAACAATCTCCTGCTGTCTGAGTGTGAGCCTGTGTGTGTGTGTGTGTGTGTGTGTGTGTTATTAACTGCATATTGTCAGAGTTTGCAACGTTTCTTGAATTTAATTTACTGCAAGCCAAATGCACTTAGCCTTCTCACAGCAACTAAATTAATTAACTTTATTGTCCGCCTGCATTGCCAGGATATCGGATTGGTTCACAGCATAATTTGATTAAAGAGCTAACGGCATTTCATACATTTCATCATCAATGCGATAAGAGCATTTATCATTTTGTGCTTTTCACATTTTCTCAAATAAAATATCAAATTTATTATTAAATAGTTTAAGCTAATGGATAGCAAAATAAGTTCATTGAGGTATTTAAGAGGGTTCATAAAAGATTTCTGTGTGTGTCGATACCAAAGACAAGTTTTTGTTTGATATAAATTTTTGTGTGTTATGCATTTTGTTTGATTAGTGAAATGTATTTGAGTAATGAGCTGAATTTTACATAGCTTAAAAATTAAGTTAATAATTTAAAATATATATGATAGTTGACAGTGGTGGCAGTAGAAACTATGTTAAAGCCTTCGGTGAGCTACTGTCTAGATTATTTTAGCTTTTTTCCACTCACATAACTATATAGTTTTTTTTAAAGAGTTGTCTTTAAGACTGACTTTTCATATGAATAATGATATGATAAGGTTAGTTTACTGGACCATTCTACAATATACATCTATGCTAGCCACACGAATGTCAACTTGTACTCCTCTCTATAAACAATCATCTAAAGACCTCACTCATCATATAGCAATCTGCTATGCTTTGTTTTATCTTTTATCTATTAACAAAACATCATCATTTGTAAACAAACAAGTAAGAGTGCTCTAGTCGAGACGGCTCGACTACGAGATACCCTGAACCCTGCGAAGATCCAATCTTCCCAACATTATATGCTTATTTTACATATTCAAATATTGCGAGCAACGCACACACACACACACACATGCATACACACGCACGCATAAGCATGCGCTCTGCTGACTGCGCAGCTGACGCAGCGACTGCGCTTGGGCTGCAATATGCCTATTGTATGGGAAATTAAATGTTTAATAACTTTTTTTGTGGATGGACTTTCTTAATCAAACTTGCGCAGCGTAATCATGTCATTCATATGTATGTATTTGCCAAAGCACAAGTCTCTAGTATTTGAAATACGAATTTTGCAAATTGGGGGCGAAGGAGGCGTGGCATCCAAAATCCAAAAATGACAAAATGTCCGCATTTATTACACAAATCTACACAGTAAATTTGAAGTCTCTAGCTCTTACGGTATGCTAAGCGGAAGAAAAGTTATCGATTTTTATCGATAATAAGGAAACGGGATGAGTTATCAAAAATCTAAAAAAAACTCGTACTGCGTAGGCTATAGACGAGTATTCTCTGAAAATTTCATATATCTAGCTTTTGTGGTTTACGAGATCGCTGCGTTCATACGGACGGACGGACGGACGGACGGACGGACGGACAGACGGACAGGGCTATTTCAACTCAGCTCATCGAGCTGATCAAGAATATATATACTTTATGGGGTCTGCGATGTCTCCTTCTGCCTGTTACATACATTTCACAAAAACATTATACCCTGATTTCCCATTTTCAATGGGTTCAGGGTATAAAAATCTATAAAGCTATCACTAACAACTGCATTCCGGCAGGTGCCACATTCTTATATTCAGTTCAAGTGTAAACGAATTTGGCTTATCGAAAGCATCCGATTACAAATAATTCTCTCACAATCAGTGCAACGCTCTTTAAGGCTATGTAATGCTATACAAAACGAAAAAGAAATCAAAATCGAAATCAAAATGAAAATGGAAATGGGGAAAAAGTGTTTTGGGAAAGCACAAGAGGCGAATACGCAAACATAAATCAATTCATCATCAATTCGATGTTTTGTTTTGTTTTTTTTTTTTTTTGTCATTCTTTTTTTTCCAAACGTATCGACAATTCCTTGCGCTGTTGTTTGCAAAGCGAATGCCAAGTGAACTTGGAGCATTTTTCAATTTTCCGGATTCGACAATTCTTTTTTTTCTCTTCTCTTCTCTTCTTCTCTTGACTATGCAGCAATAAACGTAATTCGTGAAAATCAAGCGGGAAATGTACAGCAGCAAAAAAAAAAATAAAATAAAATGAAGAAAATATAGAGTAAATCGAAATGGATGCAGGTGAACAGAGGATCTGGCATGGCAGGTGGCCGAATGATAAATGCACAAAAATTTACCAACATCAAAATCAGCAAGAGTTCCACTGCCGCGAATTGGGGGCGGGGGCTGCCTGCACCGTACGTACACGCTTCACTCTGCCAGTGCATTTTTATTTAATTTTTTTTTTTTTCTGTATTTTATTTTTATTTTTTTTTTGTCTTCGTTTTCACTGCTTTGCTTTGCACCTTTTGTTATTATTTGGTGCGACAGGAGCCGCGGCAAGGACACGCGTAGCTCAGCAATTTTTTACATTCGCGGTGCTGCTGCTGCTGCTGCTGCTCCTGCTGCAATTCCGCTGTGTCTTCTTTGCCTGGAGAGAAGCATTCTTGGAGAGTTTTTAATTTATTTTACTTTCCGCTGTGTCTTGTTCACTCTTTTCGGTCAGGTTTTCCTCTACTTTTTCCATTTTTTTATCGCTTTTTTTTTGTCTGTAAAGCGTCAATTCGTAATGCAATTTATGTGCATACAAATGAGATATCTGCACGAAACTTTTTATTTCAAATTCATGTTGGGTTTATTCAAATATGGGCACTATTTCTCATAGCGCATATAAGGTTTTTCATTAGTGGCAATTGTGCCGTGTTAGCACCATATGTACGCAGTGGCTTGCTGCTATTTACATCCAATTAAATGGGCGTGAAAATGGCGTGGAATGACGGCGTGAATCCGTTTATTCAGATAAAAATAGGTGTTGTTCCATTAGCACATTCTTGGCATTTAATGTGAATTAAAAGGTGTTTTGAGAGCGTAATTATTGGAGGGATTTTTTATACATATTTTATAATGAAATAAAATATATATATATATAATTTAAATTATTTTAAATAATTCTTTTTAATATTTTTAAATTATTTTATATAAAAAGAAATATAATTCTATAGCCTAGGGTTTTTTTTGTAAAATTAAAATAATAATTAAAAATTTTTTTTGATAAATCTTCTTCATATTTAAGCATCCACATTTAACTACAGAGGTTTTCTACGCTAAATAAAATAATCAAAACTTTTAATTATAAATTTTCATTCAAAATCATTAACTTACTCTGGACAGTATGATAAATTGCTAAGCATAGATATCTAAAGATTGATTACAATCAATATATGATTGAAAACGCATTTGTTGAATTCCTCGTTACAATTTGCAATTTGCAATGCTAATTTGGTAACAACAAAGTTAGTTGGAACTTATGCAAATGTCAATTACCCAGCAACGTGCCTCGGATATTTAATTGAAAATGTCATAAAGTGTCAGGCGGCAGAAAGCGAGTTTTATTTTTCTGAAGAAAAGCCGGCGAATCAAAGTTGATTGCCTTATGTTCTGAGTACTTAAAAGCCAGTTTTCAATCAACAACAACAACAACACTAAGAGTCGGTTTCCATATAATATTCTTTTTACGCGCTGTTATTACAGACACACGAGCTTATCGCCGTGTTTGCCCAGCGTCTCAAATGAACTGGGGAATTCTCGTTCTGGACACCGTCGACTAGATGAGGGGGTAATTCCGTCTGATAATCGCTGCGGTTTCCCCACTGTAGTCTTGGTAGCAAATGCGCTTCTGTTGATCTGTGTATAAAAGCTCACGGCACGCGGCTAAACAGCATCAGTTCAGCTTCACCTGCACAAGCTACAAGCTAATTAACTAACTAAAGAAAATGAAATTCCTATCGGTTGCCTTTCTGCTCGGTCTGCTGGCTCTGGCTAGTGGTAAGTACTATAAAGAAATTATATGAAAATGAACTGCAAGAGAAAAACTAATTATTTGTTACTTTCAACAGCCACGCCCCTTAATCCTGGTAATGTGATCATCAATGGTGATTGTCGAGTCTGCAACGTTCGTGGCGGCAAATGAGAAGATGCTCGAAAGAGTTCGAACTACAACTATATTAATGCCTACATGGATTACTGCATCAAAATGTTCATTATCAACTATAAATATGAATAATAAATAAATATTTGCTAACTACACAATCAAAATAGTAAACTTAATCAACTTAAAGTCGATCAGATTGATGTTTTTCAACCTTTTTTTACTTTCACTCAGGTTAACTGATAACAAATTTTTTCAATTATTTTATTACATTCTCATTTCATGCATCTTCAACTATTTTTACAGCTCATTGAGTCAGTTTATTCAATTTAATCTTTCACATTGCCTTCCAAATTTGACCTCAATATAAAAAGCCATTGAAATAAATACAAAATACGAAATGGAAATTGACATTTCAAGGCATTTTCACATATATTTATATATATATATATATGTATATATTCATATATAAAAGTGCAAAGCTGCGCTCTTTATAAATGCATTAAGCTCTTCGCCATAAAATTAATATGAACAAGTTTAATTGGAAATGCAGTGTCAGGGCATTATTGACAAGACAATATTCGCGATATACATTTAATGCCAACATATTTTCAGGGCCGACCGCCGGCGATCCACAATGCGCCCCGCAATATTCCCGCATTGATTTGTCGCTGCATTTTACAAACTGGCGAAAATACCGTGCCAATAATTTCATATCAAACAGCCTGCGGCTTTTCCACATAGTTGGTGGCGGCTGTTGTAATTGTGTTTTATTGTCTGGATTAAACAGCATAATGCGCACTTATTATGCACATAACTGTAATGTCAATACAGAGTTACCCTTGCCACGCCCTACCTGCCATAAGTGTCGCTGTCATTTATGGAGCTCTCGACTGCCCTGCCCTGCCCCACCCCATCTTATATATAATTAATTTGAGCTGATTTATTAGCCTTTTTTATGTCTCGCATACTTTCAGTCGAGTGGCCCGACACCCACACGCCCACACCCACACGCCCACGCACACTGACTGGCTCTGAGATGTGCGTAATTAATACGATATGTTTTAAATATTCCGTTTTAAATAATATTAATTATATAAATGAAATTATAATTTCATTATTCCCGGCTTGACAATTTGCCCGCTGAAATGAAACTTATTTAAGTGCACATAAATCTTAATTTGTTTTTTTTTTTTTTTGCGGCGACGACGCGTCCATTCTCTGATTAAAAATGTATAATAAAATCAAGTGCTGAGGTAAACGCAATATTCCATTGCTTTGCAAAATATTGCGGTGTCATAAGCCAGAAACCAATATGATGAAAATCAAAATGAAAATATTCAATTTAATTTTATATATCAAGTCAAGTGCTGATGGCACTGAGTATTATAGATTTGTCATGAATTGCCTAACGAGACAGCCCTCCGGCTATAAACTTTTTATATTGTTGTTGTTGACAGCATTTATATAGCCTGGTTCTACGTATTATCATTGTCGCTACAAACTAGTTTTTAATTTGCACAAACTTTTGTTTTTGTCTAGACTAACTTTGCTTGTTATATATCGCATTATCATATCAATTAACTTGGAAATGATTAAATATATATATATACTTGTATTTGAAACCATTCAAATGATCTTTAATCCTTTCGATAGTCTTTTTCCACTTGATCATAATAATTAAAAGATATTTACCTGTAATAAAAGAGAGAGAAATATTTTAGTTTGTATGTTTAAGTTAACAAAAAATTAATTATAATATAATAATTTTTGAACCCATCTCGTTCTATGATCTGATATAATCAGTATCAAGCATTCGTCTCATGAGAAAAGATCAAATGATAATCCTTTAAACTGATCCAAAACATCTCTCAACAATTTCAGATTTCATTGATATCTCATTAGTATTCATCACAACTTAGATCTGCTTCTATTCAACCTTAATTTCGAAACTCTTCAATTGCCGCACACATATGAAGCCAAGTTGAAAATGCAGATTTATGTGCCCACAGCATGAAGCATCAAATGCATTTCAATTGACCAACATAAACAACCAAATTTTCTTTTCACTTTGCCACAAACAGAACCGCAAAGGGCTTGCCAACGACACAGCCAAAATAAAAAGAAGGAAAATAGAACTGAGCTTTGCTCTATCCATCTATTTCAGCAATTGCAAAAGCCAACAACGAAAATCCTAAAATTTCAATAGCAAAAGAAGCCCAATGCGCATAATTTTAGTGCGGATGCAAGCGGGGAGGAAGAGAAACGGACAGCCAGGAACTGAAGTTTCAGGATTGCATTTCGTATTAGGATAGGGCCAACAACAACTACAAGAAAAAAAGGAAAATAGAAAGAGGTGGCTGCAAACAAAATGGCGGCGGCGGCACAGCAGGCGCTGCCAGGCCAGAAATGTGCCAAAATGTCAGAAATTCAGAGGGAAATCGGCGAAAAGAGAGAGGGAGAGAGAGAGAGAGAGCGTGCCGTAGAGTGAGACAGTATGAAGTAAAGCATAAATTTCATTTTAGCCACGTCGCTTATCCATTCCTTTGCTGCATTTCACGTTGTGCTTTATCGCGTAATCTCGACAGCGCGCTGGCAACTGCTGCCCATTTTTTATGGCCTGATGATGATGTTAATGATGAGCGTGCTGATGCTGATGCTGATGCTGATGCAGCAACAGCGACGGCAGCAGCAACTGACTTTGATGGTGCAAGCAATTTGCGCTGCAATTGTTTATGTGCTGATCAACGTCAAAGGCCGTGGCCGTGCTTTTTAGCCGGCCAACGCGTATTTTGTAAGCAATTTTCGGTTGCACTAATTACGGTTATGCCAAAATGTTTTAAATGCGGCCTTCGCCTCAGTCAAAGGATGCGGAAATGCTGCCAAAGGCAGCCAGACAAAAGCACTTTACTAGCACACTCTCTCCTCTTTAGCTGTCTCTCTATCTCTCTCTCTCTCTGTCTCTTTCTAACTACCGCGCCCAGTCATTTTTAAATGGCGTCCCGTCGCCATTTTGTATTTAGAAATACAATGGCGCACGCGAAAGCGTTTTGCGGCAGCTTTGACGTTGACGCAGCAGACGCGCTGAGTCCTGCATATGCCGCTGCCGTTGCTGTTGCTGTTGCCTTATTCCCCATTGCCGCGTTGTCTGTTTTGTGCACTTCCGCACACACACACACACGCTGTGTATACAGCGCCATAAAGTATGCAATAACATTTTATTGTAACAACTCGTTAAACGTAACAAAACAAAGCAAAAGAAACGAAAACGAAACGAGTGGCAAGGAAAGGGAAGAAAGGGCCAGCCAGCAGCAAAGTGAGCAAAAAGGACCCGCCGACAGGCAGTCAAGGCAGAAAGCCACTCATACAAAAAAAAAAACCCTAACCCCAATCCCAATCTCAAACCCTTCCCTTGGCCCCTGCCATTCAACTGCCTGTCCCTGTTTAGCATAAAATTTACTGCACCACGAACATTTGACGTTTACGTTGCCGTATGCCCCGTAAATCCTACTAATCAAATTTATTACCTACACACACACACACTCAGGCACACTTTCACACACACACTTAACAAGCGACCACAAGCGCATTTCTCCTGCTGGGCAAGCTCTACGCTGCCTGAACAGTACCGCTTCGTACATGCTCAGTCCGCTATTGCCAACGGCCAACTTGGCCAAGCCGGACAGCTGGACAAGCTGGACAGCTGAACAGCTGGCCACTTCAAATGCTTGGCAATATGCATATTAAATTTAATTAGAGCGACGGTAAACATAAATTCAGGCACTGGAGTACAACGCTTGACGTTCAGCAGCCAGCAATGCAATGGACAAAGCAACAACAACAATGACAACAACAACTACACTGAGGTATTAAGAGACCAACAACAGAAGCAGCAGCGTCTGGCACCTTTTCATTTTACCAGGCAGCAGCAGCAGCAGCAGCAGATGCTAGCGTCCTGCTTCCTTCTACCTTCTTTCCCACTCTTTTTTTTTGCGTGAACCAAAAGCAATTTCGTCCTTTGGCTCGCCGTGGCTGAAGTGTTCAACTGGACTTGAAATGGGTTATTTTAGGTTAAAAAGTTATGAGTGTCTATCAAAAATACAAGCAGCATATTTGAAGCCTACTTTACGAGCGGACTGCCCAAAAATTATGATTCTTATTTAATAAATATGTTCATTTAATGAGATCAGCAGCGTGGTTAGCTGTCAAATGAGATGATTCTTATTTGACTGAGGTACTTTTGGCTATATTATGCGAGACTCATATACAGAGCAACTCAAATACTTGAAATATTTAATATATTCACCTATTCTTGCATCATTTATCTCATTTTATTCAAATTGTTTACCTAACCAAATCTATCTGCTTCTATAAAAAAATTTCCTAATTGCTATAGAAAACCCTATTAAAATTTGCAACAAAAACTTTAGCTAATTTGATTTTAAATAATTTGTATAACTTTTTAATTTACTTTAAGTTCTCGAACAGCCCTCGTTATAATGACCAGCAGCTGTGGAGTGTTATGACACCTAACTTACCTTACCTTAGTTCATTTCACGAAACAATAAACAATCAAATTAAATGTGCACTTGCTGTTGCGCTCTCTCTCTCTCTCTCTCTCAGACCCCCCCCCCACTCTCCCCCGGTCTTATTCTTATTCTTCTCTCCCACACAGTCCGACAAATGATGTTAATGAAATTAATGCCAAGTTATAGTCAACTTTTGAGCAGCTGACTTACCTTGCGGAATATGTTTAACTTTTGTTGGAGAATCGCAACTTTTACTACCCCTCAGGCAAAGGCGACTTGAGAGCTTGGGCTTTACGGTTTTTTATGAACTCCTTAGAAGAAGCCACTTCATGGCCATGGCCACTAAAAATGTGACTAAATGGTTAGTCGGCACACACACACACACACACACGGATACAAAAAGGCATTTCATTGGCGCATAAAGTAATTTTTTAATCCAAAACATCAGAGTTTTGTTTGACAAGGGTATTTGAGGGCATGGCATGGACCTTTTGTTGGCCAGCGAATCGAAATGGAACATGGAAGACGCCGACGACCTTTCATAACCTTTAAATGAGCACGCAGTTTGGCATTCAGTCTAAATAACAATTTAATTATGAATATTCACAGTGTATGTGTATGTGTGTGTGTGTATGTGTGTTCGTCGACAATGCGCCAGTCAAATTCAAGGACAAATTATGGCATCAACTTTATGCTAGCCCGTCCCAGCCATGTGGCATATCCTGACTGCGCCTGTGGGATAAGCTAAGAGCTCATTAATGTCACATTCATGGCAAGCCCGTAAAAAGCATAAAGTGAGCCCTAAATTCTATCAGAACACAGTAGCAGCAGCAGCCCAGGGACCCAAAACACTCACATACCATTTTAATAGAGTGCACAATACACTCACACATACACACACACAAGCACACACAGTGTGTGTGTGTGCTGGCCATGTTTGAGGTAATTAACAAAAATCCCCAAAAGCGGCAGTAAAATAATCAAAATTAGCCAAATATGCATTTGCCTCTGGGATCGTGCTTTGAGGCTTCGCATTATTTTATATTTTCGCCAGCCCACACAATTTCGGTTACAATTTATTTTAGTGCCACATTTTAGCATTTGATAAGGTTTGCAAATATAGAATATATATTTATAGAGAGAAACAGGCTTCACTCCTTAACTGAGTTTTCTCTAGTTCAATATTTGTTGAATTAGCGAGGTTTTATATCAAATGTGATTTAAATTGAGTTTATTATAGAGATGAATAAGCTGCTTGTGGTTTTATTTTAAGTATATTTTGATAGGGCAAAAGATATTAGTATTTGAGTTGAAACCATTGATAAACTATATGATTACTCAGATATATATAACGAAATTGTTTGAAAGAATATTAAATATAAATATTTAGCAGAAACAAATTTTTTTGATAGATGAGATTTTGATAGATGAGAGCTTAAACTGGTTTAAGCCCTTAAATTCTTGATCTATTCTGCTCAAAAATTGATTTTACATTAATTGATTGATAAATTTACTTTAAAATTAAATTTCTGCAAATCAGAATTAGCTAAAACCATGGGCTATAAACAAATACATGCTAGAGTACATTACTTAATTTTGAAAAATTCTCTTTTTATTTATTTTAATTTTTTGGCAAATATTTGTTTTCTTTATTATTTTTTCCATTTAAATTATTTGTATTGCAATTTGGGTCTCAATGTACATTCCATTAATTACATATGAAAAATAAAATTTATATTTTTAAAAACAATAAAACTATTTGAAAAATCCATAAAACATCAACAATAAGATTATTTTTTAACATTATAAAAATCGAATTAATCACAATCGTTTTGTTTTCATTTTATTCACTCTTTTTTTAGCAATTCAACCCCCTCCCACTCTTGATCAGCTATTTTTAGCATACAATTTACAGGTTGAAAGGCAGCAATTTGAACCGTTTTGTCACAATTAAGCTGCATTCGTATGCTACAATGGCCAGCATTGCGCTTGTAATTATTGTCAACAAAAACACGATTTTATCTAAATCAATTTAATGAATGCCCATGGCCTATGCCGAAATGCAGGCGCTACGAAACACATCCCGCATATGCAGTCAAACACGCAGCAGCCAGCTAAAAATATACACAAACTCCCCTTAAAAGCAAACATCAGCACACAGAAGGCGACAGAGAGAAAGAGAGAGAGAGCGAGAGAGTGAGAGAGAGATGGAATGAAACGTGGCAGACAGACCGAGATACAGTAGGAGATAAGAGAAACAGAAACTCAAATTAAATTAAAATCTTTCAGTTTCAATTACGAGTTTTTGTACCACTTCAATTCCAACGTACAAAACACAAATTGCATTCAAAATGCATTAAAAGCAATTTGCACGAAAATTTGCATAAAAGTAAACGCTGACGAGCGAGACAGCTGCCGAGCGAGAGCAAGAGCCAGAGAGACAGATAGAGGGAAACAAACCGAATTGGGAAATGGAATTGGTGGAAAGCAACGAAATTATACGCTATCAATTATAATGGCAATGACAAAAAGCAAAGGCAACACACAAGGTGAAGATGAAGAGTTGCAGATGCGGCCCGAGGGTATCAAGAGGAGCGTGGCCGTCAACGGGGCCTTGGGGAGTGCCCCCAGAGAGAGAGAGAGAGAGAGAGAGAGATGGCTGCAACTCAGACAAATTGCATGTTGCATTGAAAATGCGCGCATGTGTTTGCGAAAATACAAACAAATTGGAAGAGTGTGAAAAGGGCAAGGCAACTGACTGAATACCCTATGAAAATAGAGTCATTGTCTTTTAACATTTGTATATTAACATTAATGCTAAGATTTTAACATTTTTATGTTAAGTGTTTATGTTAAAGGAATTAGCCTTTGGTAAATTAATAAGAAAACTTATATATGACATATCTAACATAACTAAAATCATGGGTATATAGGTTACAAAGGCAAAAAGATCTTAAGCACAGCAAAGCCTTATATATATATTATCTATAGATTGTAATACATTTATATAACCACCAAATCTTAAGACCTCTACCTTGATCTCCCATTTAAGCAACCTTCACTTACAGAGTATTCCAAGTTGCATATGCAAAAGCAAACAAATATAAATATATATAGAGAGCGAGTATGGGTTAGATCATTTGCCTTTCGGCTTATGCAGTATAAATACACAGAGATACAGCTATAGCTACAGCTACAGCTACAGCTACAGATGAGAATGCATATATGTATATAGCAGAGGGCAACTGTGTGTTGGTCTCTTCATCCATATCCAATGGGCCTTGTGCCCGAACAAAAGCGACGCTGTTGGTGGTGCGACACGGACACGCTTCAAAGGTGCAAGCGATTGCACTCAAGGCGTCAACCGGGCGCAAATGCCAGCGTACCCGCACCCCGCACACCGCACAGAGAAGGGCAGACAGCAGATTGCAGTTGCAGTCAGCCGGCGCCGGGCGTAACATCGACACAGCCAACAGCCAACAGCCGTCTCCCCATTTGCTGGGCAAACAACAACTGACAACGGCGACGTTGAAGGTGTTTGGATTTTCAGTAATGTGTTGTATGGACGTCGCCTTCACCACCGCCCACCCACCACCCACCACCACTGGGACAGTGGCTTCATAGAGCATTGAATTATTGCCTGCTGCATGCAACAAATCAGCTACAAACTTCCCATTACAATTGCCGCAAAGCGCTTACAATGCACCAAATGCTACTGTAAAATATCTACAAATTTAAGATTTAAATTGAATTAAAATAATTTAGAGATCAATTCAAAGAATTCTGCAGCTTCTGTGTATAGTTTAACAGTATATAAAAAGATTTAGCAGCAACTGTAGAATATTTATATACTTATTCGATTGGCCTATCAATTATTTATCGACAATTAATGCTAATCACATCAAGCTTATGTTGCATGGCTTATTAAATTTGAGTGCATCAAATAAATTTAATATTGTTTTAGTTATTAATTGGAGATTAGTTAAAAAAATATAAATCGTATTACAATTAAATATTTGAAGGTAAAAAAAAAAATTAAAATATATTTATATATTTTAAAAAAATAACAAATATTTATATATTTAAAATATACAAAATTTCTAAATAAAATTTGGTATATTTAAAATTTCTAAATAAAATTTTGTATATTTATAAAAATGATATAAAACTCTTATATATATAAAAATTTAATATTTTTAAATATATAAAAATAAAAAAAATTTGTTTTTTAATTTAAAAATATTTATTTTATATATATATAAATTATATACAAATATAATCATTTTTATGTATGCAAAATTCACATTAAAGAAATCTTTTGCTCTCTTTATATACATAAAGAAACAAATAAAAATTTCAGTTTTATTTTCTTTTTTTGAAAGTTCTTCAACAACTTCACATTTGGCTTGTGGGCACAATAATCGGTTAATTGGAGCGTGAAATTAGCAATTTTATTGACTCACTGTGGAAAATTTATTGTTTCAGGCGGAGCACGCAACATGAGCTGTTTGCTTTAGTTAAGAATCGAGGCGGCCAACGCAGAAGTAAGTGAAAAGTTTTTCGCTTCAACTTTTGGCGTGGCTTAAACTTTAGCGAGAGTGCGAGAGAGAGTTGCAAAGCACGTAAATTGGAATAGTTGGCAGAATGTGGAAATGCACTTCGATTGATTATTAAATCGGCTCTGAGGCATTCATGCATAATTTGCGAAATTTCCCATAGTCAATTCAGAGATATGACAGACAGAAATATTTTTATTTTGCGATTCACCCACATAAATCTAAATGCATTTCTTTTTCATTCTTTTTTTCATTATTTTAAAAGCGGATTACAAAACATTTTCTATGATAAGGCTTTGTGTGTGTGTGTGTGTGTGAGTGTGAGTGTGTGTTTTTGGAGTGAGGGTCCCTATGCGATTGCCCGTCGGGCCTGTCGTTTCTAAAAAACATAAAAATACCTCCCAGCGATATTGAATTAAAAAATAAAGCGAAAGCCACCCCCAAGCAAATCAAGTCAAACCATGTGGGCTAAGCATGTGGAGAGCGAGAGAGAAAATGTTTGTATGAGAAGTGTACTCTATGCTCTACCCTCGTATCCATCCATCCCACTCACACTGTCACCGCCCCCTTCCCCCACGCACACAAAAAAATGCAACTCAGCAACAAAATACAACTTTTTGTTGCTAAGTATTATGTATTTCATTTTGGCATTGCCGCAAACACTCCAAATGCATTTGCCCCATTCCAAAAGTGCTTCCATACCATGCGGAGCTCGAATTGAAGCTGAGTGTGTGGCATAGAAAAGCTCGGTAGGAAGGAAGCGTAGATTTTTAATGTACGCGAGCTGCTTGAGAGTTGAGGTTGCCGTTTGCCAATGCGAATTTAGACACATGTTTCTCGCAGCAGCAGCAGCAGCAACAGCAGCAACAGCAGCAACAGCAGCAGGCGAACGTGGGGCGTGTTCCACATATCAAACGTCAACATTGCGAGAGCTCGCTCCGCTGTGTACTATTCATGTAAACTAGTTTCATACCAATTCAGCTTCCTTGTTTTCCTTACCATATCTGTGTCTTGTCTACAAATTAAAACAAACTGCAGCAAAATAAAACCCAGCAGAAAAGATGAAAATAATAATAAAAATGTTTGCACTCTAAATAAAGCAAACTGTGTGGAAATTTTTAAGATGAAATAGCGCATGTTTAATACGTGGTAGGATTAGGAAAAGGTTGAATTTAAGTTGCACGTTTGTGTCTTGTTTAAGTATAGAAGAGTTTTTCGCTTGAAAGTATAGTTTAACGCTTTAATATATTTTATATTCTTTGCATTTAAAGCTTAGGAGGTGTATGAGTTTTCTATATGTATATTCAACTATATATAGATAAATAACTATTTATGTATGTATGTATAACTATATATAGATAAATAACTATTTACGTATGTATAGATAACAAAACTTTGTAGAAAAGACCTGCATAATCTGCCATGAAAGTGAAGAAATCAATGCTTATACTCACTCAGCTTTTGGATGCTACTCTTGTTGTTATAGAAATATTCAAGAACAAAAAAATCAGGTTTATTCATCAACTCAATTTCACACATAATATCAAACTGATATACAATAAGATTATAGATATATATAGTAGAAGATATTTTGATAATAAACTGCAATAAGTTCTGTACACAGTTTAAGTTTTGCCGCTGTCAATAATATTGACATCATCAAATCTTATCAAAGCAATTTTTCATTTTCAGAAAAATCTCCATCAAAATACCTTCGCTGCTCAGAACAGAGTATCTCAAAATCGAACACACTTGACACCAGAGCTTCGTCTGTATACAACATTTTTTTTTTGTCACTTTTGGCAGCCCTTCATTCTGTTGCTTTCATTTTGCAACGTAAATCAGGGACGCAGTGCAGCAGAATATTTTGGTAGCGCAGGAGCCAAGTGAGAACTTAATCCCAGTGTTGAAGGAATGCTATGACAAATAGTCTGTCTGCCTGCCAAGTTGTGAAGCCTGACTGGCTGGTTGACTGCCTGACTGGCTGGCTGGCTGACTGGTGAATTTCCGAACATATGTAGCAATTGTTGGGGGCACAAGCCGAAGGAGCGCTGCTATCATCTGGGCAGACAAAAGCCGGCACACGTACATATGTACGTAGCGCGATTTTGTCACTACGACGCAGACACGTCGGATGCATTTGCAACGTCTTAGTACACGCACGGCGCTTTGTATCTCTTTTAAATGGGCCCAGCTGAGGCTGAGATCTACTATTTGGGCGGAGTGCCACAGCACCATTTACATGTGCCCAGCCCCAAAGAGCAGACGTACAGCTCTAGCTCTAGCTGTTACCGGATACAAATGCATATACAAATGTTTGTGTGTGTGTGTGGCATGCAACGCCCCAAAACACTTTTGTGGCGCCTCTCGCAACACACCAGCTCAGCCAGCCAGTCAGGCAGCCAGCCAGGCAGGCAGCAGCGTGTGTACGAGTATGTTTACACTCAAACATCTCGTTTCATAGCAATGCGGTTGCAGCTCTCGCTTGCAGCTTGTTCCGCCCTCATGCATCAAGATTGCGGGCACTCATCGTTAAAGTTTTTAGTAAAGTGTAATTAGTCTTTTATATGGCGTGTTAGATACACTTTTTATAACTCGAATAGCTTGTAAGTCCTTTGCGGTCCCCACACACACACACACACACACTAATTTAAATGGTTTTAGGAAAAAATTCAAGCGCATTCGACATGAATATAATTAAAACTTATACATGGGTCTAAATCTAACCTAAATTATTTATCTATCAGTGAGCCAGTCCCGACAGCAATAAAAACAAACATCGAATGGATTAATCGAATTACACTGCCCATAAACCCATCAAATTCTATATAGATTACAAATATCTTCATTTCATGCTGGATTTATTTATGTTATTGCTTGTTCGCTGTATCCATTTCACATTTCACTCGAAATTCTCACACTCATTTAAATAGACGTTTATTTTTTTTTTTTGATTTATCTAGTAGGACCACTTGAGTCTACAAATAGAGCTCTAATTGAATTCAATTACCTAACGTAAGGTTTTTGTGTGTCAAATTCCAGAGAGCAGAGTCAAGGTCTATGGGCAAATATATATTTAATTTGAATACGCTGATTACATTTAATTTAATAAAACAAATGGGTAAAGATGTTTTGATGAGAGTATGTAATCAAGGTGTTTATAGTCTGTAAAGCATAAGTTAACTATCATAGAGAGCTAGTATATATGCCTGGCAAATATATTATTGAAATTGCAGTAAAATAAAATAAAAGTACTTTAGTCGGGAGTAGACGACTAGAAGACGCCCGGAACTTTTCTTCAGCTTTAAAAAGGCAAGTTTGTATCCATCTAAGAAAATGCAATAAGATTGAGACAGGCATGGGTAGATCGACTCACCTCGTCGATCTAATCATATATACTGCCTTTTACTCAGGGTATAACTAGTAAAGAGACAGCAAAGGAATATTTTATATATATTATATATATTTTATAAAATGTCTTTATACAATTTTATTTATATAAAATATTCTTCTGCTTCTTCTTATCAAATATATTCATAATAGAACCCAAATCTGTTTATGAAATTTCTCAAATATTCTCTCACCTGCCAATATCATTTATTACACTTATCGACAGAGCACTAGCCAGTTCTAACCTCCTCCTAGTAGCAATTTTTTACTTGCCTTCAATTGGAAATGCATTCAATGCGCACATCAATACGAATTTTTTCGCACTGCCAGATGATTTCTATAATCGTCACATATGTTAGAAGTTGAAACTGTCACACGACACTGCCATGCTGCCATGCTGCCACACTGCACACTGAGCAAAGACAAAGGCTGACGCAAGACGTGCCGTAGCCGTAGCTATAGATGCATTCGCACAATGCAGCTCAGAAGTCAAATGGCAATGGCAACGACAACAAATGCGCTTAAGAAAACTGTCAATAAACTTTAATTTTCGCTTCATTGCACTTGTGCCAGACTTGGCTATCTACAAGTTACGACCACATATATACACATATATATATATATATATATATAGAAGCTTCTATCAAAATGCACCCACAATGCATATGCGCAACATAAAACTTTGCTGGTAATTATTTATACAGCACAGAGACACAGAGACGCAAAGACATACAGACACCCGCATAGAATTCCCACATGGGATGCGCCATAAATTGAAATACACTGTGACGGACTGGCGCTGCTCGGCTCTCTCTATCTCTCTCTCTCTCTCTCTGTGTGAAGCTGGGGGCTGGCTGCGTCTGGGACTTTGGTGTATTTGTGATGTGAAGTTGGTGTGAAAAATGGAAAGCATCCATAATCTAATTTAATCATTATCACAGTTGTCTGCGCTAAGTGACGTCATGCGGCATGCGGCAACAAAATGGAGCGAGTCACTACAAAAAAAAAAAAAACAAAAAAAATGGGCGATGGGGCAAAGAAGAAAGAAAACCTGTCAACAAAATAGGAAAAGTGTATTATTGTGTAAGAAAAATCGCCTGGTACTTGACTTTCTAGGCAACAGCAACAGCAACAAAAATTGCTGCAGCTATTTCATGCTAGTTGCATGCAACTTTTGTTTTTGTCAGCCACACACCATTGCCAATGCTTAACCGTTGTCGCTGCTCTCGCTGTTGTTATTGTTTCTGTTGTTGCCGCTGTCATTATCGTTGTCCTTGTGCTTATTGTGGCACGATGCACACAGCTCCTCGCTCGGCTTTCCTGTGTCTGAAGTTAAGTGCAACTCTAACATTGTGCAGCCGGCGATAGCAGGGCAGGGCATACCATTGTTGCTGCTGACTGCTTGAAAGACTTAATTCAGCGCTCGCTTACACACACAATGTGGGCCACAGCCAATTGTGGGTGATGTTGGTGGTTGGGGGCCAACACTGAAGTAGCCCGAACCCTCAACTCTCGCACCACCAAAAACAGAAAAGAAATAAGAACAACACAAAAAAAGACAAGCACCCCAGTTCAACTAACCGACTCTATTACGCATCGCTGTTGTTGCCACATTTAACGCAAATGGCGACAACAGTCAGTGCAAAAAAGCACTCGCCCTTGCGTACTAAGCGCTGCTGCTGCTGCTGTTGGTGGAGTCAACTTTTCATGACGTCCAAAAAGGTTAAGCTGCCACAAAAAGCTCGTTCGCTACGTGCACTGAAATGAAAGATCCCGCCGAAACTTTAACTTGATAAGCTCTTGAAATAAATTGCAGCAGGAGGCGAAGTTTCTTGCACCTTGCAGTGTGGACCATTGCGATTTAGGGGGATTTAACATTTCATCTATGACACGCGAACCAACAACCAAAACTCAACAGCTTCAAATGCAACTTTACCTCAATATTTTCAGTGCAAGAATGCCTGATCTTATTTACAATGTCAGATGTCAGGTTTAAACCTATAAGATGCCTTTAAGATGTATAGATTTAGAACTTATCAGATGAAGAAATTCTTGGTGTTATCTAAACAGCAATCGATTTCTTGACAGCTATCGATAGTAGCTCTTACCCATAGTAACGAGTCAACTACTTAACCTTTTTAAACACATCTTCAGCTACAATTTGTACATACCTGCAAAGAGAACATAAAAATTAAGTATTAGAAAAGGTCAAGGCACACTTAATATACAATAAAACGAGCACTGCATAGAATAATTTCCAAATATAACAAACAAAGACGCGCCGCATCATTAGAAACGACGGGTATAGAAAATCACTGCGATAGGCCAATTAAAAGATTCCGAGCGTCAAAGCACACGCCCCCTTTACGGGCATTCAAAGTGAGCTCGCTCAGGGCCCGGTGCGTAAACCCTATAATTTACCTCACAACGGGAGGGGTGTACAATTAAAAGAGCCACAACAATCGCCGGCTAGGTAAATGGTAACATCAATTGTGAGCCGTAATTACGGGTAAGTAAGTATTCGTCCAGAAAGAGGTAAGAAGAGAATCAATTATGCACATTGACTGAATGGGCTGTTTACATAAATTGAATGCTCGACGGCGCAGTGAAACGGCCCAGCTGTAGATATGAACGACCGCAACGTTGACCTCGACCCTTGCAGCTAGGGACTGAACCCATAACGCATACGCCAACGCCTACGCCTACGCCTAGAACGTTGAGCTGTCTAGCAATTTACGCATCATTAAGCAAGACAAATTAAAAGAGGAGCACACACACACACGCTTGCCACAGCAATACGACCAATAATAAAACAGTAATAGCAACAGTGAAAGAAAACAGAAACAAGAATGTGGCATGCCTGACTTTGAATACCCTTACCATGTTGAGCAATATGATATATGAGTTATATTGAGTGAAAATATTATTGAATGAAACATTTTATATTCTTGAATTCTTGTTTCTTTAGCAATCTAAATGTCTCAGAGCTTAAAGAGTAAAAGTGAAGAGAAACAAGAATGTGGAATGCCTGACTTTAAATACCCTTACCATGTTAAGCAATATGATATATGAGTTATATTGAGAGAAAATATTATTGAATGAAACATTTTATATTCTTGAATACTTGTTTTTTAAGCAATCTAAAAGTCTCAGAGCTTCAGGAGTAAAAGTAAGGAGAAGCAAGAATGGGGAGTGCCTGATTTTAAATACCCTTACCATTTTGAGCAATATGATCCTTAACAGATAGAATTTTGATATTGTTGATAAAGCATTTTATATTCTTCAATTCTGATTTCTTTAGTTATCTCAATATTTTAGAGCACAAACATCTCTTCCATTTCTTTTTGTCACACTTTTTGTATCAAACTTCTTATACCCTCACTTGCAGCGTGGCTGCTGTAATTAGAGTTATTCTAATAACAGAATGTCAGCAATTTAGACAGAGTCAATGGAATCGTATACTGAAAATAATGACCAAAACAACGTGAGTGCAATAAAACTAATCGCAAAAAGTCTTTAGCAATGCAATAAAAAATTGTCTTTTATTTGGAGAAAAAATGCAAAAATATACTGAGCAGGTAATAAAAATCTTGAAAAAAAGACTTAAAATATATATTCTCTATATTGAGAGAATCTGATAAAGTTAGTTATTTATCTATAACATATTTAATGCTATTTGATATTCTCTAGTATTAAATTTCAGATAATTATGTATAACCGGATATTTTGTATAAACTGCACAGCTTTGTAGCTATGTCTATGAAAATCTGCCATTAGCAAGCTGAATGCACGATTAATGTAATCGCCTTTACTCACACTCGTATATCACATATACATACACACACACACACTGACACACTTGCTGCATGTTTACATGCCTAATTATGATTTATTTGCACAAGCTTTTTCTGAACTGCATCTGGCAAGTGTAGCAGGCAGCGAGGCAGCCAGGCAGCTGGGAAATGGATGGAAAACATTTCTCCACTCACCATTTCCACTCGAAATGGCTGTGGGTGTGGGTGGGTGGTTGGTTCAAGCGGCCTGCTTGGCGCATGTCTTTCGGCCAAAAGAGGCCTTGCCTCCTCTGCCTTGTGCGCGACAAAGGCTAATGTCCCATGGTCGGCTTTATGTTTATCTAAGTTAATTACAACAAAACATTTTTAGGGTCGGCGAGCGTGCAGCTGCGTGCAACTGAAAAGGCTGTTGTTTTCAAGGGTCCATCTCTACCACTTTATGACTGGGTGTGTGTGTGTGTGTGTGTGTACAGATGTGTGTGCTGTGAGTGCGAGTGTGTGTGCATGTGTGTGTGTGCGTCTGTTAGTGTTTACGCATGTTCGGGCGCGGACAGTTCCGCTGATTAATTGCCATTAAGCACACAAGCCAAGCCGACATTATTCAGCCACTGTCCCGTTGCCCCACACATTACATAAACACATGCGTATGTAAAATTAAGCGTGGCATACATATATATATATACGATATACAGAAATGTGACTTATATATATATAGTTTTTTATATGTGTATAGCTATTGGATTCAATTGAAGTAACATATAACATATATAGCAAGAGATATGTGGTATGTTATTTATATAAACTGCGGCCAATTAGCAAATCATGCAATCGTAAGAGAAATTGAGTTCGTAAATATGAGTAGATCTCTTGATAAAAGTCACTCGGAAAGGGTACTGGTATACCCTACATATATATATCCCAAATACATGTATAGCTGATAACAGTTTGTAACATTTCATATATAATAAGCTGTCAGTTGCTGTATCACACACATTTATCATAATCGATCAATCAAGAATCGATACACAAAGGTAATACAAATGAACCCGAAAAACCAAACAGCTGCCAGAGTCAAAGAGAAAACAACAAAATCAGCAGACATTGGTATAGTGTAAGTCAGTTTGTTACAATGGAAAAATAAGTAAGCTCATTTTGTTCAGAAATCAAATTGCTTTAATTGAATATCGAGAAGGCGTTTGTCCGTCGACTGACTGCAAGCAAGACACGCACCACAGTCGCTCATAGCCAGCTGCAGCAGACATCGACCACCCCATTATCAGGGTCTAATTTGCGCCCTCTGACCTCCAATCGTTGTTGGTTTGGTTGGTGAGGAACAACCGGCGCCGTCGACAAGTTGTCTGTCGGCGCCATCTTCAGTGTTTGGCCTGTGCCAGGGCACAGTGTTTGGCCTGCATTCGAGACTCGACTCGAGATATTAAAAGGCCACATTCAAATGCAACTTGAGGCAACGCCTGAATAATTTCCGACTCTCTCGATGCGGATTGATTGCAGACTGACGGACTAACCAGACTAACAGACTGACTGGGCTGACTGACTGGCTGACTGACTGGCTGGGCCTGGCCCAGACATACGGCCAGTTTCTCGCCCGGTTTGGCTTCAATTGTTTGCTAGTTTGTTAGTTGGCTGAGCGATAAGTATCTGCAGCTACCGTAGGAGCTGCCACTGTAGGTCTGGACCTCGCGCATCGCCAAACCCTAGCCCTGCCCGCCCGCCGTCTGCTTCCTCAATGAATAAAGAAACAAACAAACAAGAATTTTGTACGCTTGACTGCATGTTTGCATGAATGAATGAATGAATGAATGAATGTTTGTTTGTTTGTATGTGTGAATGAGTGTGCGAGTGAATGACTGGCTGTTGGTGCAAATGGCTGAATGAATTGTCGGTGGGTTGTATAAATCAACTTGGCGTTTATCTCAAAGCAAATAAGTCAACAGTGAAGACGGATAGCAAATGCAACTGTGTATGTGTATTTCATTGTCGATGGCCTCTGCGGCGTCTTGCTTTAGTAGTGGGTGGAAAGGGGAGTGAGGCAGCCAAGAACATAGCGGACGTTTGCGAATTGGTTGTGTATGTCTGGTATGATTGTGTCTGGGCTGCTGCTGTATGCTGTATGCTGTCCGCTGGCGATGACGTGTGCGATTTAGTTGCGCTCTCGTTGCCAGCTGGTTTAGTGCCCCCCACACGATGGCTGATTGCGTTAGAGACGGACTGGAGCCAAACTTGCTAACAATAACTAATTCTATACACATGTTTAACAACTGAGAGAAGAATGAGCAAGCTGAATTGGTTGATACTCTACAGAAATGATATACGAATATACAGACAATGGGGTTTTTAATTTAAACATTTCATTGTTTTATTGTTAAACAGAAATATGAGATAAACAATATAACAAAATATTCTTGAACCTCTCGAACTTTGTATGACTCTAGCTCGGATATTCTTTGTCCTATTTAACTCATGATTTTATATATATATATGAGTGATAAATTTGTGTAAAGTGCTACATTCTGTTGAACTTAAAACAATGATGTGATATTCTTTGCCCTATTTCAGACTCAAATATACTTTTACGTAACGTATATACGTTTGCTTCTTACGTACTTATGTATTATAGATTTTATATTCAAAAGTTTCATTCAAAGAATGTTGACATTTTGGCCACGTATGGCATATCTTTTAATAAGTACAAGAATACGTATTGAAATCATCTTAATAAAATTTATATATAAAGTTTACTTTATACATTTCAAAGATATCAATGCTCAATCACAAAGACCAAAGCTAACACAGCTTCAAACAAATTTCCAAAATTCACACTCTCAATTTGTGTATGCTTCCCAAACCCTATTCCTCATTTCATTGGAATCTCTGAGATATTCTTGACTACTTCTTGACTACTTAATCTCTCCTATATTTTGATTTTAAATTCTCAAAAGTAACATTTAAGTAACAAAGCATAAATATGAGCAGTCAGTAAACATTCGCAGCTTCAACAAACATTCCAAATTTCATCTTCAATATGCACCTGCCAAAGTATGTGCCGATTAAATAACGCACTGATCAAATTCTCTTATCAAAATGTTTCCTGAGGTAACCAACAAAATTTCGTATTTGGGCTTAACCGATATTTGCTTAATAATAGCTGTAAAATGAGTCAACAAGCACACACACACACACACAGCCGGATGCGGATGCAAAATGTATCTGCAATTATTTGCTACAATTTGACAGCTTATGTTGTATAATTGAAATGTGATGATTCAGGTGCACACGGATGACTGCGCCGTCAGCTGTTGCCGTATTATCTCGGCAGAGTGGCATTACGTTATGCATATACATTCGGGCTGAAGCGAGACCGCAAAAGTCGCTGGCACGTCAGCAGCAGATACAGAGCAACACAGCAACGCAGACAGTTGTATCTAGTAGATACATTTTAGTGGCAGCCATTGTGCACGTATTACCAAACCCGAAATGCAACAATAATTCATCAATTAAACTGAGCCTTTATAGAATTACCAAATGTGCCATACGGCAGCAGTCGGCAGCACGACTATGCAAACGCTGCCAAGTTTTCGAGGTCAGATGAGAGAGGCTTTTAGCTGCTGTTTTGCTGTTAGTGACTGACTGCACCGCTCCTCGAACCACTGCAAGTATCTTCTGGCAGTTGCAACTGTGCAAATGTGCGGCTTTGGCAATTTAGCAGCAAACTAATCGATGGCTCAACATTTACCCAGACACAAAGCGAGCAAAGCCCACCAATACCAACTGCTAACTACATACTGCATAGTGCATGCGCCTACTGCATGCACGCATGTCATAAATGATGCACATTGTAGCTCATAGTGTGTGTATTCTCTGCTCAGCTCACCCAACTAACTGCTATCGCCTTTAGCTACGGTTACTACTGCTACTACTTCCACGCTCTGGTCTCTGGCTACAGCAGACGGCAGACGGCAGACAGCTGACGGCAGCTTACTTTGCGGCCTGTGTTCGTTTGTGCCGCTCTTAATGCGCTTTTGCATTTGCATTTGCATTAAAAGCGGAACCACAAGCTAGAGTGTAAGGCCTAAAATGATGTACAATGGGCAATAATTGAGAAAAATCTGATTAAATGCAAGAAGCTTTTTTTTGTGAAATATAATATACAATATATATGGAATTGAATCAAAAATGATGGAGAGAAAGTTAATTTACAAAATATACTAAATTTCTTTGAATATAAAAATGTTATCTTTACAGAAAAAGATATATAAATAATTTAATTCATAATTTGTATTTGCTGATTCTTCGAATTTCAGGTAAACTGCTATTTTCTTTTATACAAAATATAAAAATGACTTTGTTCGTATGAAGTTGAAGTCATATGAAGCCGTAAATTACAATAACAAATGATTATAAAATTTATACAAAGAAGAAAACTATAGTAAAATATTAATATAAAATAGCACAAATTCTACTATGATATTAGCTTTCCTCTGGTATCTTTGCTATTGCTATACATATATGAATTTTACTAACATTGTTTCTACTCTGGCCCACTGTACATGAAAGAATCTGAAATTTGTGCGGACGCACACATACATGGAGGCGCTTCGCTCTGCACCACATTGCTTATTTAATGAGATTAACGTCCAAAGACAAACGTCATGTGCATGTTAACAGTAGCACATGGATGGTCCTTGGCCACAGCAAAGTATCTTTTGGATGTGAACCGTTGCCGTAGCCGTAGCCGTTGCCATTGCCGGTTGCGGTTCGCCGTGGTCAAGTCTGGCTGAGCTTGGACAGTTGGCAGCTGCCAGTGCTGCTGCTGCTGCTGCTGCAGCCGTTGTTGTCAATTGTGCAGCTATAAAAGGCAGAAGGCGGCACATTAAAATTCTAAAATGCCTTTGCCTGCCTACCGCACCATAAACGGTAGGGTCCATAGCAGGCGCATTTGTTGGAGCGCCCATACGGCACAGACAGACAGACAGACTGACAGACAAAATGTCAGCGCTTTTTTGGCCATTGAGACAACGATGGGCAACTTCAAAGTGGCCGAAGGCCATAACGATGCCCACGATAATGGTGTTTGGCCATGCTTACAGTTTGGCCCTGTCCAGGCGACAGCATTTCTGTGCAGCTGCAGCGTCAAAGAAAAACACGCCAACAACAACGGCAGGCAGCCTTGACCGCCCCCAAAGAGGTGAAAAGTGAAAAGATGTCACCAGCGATGGCTGTCAAATATATGAAAAGCGTTCAACCGTAAAACTTAACGAGCTGTAAATTATGAAAGCACTCGCTGCCTTCTCTACAAGCAAAGCAATTCCTTCATTTTGCCGCCAAAGCTCTTAGCGTTTTTTTTTTTTTTTTGTTCAACTGTTAACGGCACGAGCTAAAAGTGAACAAACGACTTTATTTTCGCAGTTCTGCCAAAACAAAACTAATGGGGCATTTGTTTTTTAATCTCAAGCGATTGTGCAGCTCGTATAATTCACATAAATGAATGAACTATAAAAAAAACCGCAAGTAAAAACTGCGAAATTGAATTTTATTTTCTAGTTTGAAATCAATTAGATAAAGAAAAATATTAAAAATATATATAATAATTTAAAAAATATAAAAAATTTGTATAATAATTTAAACAATATTTAATTAAATACTTCGATATTATTAAATAAAAATATATTTATCTAAATATATATTAATCTCATAATTAAATTATAAAGGTCTCAATAGATTTTTTTGCTTAAAAACAATTTCAAATGGATAACTATGAGAGAATTAATAAGATTTTTAAAAATATTGTTTAGTGTTAAATCTCATTAATATATTATAAAGTTATTAATAGAATTTTTGGCTAAAAACAATTTTAAATGGAAAAATATACTAAAAATTCAATAAAATTGTTTAAAAATATATTTAAATGGAATATTTTTAATATTTTTAAATAAATTAAAATATTTAATTGTCCAACTAAGCAAATTATTAAAGCTCTTCAATACAAATCTGTTCAATAAATCAATGTGTAAATTGTTGAAAGTTAATAAAATAAAAACTTGCAGCGTTAAAATGTTACACAAATTCGATTCAATTAAAGAACAGCTTAAAGCACGGACAAAAGATATTAAATGTATTAAAAGCGTTCTTTTACTTTAAGTAATTCCAGCTTAAAACACTTAATATAATAACAATACAAAACAATTTAAATTGAATTGCAACAGGGTAAATGAGTTGAGTTGATTTGAGTTGAGTTGAGTTGAGTTGAGCATGTTGTGCTGCATCAATATGGTTTTATACTGGGTCGCTGTCGACCCAGTTCTGGCCGCAAACAAACAAACTCAATTACTAGAACAACTATTCTTTTATAATGCCACCCACTAAGCTTTAAGCAGTGCAAATGGCATCCTCTCATTTCCGACGAGCAAATTGTAAAACGTTTTCATGAAGTGCTTGCCCAGGGACTAAGAGCATTTCATTAACAGCGGTCCAGGACATAAGCCCGCAAATTAATGTAATGACACATCTATACGGCGCCCCAACACCCACCCACACACATACACACACACACACACACAGAGACAGACAAAGCATAGTCTTGGTAATACATAATCTGCTGACAAACACTTGGACCGTACAACATTCTAAGCGGCTTAGGTCAAAACTCGTAAATGACTTTTAAATCTAATCTGCTTTAAAGTGAGATGCTACCCGGAGGTAGCGACAGCATTTCACAACTGTTTACGGCATCAACTGAAGTCCCTTTCAGAAATCATCAGTCACACACACACAGAGACAGAGACAGAGACCGAGAGAGAGAGATAGAGATACACACAGACACAAACTTGAGGCGGCCATATTGAAAAGCTTAGCTGATTTGCCGATTGTCAGTGCGACATGCGTACCAATAATTCATCAAAACAGAAGGCGCCTTCTGGGCTCAAGTGAAAGATTTCGCAACGCGTTAACGTTACCATGTTCCGGGACACATTTTGAAGGCCTTCGACGTGGCGGCAAATTGCGTTGCCAACGTGGTCCCCGTCCACTGCTCTACGCTTTACCCATTGCGCCCGCCGTTGACAATGGCAGGGCTTTTGGCGCGGTTGCACGTCGTCGCCGCAAAAACAACGCCTAACTGACAATGATGAATAAAAGGCGATAAATCTGGGCAGCAAAAACAACAACAACACAAACACACACGCACACCCAAAATCACGAACATAAACTAGTTGTGGAAATGGTTAGATAGAAGATACTGTGTAAAGGCTTGAGATTGATGATATTGTGTTGTGGTACAAGATATAGAATAAAATATCTGATAACTTACTTGAGACAAGCTAAGTAGATATATTCAAAAGTAAAATACAATTTTTAAGGAGTTTAAGATAAATATGTTGATCTTAAAAATATTTTTAAAAATATTTCATCTGCTTGAGTATCTTCAGATTTTTACTCTGATATATTTTATAGTAATTCAATCCGTCAAACTCAATGCCGTACACTTTTCAATTACAGGGTATACTGAAGAAAGAAAAGGCTCAGAGGCGAAAAAAAAACGAGTGCTGAAAAACGAAGACTAAAGAAAACTGTGCGACGGATTTGCGCCAAGCCAAGCCAAAAAAAAAAAAACAAGGTACAACCGGAGCAGCGAGCAACGAGCCCGGCTAGAACGGCAGGAGGGGCTCGCCACGACGGAAGTTGGCAAGACGGAAGACATTTGTTTCAAGCCCAGCTAGCGATATGTTGTGGTATAGCACTTGGTTAAGGGGCGGGGGGGAAGCAGCGAAGATGGTTTGGCGCTGATTTGTACAAAGTGAGCGGCATGGCATGCGTGGGCTGCTGTCAGACGCTGCTGCTGCGGCTGATGGTTGCGTTGAAAATGACGACTTTGACATCGAGGGTTGGCCCAACAGTTATTGAAGTAAAGTCTTCATTGTAATGGCCTATGATGTTAGGCTAAATGAATGATGAATTATGCTACAGCTGATGTATCAATTATGGTATTTTGAAAGAGATTGAGATTTCTAGGGGTTGAAACGTCAAATGTCAAATAGAGACAAAAATCTTTAAAAAATATATATATTTATGTTTATGTAATATGAAATATATTAAGAAAGCAGAAACAACTTATAGACGGAGCATTAGAAAATGTTTGAATTCGAATGCAATTCAATGTAATTCTGATATTTGCTTATTGATATAGGTATTTTCTGTGCTCCAAACTGTTATTAAAACCAGCCTTAAACTTGTTTCTCAGAGCCTCCAGCCTCCATTTGTAGCCACACTATAAGCACACCGCTTACAGCCACAACTGAAAATTGCAATAAGCCTCAGATAATCAGCAAAAGATTTTGTTCAATGTCCAACTATACACAAATCAAGGAGCCGTAAGAGGAAGAGCTCAAGACGTGGGCGCCATTGGTGCAGATCATTAGCAGCGAGCAACAGCAACGATGCCAAGGCAAGAAGAGACAGCCATCAAAGAAGGTGGGTAGAGCTTTAGAGTTTTACTCCTGACACTTGGCAGCTGGCAGTTGGCAGTTGGGAGTTGGCAGTTGGGAGTTGGTAGCTGGGCGAACTTAAAGTAAAAGTAGCCAAAAGTGTGGCTTGAGTGGAAACTCTTGTTGCCTTTGGCTAAGACAAAGGCTGATTTATGTTTTATGGTCAATATAAAAAGAAAAGAAAAAGAAAAGTTAGAGCTGTCGCCAAGTGTTTATTATTTTAATGTGAGCACTGTAAACGCCTCGAGCCAAGCAAGCAGCATACATTCCCATTAACTAGCCAGCAGCTCTTAACTAGGCCAAATGAGACACGGCCAGCGATACGCGTTTGGGCCATAAAGAGCAGCTAGCAGCGTGGGCTAAACACGAGCGCTTGACTGCAGCAATTGAAAGCGATTCCGATGATGTCTCTTCCTACTACTATTACTACTACTCTCTGCCCATCGGATAGTCGCACTTCTGACTCTAACAGAGACCACAGCGCAGCGATATTAATGGGCTCAATTGACTGTCCAATAAAATAGATGACCAAATGTGTGTATAATATTGCTGCATTTCTGTGGAATTTATATGCTTCAATTTGTTCGAGCATTACAAATGACCCAAAGCAGCTCGAATTGAGGTCGTATTAGTTGGATAGCAGCAGAAGTTGTATAGACTAGAATGTTGATTAAGAATTTAAGGTGTTTTCAATGCATAGATTAAATTCATCTCAATTTGTATATATCTCAATATCAAATTCAATAGAATTCAACAATTCTCAATTACAGCTAAGTGAAGTCTAGTTGTCTATGAAGTCAGTTTTAAGGACATTTTAGAATATAATAGCATGTATATATGCATATATATATATATATACAATGTCATAATGCGTAATCCGATTAACTTAAACATCGTTGTAAATTTCAATGCAATTATATCATATTGCTAATTGCATGTTTATAATTTTCAGACCAATTACTTATAGATGCGCTTATGGACAAAGCAGCAGCAGCAGCAGCAGCTGCATGGCAGAGCCTGAGCACAACCAAATTTTGCCTGCTGGCAAAACCAGAATTTATGGGTAGTTTACATCATATTATAAATTGGCTGTGCGACAACTTACATTCATTAAGTTGGCAGTTGATGCCAGATAGTTGAGCAGACACAAACACTCAGACTCACATGCAAATCTGCACCTGCAGCATCAACAATAACATTAAGAGCGACAATTACGACAACTGTTGAGCAACTCATTTTCCTGTTAATTAATTTAATTAGAACATTTTACCCCACATCACAGAATATATACATCTATATATATATATACTTATAAAAAAAAAAAGTTGAGCAAACGTGCTGCGCGAAGAGAAACCACTTAACCCTCGGCTAAAATAAAGTATTCACTGGGGGCAGGCGAAAGACAACGCCATTCAGCAACCAAAAAATATATATGTGTATATGAAAAACAAGCTATGACACATAGTAAATACCCTAGCAAACATATAACATTATATTTTAATTATAAAATTTAATACAAATTTCTTCTATACTCAAAAATTCTTATACAGCTCCGAGCAAAAGCTGATCATCAATTCCCTGCCTTACTTAATGTCTTCCCTAAAGTTGCTTTTACAATGCGTAACATATTCCACAACATAATTAGAATACCCTATGTTCAGTGTATAACAACGCGCAAGTCAAACTTTTTTAATTGCATTCAATGTAGCTGCCAACGTTGAGGAGTAGAACTTTTACGCGGGCGAGATAGTTGAGCATGATGATGACGTTGCCAACTTCTGCGCTGTTTCTGCATTCCATGTTGTCATTTAATGACGTTTTCATCAAGATCGCCCACCCACACACACAAACACACACACAGCCATCATTCGTCTTGTACCACTCTCATTATCATTATAATTGTCATGCTGATTTCTCGCGCAATTTTGTTGGCCCTCTCCGCCCAAACTATTTGCCAACATGTCTTCATATATAGTTCGGTTCCGCTGTTTGCAAACTTTTACCCCCAAAACTTCTTTTGTATTGTGTGATTTGTGTGCGCGAGCGCGCTCGCTCCATCACAATGGCCTGATGCCTGCCCGCCCAGCCACCATCGAAGTTTGGAATCTGCTCTACACGTGGCATTGGCAGCAAGCATGCCTCGAGCGTGACTTCATTTTTAATGAGCGCCTAGCCTATGCCAATGCTGCCGCAGTGTAAGTAATAAAGCGCTGTGGAATTTGTAAGTTGATGTACGAATGACATGCATAATTACATCTCAATGGTTAATAGCTCTCAAGTGCTACACGCCAGAGCGTTAACTCACGCACTTTAACACTTTAAATTTTCTGCAGCAATTCGTTAAGTACAAATTGTGGGAAACCAATTTAAAGGGCAAGATATTTATTTGACTTGTCTTAAAGTCAATATTGCCTATTTGAATAGTACTTAAGGCGCTGTCAAATTTTTCGATTTTGTGGTAGGGGACTATTAAGGAAGTGTGTAATGAGCAGCAAAGAGGATAAATTAATGGGATATTAAGTCAATAGTATATAAATTAAGAGACTGTTTAGGTAAGGAAAGCTGAAATTGTAGATAAGCAATTGGTGAAGAGAAAGTATAGAAGAGCTGCTAGCTGACAGTCAAGTCTTTCAGTTCAAAGTAATTAACGTAAAGAGAATAGAGAAAAATACTAAAAATAATTGGAACTTTAATATGTATTAAGGATCCTAGTTAAAATATTTGTAAGAAGAAATGGTTCAAGAATCTTGTATAGAATCTTTAGAATCTGTTTAACTAAGAAATACAGGAATTGAAGATAAGCATTTGGAAAGAGGAAAAGTTGATAACATAGATAATTAAATAATAACTTCAAGTTGTCAAGAATCTCTTTCAATTCAAAGTACATTACACTATGTACTTTGAAGTGAATATATTTATAATTCAATAGAATTCTCAATCTGATTTATCAACGTAGATGACCCCAAAGACAAGGATCCAATGCCAACTCAAAGTTGTGATTCTTTATATAAAAAAAAAATCCTTTATTATATTTAATTTGTTAAAAGAATATCTGAGGTAATCAGCTGCTTAATATACTACTTCTACTAAATCAAATTCCTTTAGTATAAGTACCTATTCAGCGCTTGCTTAAATCATAATCAAATTTTATATAAATTTCATAATTTTAATCAAGGAACTATATTTAACTCTTCTCAATACCTAACTCAACTACTTTAATGAACCTGCTGCTATAGCTCAACCCACGAAATGTTTAATGTGGCCAATTGGCAAACACGAAGCTGAAAACCACACGCAACAACAACAACATCGACAACAACAACAACAACGACAACAGCAACAAAAGGCATAACTTGCAGTCTGGCAATTAATTTTTCAAATTAGCCAGCTAAAGCAACTTTTGCGCGGCGAGACAATAACTTCTGATGCTGCCCAGATTCCGGGACAAAAATAATACAGAAAAAAAGAAAAAAAAAAAAAAAGTAAAACTAATCAGGCACAGAGTGCGGCGCACGTGAAAGGCCAAAAACAAAATGTACAATTATTAAACTTTTAATCAATTTATCAATATTAACTTTTTACTTGTGCGCGCGATAAAAAATAAAAAACTTTTCTAGTGCACACACAACTTTTTTTTATAAGCCAACTATATATATCAGTGTGTGTGTGTGTGTGTGTGTATGCTGGCTCTTTAACTTTTTCATTAGAGTTTGAGCGCGTGGCACAAAAGTGTAAAAAACTGTAGAAAATTCGCTTCAATTTTTGTCGTTACGCCATTTCAATTACTGGCCGGGCGCCAAGCCAGAGGACGACGACGATCAGCAGGCGAAATTTATAGAGACAAAGAGAGTTTGGGCTGGGGCAGGAAGACAGCGAGGCCAGAACAAAGAGAATAAGTAAAATGGCAAAATGTGTGTGTCTGCCTCGAACGACATCGATGGTAACATGCAACTCATTTGTCCAGAAAGGAGTAAGAGGCTGCTGGCAGCTAGCACAGCGGGCAGTCGCTGCACTTGTCGTATTACTAATTTCCCTGGTGACCATGGCCACGAGCCGTTGGCCAGAGACAGAGCAAGAGACAGCCAACCCATTGCAGAGCCATTGAACTCCACGTCAGGCAGCAGCATCTTTGGCATCATCGTTAAACGTTCAATCTGCCGGGTTGGAGGCTGCTGCCTGTTGGCTGTTGGCTGTTGGCTGATGTTGCTGCTGCATCAGCAACATTGCACTTGGACCAACAACAGTTGCAGTTGTGCAGCTGTGAGCAACTTTTTGATTAACGCTATTATGAGCTGATTGTTCAGTTGACCCAGGTTAATGCTCCAGTGCCTGCCTGCTTGCCCCTCTGCCCCTCTGCCCCTCTGCCCGCCTGTCTGCTTACACAGCCAACTTTGAGTGTCCTTTGGCTGCGACGAGGACCAAATTGCACTCATGTGTGTAATTTATTTTCTCGGCATAAAAACTTCCTAACCGGAAAATGAGCACTCAATTAAGAAAGCCGTTTAATCCATGAAGCTGCTTCAATTGCACACGAGTGCAAAATACCCAAAGCCTCTACACTTTTTGTGTCCCCTCCACTCTCTATCTCTCTGCAGTTCTCTGTGCAGTCGTAATTGATAGGGCCGGGTCTGTCTTTCGATTTATTTAAAGCACATGCCAGTGCTTACAAATTCCCAACACCAATTATATACGAAATGCCTCAAATTATTTAAATATTTTAAATACAATTTGCTGCTGAGTCTTTTAAATCAAAGAAGTCAACTAGGAGAATGCTTTGAAATATTTGTTTTACTTCACAAAGGCGATAAAGACTGTAATAAAGACTTGAAATTTTGTATAGAAAAGGAAGTAAGGGTACTCTAGGGGGGACTGCCCAACTTGGAAATACCCTGAACTCATTCTCAACCTTCTCTCTTCAAACTGTTCAGCTCTTTCTTCACTAACTATTATCCAGTTCATTTATCATCTCTCATATCACCTGTGCCACCTGCTCAGCCCGCCAAGACCCTAACTAGACTACAATATGTAAATGTATTTGAACAAGTTGTCGCTGACTGCTATCGATGATCTTTCGAGCAATTTAACTTTGAATTTACAGCGGCCTGGGAGTGCTTTCTGCACAGTGGTTCGCATTGACTGGAAATTACGTGAACTTCCGCTGCAGCCAATTAGGCGAGCAAAACGTTTGGGCATCGTCTGTCGCTTCCTGTGCTGAGTGGATGTTGGCCATGGCCTCGACATCAACTGCCACGTTTTTTTCCGGCATTCATTCGAAAGACGCCTAAAAATAGTTTTTGGCGTCGTTAAGACTGTCTGCAACGTGTCGGAACAGCAAACATAACTGTTAATTGCCATTTCTGTGCTATAAGAAAATACACACACACATATATATGTGTATATGTATATGTCTACATACATGCGTCTTTCTGCTACTCATTTTCATTTTTCGCCGCATGCGCCTCATTACAATTTAATTCACAATGTAATTGCAGTCGAGCGAGAAAGCAGACCCGGAGTAGAAGTTTTGTGTGTTGTCGACACTTGACACGCGCCTCACATAATTTCCACACACACACACATACACAGACTGAGACGTCTTATGTGGCACACATACAATTTTAGTTACTTATAAGCACTTGCCCCACTCTCTCCCTCTCTCTCTCTCTCTCTGTCTTCCTCTCATAACCTCTCGACAGATTTGCATATGCATTTTGGGTAGTCGAAACGCTGTCGACTCGCCGTCGCCCGTCGTCGTTGCTGTCGGAAATGCGACAACTAAAAATATTACGTCTGACATCGGTTCTTTTGCTGTTTATTTCCTCTACTCAGAATTCCGTTGCCTCTCTTCTCTTCTCCTCTTCTCTCTGCCAGCCCCCGCTGTTGCCATTTGCATATTACTTTTATTCAAATTATATTAAGTAGGCACAGTCGACAGTTATGGCATGGAATCTTGACAAAAGTCAGAATTCATAATTTCTTAAGCGCTGTGCTTTCAACTACTTTGGGATTTCTAAAGCCAACTGAAGAGTGTGGGGGGGGGGGGGGAGGCACACTCCATATATGGTATTTATAGTGCTTACATGTCCTGAATGCCTGATGACATGTCAAAAGTGAATAGAATATATACCTTTTCGGTGAACATTCATTATTTTGACTATGCCTTTAATCTAGAAACTTGACAACGTTATTGCTGCTCATTTCCACTTACTTTTGATAACTGTTGGCATTGACAGAGACAGGAAAGAAGTGCTTAAGTCGACTCAAAAAAGATAATCATAAGAGAAAACTATATAAACATTTAACTCTTAACTTTTCTTAACGGATAGGCTATAAGATAATGATTTGACGATCTGGCATCACCATAGTTATTCAACACTATTCCGATATACTTAATCGATATTCCCACAATTAATAAGCTCACAATCCTCCATAATAATCACAAATTCATATTTCTCTTTTATCATGCGCTTTACTTAATTATCTCTCTGCATCTTTGTCCACATTCTATTCCCTGCCTCATTAGCTCGTTGTCTTCATATTTAAACTTTGCACGTTATGCAACACTGTGCCGCCCCCTAGCCACAGTGTTGCCCTAATCGAAATTGTTGGCATTTTTGGCACGTACCAAAGAAAAAATCAGCATAAAAAGCTCTTAACAAAATGTCTTCAAAATGAAGTAGCCCAAAGAGATTGGCCTGCAGTGCTGTGGGTGGTTTGGTTTGGTTTGGTTTGGTTAGTGTGTGGGGTAAATGCATCGCCAAAGTGCCACAAAACGATCAACGCTAACCGCCCACTTGATAGACGTAATTTCGGGACAAGTAAGTAAGCTCCACGCTTCTCGCCCAACTGCTGGCCAAGTGCTGTGCATTTAAATGTTCGTTTTGTTGTTGCTTGCAGAAAGCTTCGCCTAATGACAACCACTTGCGGCTGTCAAATGCAACTCTGGGGCGTGCCACGCAGCGCTGTAATATTTTATGCGTGTGCGGTTGCCGGAGCAGGAGCTGGAGGATGTTGCTTGTTGCAGCTGCAAGCTTTTTGTTTTTGCCCAACAATGGCATATGAATGCATTACCAGTGCACACTGACACACACACACAGCCCCTTCTCGGCCGCCCAGGCAGCACTTTCATTTTACTTGGTCACAAATCTCCTCGACGTCCTCGTCGTCTTTGCCTTTTCCATGGCCCTGGCGACTGCTGCTTCTGCTCATTTGGCAGAGCTGGCGATTGTGGCAACGGCGACACGCTCTCAGCTATTCCCATTCTCCTCCTGCCACTCGGCGCATTCATAATTTCCACATTAACCTTATTTTCCAGTTATGCATGAGTGCGAAAAAATTGTCACCAGCCCGAGATGGTTTTTACGACTCGCCTCTGATGGATTTTAAATGAACTTTAACACATGCCATGTGCCCTGTGACACGCCCCAGACCGCCCGCCCGCCCAGCCGACCTGCCCCAAAAAAATGGGCGTTGGCTAAGTAATTGGTTTTGGCTAGGGCAGTCCTTACAGAGATTACCTTGAGTTGGCGCTGATAAAGAACAGCAGCTACAGCAGCAGCAGCAGCATGTTTCCACTAAGCAAACGAGGCTAATCAGCAAAGTTCCTTTGGAAACTTGTAAATTCTGGGGCACTCTAATGAGATATTGTGCAAGCATTGCTGATGCTAGGGGAACAGACTTATAAAAAAAAATCTTGCTTAGCCCTAGTACTAAAAATTTTAATAAAATACTGTGATCAATTTGTAGCAAATTGCTGGGTTTTAGTTGAATATTCAAATGCAGAAAACTTAATAGAAAATATTTTAAAAGGCAGTTGATAGAGTAGAACTTGTGCTAGAAAATATAAATAAAACACAACTTTTCATACTCAAACAGCACTTAGCTTTTAAGTAGACGGATATGCATCGAACAATGAAACTTTGCTAAAAATGGGCATATATACCCTAGAGTACAAGTCAAGCGCAAAGTCAACTCAACTGCTAGAGTATAAATATATATTTTAGTCTTCAATTAAACTCTAGATATCAGTTATATCACTTAGCCATATCTGATTCAGTTCATATCAAGTTTAGTACACCTCAAGTTCATTCTACTCAAATTATTTAAATACAGCGCAACTCAAAGTCCATCATTCCTTACCATTTCTCACAATTTGCTTGGCCAAACAAAATACTATCACCACAAAAGCTTTTCCAATGCCCGTACACAAAATGTTGCCCATTGTCTGGCAAACATTTTCTTATCTAAAAACTAGAGCCTGGCACACATACATCGCATCCTAGCTAACTGAAACTGAAATGCATTTTCTTGCGCTTTTTCTTCTTTTTTTTTTCTTTTTGGCCATTTGTTGTCCCGTTATACATTCATTCATTTCTAGTATCTTTTGCATATTCTTTATGTTCATTTCTTTAGCAGTGACACATTCATTTGAATTACTTCCTGCCAGCAATGAGTGCCACCCCGAACAGTTACCAAAAAAAAAAAAGAAGAAAACTCTACTATATATAAATAGAAGCTTGAATCCATTTCGTTTGCTCATTTATAAGCAGCACATGTGCGCCTGATGTGATATGTCTAGAAAGGCTCAGTTGCTATTATCCCCAAGTCAGCCCAAAGTGCAGCAGCAGCAAGCGCTGCCTAGCCTTGCCTTGCCTTGTGGGCGTGGCACTGTTCACATTTAGTGTGTGCCAAATGCACATTTAATAACGTAATTTCTGAAGCGTGCAAAAGATATTTTCGGAATTTAGTTTCTTTCTTCAGCAACTTTCTGCTTCATCTTGCAGGCTACAAACAAAGTCTCAGATATATATCTATATATATATATACATATATATACATAATATATATGTATATGTAGAGCTGTGTGAGTGTCGCCTCGACGTGAGGATGTCGCACAACTTTTTAGCCAAATTTGCATATGCAACTGACGATGATGACGTAGCCTGAAGCAGCAGGAATTACCGACTGGATGGCACTAGAAATAGCTGCTGGCACTAGTCCTGCGACTGTCTGACTGCCCGTCTCCCAGTCACTAACTCTGTCTACAATATACCCGTCTACTAGGAGTGTGTCTATGTGTGCCTGTGTGTGTGTGTGTGTGTGTGTATAAAAAGCTACGCCACTTTTATGCAAATAATGTCTTCCAGGAATTTTTGTTATTTATAGTTAAGATACCAAACGTGTGGATGCCTCATATCTAAAAGTGTGCATTAGTAGCTATGTATGTAGCTGTATAAGTATGTCTGTGTGTGTGTGTGTGTGACTATTTGATAGTATGCGTTGCACTTCCTAACAAGTTATAGCTTCATTGCTTCAGCCAAGTTTTTCACCTTAGCCAGATGGGCGTTGTAGCAGTGAGAGGCGATAGCACAAGTTCAACTATCTAAGGTTAGTTTCCGTATCTTGCTATGCATGTATATGTAGATATGTAGATACTATATATATATATATACATATATATGTGTGTCTGTGTATATTTTGTCTCGAAGTCAAATTACATTTTGGAGCTCATAAAAAATAGCTATTAAAGTTTTTGGCAGTTGATTTTGATATGTGTTGACTCATGCTGCCATCGCATCCCTTCCATCTACATGCTCATAGTTTAAATTGACGTTTCTATTAGCTTATGCGAATTCCCTTTTTAATACTCAAACAGAAAGTACTATATATATATATATATGTAAAAGCTCATCAACTTTTCAATGAAATTAATATAAATTTCTGTATTTCTCTATTCAATATTGACTTATTTGCCTTTACAATTTCCACATAGTTTTCACTGCCAAATTCTCCATTTCGAGAGTAAATAAATTGCAAGTTTTCGCTCATTATTAACAAGCATATATATATATATAGATATATATATTGATTCATTCACTTCACTTACCTAATTCCACATATAGTTTTGGTCGTATATTCTCCTGCCAGGCACTTTGATTACCAATCACGAAGAGTGTCAGTAGTAGGAAGACTTGCATCCATCCAGAGTTTGGGGCTAGTGTTTTTGCACTTTGCAGATGCATTTTGTGGCTTTTGTTATTGTTTTGCTGTTTTGTTTTATTAACCGAGTTGTGGAAATTTAACATTTTGTATTTTGCATAAATTTACTTAATTTCCCTTGCTGTAAATATTTTATTTGTTGCGGTCAGCACGAAGGTGTGTGTGTTTAGGGTTTGTATGAAATTTATTTTATTTACTGAGTGCGTGTTCATAGGTTTTCTATTAAATTGATTTCATTTACTGATTCTGATTTACTTACTATTTAAATGCTATTTATATATGGCAAATATAATTTTGTATCTTTATATTATGCTCTTCTTTTTTTTTTCAACAAATTTCTTAACAAAGTTAATAAAAACTGAGCGTTTTTTTTGTTTTATTTTTATATTTATTTTATTTATGATTTTGTTTTTGTTTTTTTCTGGAACAACTGGTTGTAAAGTTTTTAAGTCATTCTGCAAAGAGATAAATAGAAAATAATTTTTAATTAAATTTTATTACGCAAATATAGTTTTTTATATTATACAAAATTAATGCATATTTTTTATAATTATTATAAATATTTCGATTATTGTTATATATATATTATTCATGCATGCATTATAAATTTAAATGATAATGTAAAATATTTTTCAAATGCATTTTTAATATTTTTTTATATGCATTCCATAAAAATTTACGCATATGAAAAATTATATAAAATAGTATTTATAAACCAAAAATTACAAAATAAATATATACAATAAATTACTGACTAAATTTCTCACTTAAGTTTGCCTCGTTCTTGATTCTACAGCACTTTTATAGTACTTGGAAAATCAAAATATAATTTACTCTAGCTTAGGCCATTTTTCTGTTAAATTTTGCATGCCTACTTTCAGGCACTTTATACAAAACTAACAATCAGCCAAAGCAACAGCAACTGAATGTGGCAAGTGCTGCTCCAAGTGGACACTCGACTTTAACACTTGCGCCCCACTTGCCAGACCCCCAACCAACCATCTGACTTGCAGCAGGCACTAACACAAACACACACACACACACGCGTATTGTTGACATCATAATTAGAACGTAACCGACACACACACACACACATATACAAACACACACACACACACACACAGTGGTACGCACGCATTCTCACAGTTGACTTAAAAACAAATTGCGCTGCACTTTTGCGCCGTACTGCTCAGATTTATGACACCGCATCGCACCCCCCCATTTCCCCTTGCCCATTTAGTTTCAACTGTTCCGACACCTTAGACATCCCACATTTTCAGCAGCCCCTTTCATGAGTCGCTCATGTGCCACATTTCTACATTTCGTGCTACATTTTAATTCGCTGGTTGCGGGCGAATGTTGAAAAACTCATTAACTGTGCACGCTACTTGGCACCTTTTTTGCAAGTTTTTCATTTTGGCTTACAATTTGTTCTCACTTGCCTCATTCGCTCGCTTTGTGCGCATTCTTTTTTCTTCTTCTTTTTTTTCTTATTAGACATTATGCTCGCTCTCACTCGCTCTCACTCTCTCTCGCCCTCTCTCTTTCTCTTCGTCTTGCTGGCATCACAGTTTTGTATTTCACTTCTCATTTTTTCTTCAGCAGGTCGGGCCCCCATTTGTGGGCGAAGGTCGACAACTTATCTGCATGGCAGACATTTCTAGGCATTCGCACTGCCCCCAACGGGCGGGCGTCTATGTGAGGCTGTGCGTGTGTGTGTGTGTGTGGGTGCTTTTGTGGGTGTGCACATACATGATTGCACAATAAGCCGATTTGAGAATGGTCTCCTTCTTAAATCGAGCATAAATATTATGCCAAGCGCATGGAGAAAACGCAAAATGCAATAAAATTAATTAAAATATAATCAAGAGCCAAACCGCATACGAAATTAATTAACTTTATGTAGAGACTAAAGAAATCAAATGAATGTGCAGAAATATGCATTTTAAAAATATAAATAATAAATGAAACAATAAAGTCTTATATAAAGTATACTATATTATTTATTATTACTATTAAATATTTAATAAAAAATAAATTTTTTAAATATTTTCTCTAGCTTCAAAATTGCTTTAAAAATAAATAAAAAATTGTGTAAAAAATATGAGCAATTTTCTGTAATAAATAGCTTGGTTCTTATGGCCCATAACACTTTTGCTTAAAATTGTTATTAATTAAAAGAATTTTTTATGCGCTTCATATATATATTTTTTGTTGTTGTTTTTCTGCTCCCCTCCCTTTTATGTGAAGCGACACATGCACTTGTTTGCACATTGCCTTTTTTCAGCAAAGCTGGAAAAAATCTCTCTCTCTCTCTCTCAGCTGAAAAAATAACACTTTGGCAAACAATTCGGAGACGACATTAAAAATGGCGAGAGCCAGGCATTTAAAATGCAACTGCAAACAAACAACCAAACCGGATAGAGTGCCACTGCACTGCAGCACCACCACACACTGCATCTCCACATGGACAATTGCATTTTTGGGCTGCACTCGTTGCAATTTGGTTATCGTGTGTGTGTGCGTGTGTGTGTGAACTTAGGGCCAGTTCAGCAAATGGTAACCCAAAATAAATGCAGCAGGAATATGTCAAGTGCGGTAATGCCAACAACAACAACAACGACGATTCAACGAGCCCGACTGAGGCTCAGCTCATTGTGTGTCCTCAGACCGAGTCTGAGCCTGATGCATTGCGCATATTACTCAAAAATAATGAAAAAGAGCAGCAAACGTTGCTGACGGCAGTTTGTGATTTTAGGTTATTCATTTCTTTTTTTTTTTTTTTTCTTTTTCAACCTCAACCTCAACACACACGTACACAGCCGCCCACTGTTAACACTCATCAACGGCGCCATTTGTTTTGCGGCCGCCATTTTGTTGCAGCTGGCAAAATGGCCGCACAGCAGTTACGGCTATTCCGAGAGCTCACTGCAGAAATCAGCTCTTAATACACAAATAAATGCCGCATTTCCATATATCTGCACACATATGCATATGTATATATATTTTATATATATATATATATATAATGTTGTCTGTTTATATTGTTTGTTCAGTGTCTGTCGGCAAAACGAAAATATTTATGTTGCAAATCTTTGCGGCTCGACGTTATTTTTATTTTTTTTTTGTATTTGGTTCTCGTTTCTCAGTGTTTCGTGACTTGTTTGTCTTGTCTGCATATCCTGCAGCGATTTCATTTTTTTTTCTGTTGCTGTTGCTGTTGTGCTGGCTCCTCGCTTTGTTTTGGCTGCAGCAGTCAACGTCGACGTAGAGCGACTTTCATGTATATATAGAAAATATATATCCTTGTAAATGGGATTTGTTGCCTGGGCCGTCGCGTAAACTTCTCATTTATTAGCTTTCGTCCATGTGTGTGTGTAAAAATATTTTGCAATTTTTATAAGCACATGTGTGTGTGTGAGTGTGTACGTTTTCCTGGCACCAGAACAAACAGATTTATTCGTTTAGAAAACTTTGTTTCCTTATCTGTGTTCGTGTCTTTGTTTGTGTTTTATGTCTCATTTTAGGCGGAGAGCTGAGAGCTGGGTCGTCGTGCACGGGCTCTGGTACTTGAGTAAATAATCATAATGGAATTTTTAAGGCTTATGACAATTTAACATGTAACCTGTGCGTGTGTGTGTGTGTGCGGGTGCGAGTGTGTGTGTGTGTGTGTTTGGGTCCCGTTTCGCTCGGCTGCCTAAGGGTTAACAATGAGTTATGCGGTTTTATCAAAACATTTTATATGAACTGCAAAACCTTAATTGGAATTTATGTAAGAAATAAAGTCAACTTCATTTTTTCTTATTGTTAAATTACTAAATGATAAAATATGACTTTAATCTGTTATTGCTTTGCAGTTAAGAAATGGAAACAAGGGGAAAAAACATTAAATTTAAATTTAAAACAAATTTAAGAACTTTATATTTTAAATATGATTTTGATATAATTTTAATAGCAAGTAAAAATGCTTAAAAATATTATTTAAAATAAAATTAAAGTTCTAATTGAGTAACAAAAAATATTAAAACAATATTTCTCAATAATAAATTATAGTTCTAAATCAAATATGCAATCCAATTCTCAATTTCAACTTCATACATTCAAACAAAATCAATTCAATTTACAGGGTATCGAATAGTCAAACAGGCAATGCAAACATATGTTAGTTCGGTTTGTTTTCGTACGAATTTAAAACTAAAACAAACCAAGATGTAGCGAGTGGGGTAAACAGATTTCCATTGTGCGAGAAAAGCAATTGCAAAACCATTTCTAGTATCTGGCTGCTGGGCGAGCAGCGTTATAGCCATTTGCAGCAGATTCTCGACCACTTAACTGAAGTACTTCTATCCAATTTCGGTTATGCTGTAGTCAGCAGCCAAGGCGTGTTGGTTTTTTGCTGCATGAAACTATAAGTACAAGTGGTACTTGAAGAACTTCTTCTGCCACACACAATCCGTTTTTTTTCTCGTTGTTTTTTTCTTTTTTTGTTTTTTTTTTTGTCGAGGGGAAACAGTTGCTGGCGTCTGTGGCTTGGTCTTCAATTTACATGTTCATAAAGTGTAAATTGGAAATTTGAGCTTTTGTAAGTTGCGCTGCGGAATTATTAATGAATTGAGAATCAGCAACAAACTTTGCCATCATAACAAGGGCGAGGAAGGCTGCTTTTGCTGTTGCTGTTGTTGAGCGAGTGCAGCAAAAAGCCTAACAAGCAAATGCATAGTGCAGAGTGAAGAAAGAACAGCAGTTGGCATTGGCGCAGTTGCAATGCGGAAGTTGAAAATTTATTTACATAACCACAAAAGAAAGAAGAAATACAAGTAGCTGGGAACAACATTAACTGAAAACCAGCAGCAGCAGAAGCAGTAGCAATAGCAGCAGCCACTGCAAATGGGAATGACAACGAAAGCACAACAATAAATAGCATTATGCTAATCCAGGCCAAACAAAATGGCGAAAGCAAAGAAAAGACCAACCTACCGCACTGCCGCCGAGCACCGCCCAGCACCGCCCCGCCCACCAATAGACTTTGCCGCGTCCTTGTTGCGGGCAGCATTAGCAGCGCGTTGGCTGCCAGGCAGCAGCTGCCATTTGCCACCACGGCCAACAGGAATAATAATTATGAAGGAAAACACCAACAAGCGAGAGTGAGAGAGAGTGAGAGATGGACGGCAAAGCAAACGGCCAACAACTACAACCACAACGACAACAAACGATGCCAAATAAAAATAAATAAAGCCTCAACTAACTAACTATTATTTACTAAAAATAAGTCACAACAAAAAATAAAAATAAAATGCAAAAAAAAAAAAAATTTAAGCGAACAAAGCGCAAAGTTTGCTCAGCGCTGAGCGCTGGGTTAGTTCGAGAACGAAGTGAGAGAATTGGGGATGCTTGAGTTGGGCTTGGGGCAAGGACTGCTGCAGTGCGAACGTGACATGGCATAAGAAATATGTAAATCCCCGAACGTTAGTCAGGTTTAAATCTTAAGCCATCGCTTGGTTGGAGCGTACGCAAATCGAGAGTTGAAAAGTATTGCAGATAAATGAGCCAACTGAATAAATACCAGTTCATTCATTATCTTTTACTCTTTTTCATGGTTTGCTTAAGTAAAAGAATAAACGAAAATTGCAGCGTAGCAAAAAAAAAGTTTTTAAGGAAAAAACAGCACCTGGCGTAATTAACCATTTAAAACTTGGTCTTTTGTTTAGGTATTCATATGCAGTTAAATTGAAGGTAAGAGATTTATTTTAGGTATATTTTAAAAGATCTTTGTTGATGATATCTAAATATATATTTTTGATACTAGTCAATAATATGAAAATAGTTCTATTAGTTCAACTATGTAAATTTTTTTTATTTAGATGAACAATATTTATTAATTTAATTTAATATTTAATATTTTTAGTACATATATTTTTTTATATTTTGATACAAATATTATAAAAAAATGTTTATAAGAATTAAAAAATTAAATTAATTAAAATAAATATTTTAAGTACTTTTAATAAAAATATTTTTAAATATTTAAAACAAAATAAACCTCAGATCTAAGTTTGCTCAATAATATTTAGTTATTTGATACTTTCCTTGGCATAATAAAATACATAAATTTATATAATTTTAAATTAAATATTTAATAATCTTACTTAATAAATATTATATTATGTTTATTCAATTAATTATATAAAAACAAACTCGTCAAATTTTATAAAAAATAATTCAAATTTTTCCACTTCAAGCATTTGTTTTCACTAGGATTTTTTAAGTGATATCAATTTCATGTCTTTCAACAAACTTGTTTTTTTTTTTCATGAAAATTGTTTGAAGTTAAATGTCTTGTCTTAGCATATGTCTACGCTACGTTCGCACATCGTCGTATGTTTTGGGTGTTTTTTGGGACAACGCCCAAGCCACATTACGTTCGCTGTGCAGTCTCGTCCGCCCTCTTGCATATTTAGTACGTGTTATGCCTCATCCAGAGAGCTTAACGCTTAGTCCAAAGTGGCATTTTGATTCCATGATTTATGGGTTGCTGAGAGAAACCCTCGCAACAGTGGCGCACAGCCTCGACCCCGGCTTTTGTTTGGCTCTTTTGCATTTGATAATCCTTTAAATTTGCGTATGGTCGTCTCTGGGTCCTAAGCGTGACAACTGACGGACATTTGACTTTGTTTAGCCAGCATTAAAAAACTCATAAATTATGTGCCACGCACCCGAAAATTGTAATTATACTGAAACAATTTAAAGTCGACTGTTTGAAGAAAAAAGAAAAAAAAACAAACTATGGAAATGAGTTTTTTTTCCTATTAGAATTTAAAGTGGTTGAAAGAAGAGTTTTTGAAATTACCATCTGGAAGCTTTCCACTAAATATTTGATCATAAAATCATCTTAGCTTCTATAGAGCGGCTCACTTTTGTTTACTGCTTGATGTATTGATTACAAGTTTTATTTCTCTTTTATCATAAATTGTGAAGAGTTTTCTTTGGAATTCTAAAGTTCTTTTTGGAATCATCTACTTAATATGCAAACTCTTTGAGCTCTAGTCATTGACATAAAACACAATGACAACAAAGCCCACGCCTATTTCAAGATATATTCATTTAACCTTTCGCTCTTCACGTTTGTTTACACAAATGCTTATGAGATGCTCCGAGTATCATTTAACAAAAGTTGACAGTTACAAAGCACACGCCGATGCCAACGATCAATCAATGAAGCTCTGAACCTTATCAGCAAACACGTTACCATTTAGACAAGACTGTCAAATGTGGCCAAGTTATTAATGAGTGACTAAAGATGGTTTAGCTCAGGCTTTGGCTTATTAGAATGCAAAGCAACAACACATGAAATATCGGAGAGACTTAAAAGCCAGTTCCAATTGAAGCAGCTGAATGGGCAAATAAATACACAAATTAGTTACCACTTAGCCTGCAGACTAACATGAGCTTTAGCATGAGGTATGATGTGGAAAGTGAAACACTTAAAAATGCCACACGCGTTCCGATTCCTTTACGACCCACTATAAATCAGCGGGAAATGGATACTTAGACATGCACGAGCACACACACACACATATATACATATAGCTTCAGATTCCACTATAATATATCAATCAAGCCATCAATTAAATCGAACCCAATCATATTTCAAATCAGGATGAGTCGTAGAAGGGAAGCGTCGCAGACACTCTCTACACTCAACGACTTCAAGAGCCACAAAAACTGAACAAACAAACTAAACGAGCCGCATAAAAGTAACCAAAGAGCAAACAATTTGTGTGGGTCATGGACGGGGAGAGAATTTGTGTGACTTTGACTGGGACAACACTCGCAAGACGTGGGCTAAGTGTGTTTGTGTGTGTCAGTGTATGAGTGACTGAGTGTGGGGTAGTTAGGTAACATTGTCACATCATAAATGTCACGGACACATTTTGTGCGTTTTAATGCGACCGTAAAAATGTTTTGAAGAGTGTAAACAACAAACAAAATGAAACGAGATCGAAATACACATACAAGCAAAGTGTAGAGCATCATAATTTTTTTGTATTTCTATTTTGAGCTGGGTCAACGCATCAAAGATGCTGTAGATGAGGGGGACATTCGCAGCGTCACGCTGACCATAAAATGACGCATGAGACGTGTGACACGCAAAAAAAAAAAATAGAAAATAAAATAGAAAATAAGTGAAGAGTGGCATACATAAGGTGTGGATAGAGACCGAGGTGGGTGGGTGGTTGTCGATGGGTGTGGGTGTGGGTGTGTGTGTGTGCCACCGGGTGGCGCAACGCAGTCGCAGTGGCAGTCACAGTCAACAGCACAGAAAGGTCATAAATCACTTAATCACATAATTAGAATGTATAAAAATTGATTTACGAGATTTTCAATGGCCAATGTTATTGTTGTTGTTGTTGTTGCAATGTCGCGAGTTTACGATTATTTACTTACCTCCGCGCGCGATAGCGACTGGTCCAAGCGGTGGCGGGGGCACGAACATGCCCGTGATTGCATAATAGCGGTAGAAATTTTCGGTATGGGCCTGGATAATCCATGCAAATAATGCAAATTAAATAGAGGGGTGTGTGGGTGTGTGGGTGCATGTGTGTGTGTATTGAAGTGGGCGTTAAAACAACGGACTGTGGAAATTTATGCATGTATATTGACATTTGTAATTAAATTAACGAAGCTGAGCACAAATAACATAAATATTAAAGTCACAAATTCTTCAAGTGAATTCAAATTAAAATTCAATGGAATTTCAAATGATTCAAATAGTTTTTGTTCAAATGTTTGATAAGTAAATATTATTAATAACAAGTATTAAATATTTCAAATTTTTCAAGAGAATTTTAAATTCAATTAAAATAATTTTTTTTAAAATTTTGTTAGTTAACTATCATTAGTAATTTATACTTGTCCATTTCAGTTTAAGAAGTTTTTTCTCTGAACTCATTTGGAATTCTCAACGGAAATTTATAAAAGTTTTCGTCAATGAGAGTTCAAGGTGAAATCTAATTTTATATTTATACCCACGACTAAACTAATTCGATTAGGACAAAAAAACAAAAACAAGTGAGAGTGCTCTGGCTGGGAGTTTCCGACTAGGAGATACCTTGACCTCTGCGTAAAATCATTCTGAGCATACACACATAGATAAGCAAGTTCTATAACTGCTTTTGTGCTTAACGAGATCGCTATGACAAGCATGGCTAGCTTGTCTCATTTCATCGTCCTGATCAAGAATATAAATACTTTATGGTGTCTGCCAAGCTTCCTCCTCTGCCTCTTACATATATTTTAACAAAACTATTATACATGAACTGAAGCAACAAAAATATATAAAATATTATAATTCAATATATTGATTTAATCAACCTTCGACTAAATCCCATATGAGCTCAACAATAGAATATCCACTTAATGAAATTAACTAAGCCTTACAATTTCCACAGAACTGTCAATTGTTTCGTATGTTCATTTCTTCAATTTAGTAGCTCACTGAATTTGATTATATATTAAGAATAATGAAAATTTTGCACAACCAATCAAATTGATGTGCCCTTAGCTTCGGCTGGCACGTGCTCACATATGTAATTGCCAGGCAGCGGCAGCAGCCAGACGTTGATTCCAAGCGCAAAAACCAAACCCAGACTATGAATTCGCACAACTTTGGGCTGTCAAAAGTCAAAGTAAGCCGACGGCGTGTGACAGTTTTTGCCTAAAAGCAGACAACAGACACAAATTGTACGTGAGAGAGTTGCTTGCCACTTCACCCTGCTGCTGTCTCTGTCTCTCTCTCTCTCTCTATTTCTCTTTCTCTTTATCTCTTACTCCGCACAGACAACCCCCCCCAGAGCAACCCTTGGTTTGTCTCATTGTGTGACTGCCTGCCATCCCTTTATTAACATTGACGTGAGGGCTTAACTAAAAACAGTTACCATTGATATTGTTTTTCTCTTTTTTTTTATTTCCAATTTCCTTTTGTATTATGAGAGATCATTTTTGGGATACGCTGGACCGGTCGGTCGGTCGGTCCAGTTGATCACTTGTGTCGGGTCGTTAGTGTCACTGCTGATGTATGGAAATGTTCCTGCTTTGTCCAATTTTCATGAAGCGCATTTTTCTTTAATTTGTTTCCACTTTACCGCCGAGTCGCAGCCAAAAGGCGAACCCATGCCAAGGCCCAAGAACCCACGTCTAAGTCACGTACCCTTCCAACACGCATGCTGACATTGCCTCGCCTTCAGCTCACCCCTCTCGCAGCTCTCTCTCTCTCTCTCTCCCTTTTAACACTCTTTTTTTATTGCATCATAAATTTAATATTTTTATGTAATGTTTGTATAACGGTACGCTTTTACTACCCTGCCCAGCCCAGTTCAGTCGCCCGGTTGGCCCAAACGTCCATAGCATGTACGAGATTCGTGCGTCCTGTGTGTCCTTGTGTCAGCGCCGAGCTCCGAACTCCGAGGAGTCCCAACCCACTTTTGGGTTCCTCTTTGACTTTGTTCTCAGCCAGCTCACGACGCTGGCAAATTTTTGCTTCTTGGAAGTGTCGCCGCCGCGTGCCAAGGGGATTAGTTTTTTTTCTTCAGCAAAAATCTGGCAGCGCGTGTATATATGTCTGAGAGATGGGCAAAATGTCAACAGAGGGGCGAGGTTTGGCTTGAGGGTTAGCAAAATTTCTGTTGTCATTTCTAGAATGCTTGCGTTTTGGTTTTCTTAGCTTCGCTAGCGCCATGCAGACATTTAAAGCAGAAGCAGAAGCTGAATAATATTTTGTGTGTGAATGATATGCATATGTGAATTTCAAGAATTATTCTACCTATTACCTGACACAAAAACAAAAATGTTGCGCCCTATTATAAATGCAAAGATTCTATACACGTGTTCTCAATCAAGCTGATTCCACGGACAAATTATTCAATGAATATGTTATTGGAGCGATTGAAATATTGAAACTGAAATTTGTTTAAATTTTTGTTAAATTTAATTGAACTACTTGAACTTTTGTTTTGGAAGCTAAGATCTCTTAGGCCTAGAGCTATTCCATGAAGAAGTCTTAGCTCTAAGCTTTGGATACTATTCCATATTCTATAAATTTTGATATGAGTATATTTTCTTAAAAACTTAAAAGAAAACTTAATTTCAGACTAATAAAATATAAATAAATCCAGATTTTAGTTTCTAGTTTAAATACTTTGTACCTTTCCGTCTTCTATTAAATGATATAATATTCTAATTATTATTCTAATTACATATTCTTACCAAAACACACTTTTAATTATTCTCACATAAGTGATTAGGTTGAATTTTACCTGCAAAGACAAAAGAGAAAGAAAATTGAATAAATAACGATCAAACAAAAAAGTTTTCTTATTGCGTTTATATAAATAGAAAATTCAAGCCCGCCTCACAGAGCCCTCACTCAACCGTCTGTTTACAAATTCAATGCGACAGCAGCTATTTAATTTGATTTAGAATACTTTAAAGCCTACTCGTATTGCAATTTGGCTAATGGCTCACGGAGAACCTTTAAAAAGAAATTACCCATCATATTTACTTAGGATCTAAGGGTAACCAAATCCACTCACACACACACACACACAAAGACATACACAAAGCACCGCCACAGACACAACTTGCATACGAAATTACAAATTCCCACGGCAAATCCATCAGAAGATAGCGTGGTAAATGGTAAATGTTTCTAGCAGTCGCTAACACACTCATCAATGGCTGGCTGAGCTGGCTGGAACTGAGAACTGAGAACTGAGAACCGTGGCACTGTCTGAAGCATTCGTAACCGAACCTAACTCAACTCCCTGCCATTAGCGATAAAAAATTGATTCCCAGTCCAAGCAGCGGGGCAACCAAGTGCGAGCAGATCAATAAATCACGTGCCACTGCCAAAGAGTTCAATAAAAAACTGAGTTACCCGAAAAAAATGTAGGAGGATGACAAATGTGCATAGTCGACTTAATGATACCCTTGAGTGGGTGTGTAAGGATGTGGGTATAATTGAAATCTCTCCCATATTGTTCTTAAAATAAAAGAGAATGAAAGAAAATGTAAACAATTTTTTATTGATTGTTAAAGATTTTTGGAAAGTCATTGAAAGATATCCTAAGTATTTGGATGATATCAAATTTCATTTGATTGAAGTTTTGACATTTTAAAAATGTTTTTTTTTTTCAATGTTTTTAAGTTAAAAAGTTGAAAGAACTGATTTTTGCTAAGTTTACAGTTTAAGGAATGTAAATTTCTATTTATTCAAATATATACCCTCCTGTGCCAAACATGCATACCCTATACAAACCAATTCAATACCTACAGGGTATACAAAAAGGGAATAAAAAGAAGCTAAGTGCCGACTGCCTAAATGTTGAGTCTAATAGCAGCGCATTGCAGATATTCAATATTGAAAATAATAAAATAGATATATCTGCATATAGAATATATATTAAAGAATTTCAATAAACAATTCATTTAAATGCGTACAAACAAAGCAGAGAATAATGTGCGCTATCTGTATAGTAGATGACAACGTCAATGCCAAATGGAACTCAGTTTCCAAATGGAATCGAACAATGAACAAAGCCTGCAAACCGGTTTCAAATGGCAGGGCAAGACAAGGCAGGGCAGGAGGAGGGGCTGGGCAGGGTTGGGCAGGGCAGGGCGAATGCAGCTTATCAGCGGCGTCCGTCCATGTAGAACGCTGACCGCGCGTGTGCTTGGGCCGCCAACAAAAGCCTCTTAGTATGCAAATCGAGAGTCGGCCAGTCGTTAAGTGAATCATGTGAATGATGCAGAAAAGGAGACAGAAAGAGAGAGAGAGAGACCAACCGCCGACGCATCTCAAGATGCAACCGAGGCAACTGGCGCTGGCCGAGCTACCGATAATTTATGCTGTAATAATTAAGCACCAGCCAGCAGACCAGACCAAACCAAACCAAACCCCAGCCAAACCAAACTGACAGGCAAATGTCGCTGGGGAACGGAAATGCGGCCAGTCGCCAGAGAGAGAGTGAGAGAGAGAGAGAGAGAGAGAGAGAGAGAGAGAGAGAGACGGTCACTCACACACGCACATAAATGACGCACGCACACACACATATGACAATTTACGGGCTGGAAGACGGCATGCGGTGCAGCACCGAAGGGAGCTGAGGGCACATCACTCGACCACAATGACAGCACAGACTTGAAATTGGCAAGCAGTTTGCCGAACGGGTCGACATTTGTAACCAGTACGGAACCACATACCCATAGCAGTGGATGTGGCACGATTTTAAGTGTTTCTTGGGTTCGATTTGAAATTGACTCGCAAGTGGAATAGTTAATTAACCCAAAAAGCACAAAACCCAAACAGCATTATGCAATTAAACATAAGCAGGAGATGATATTTAACATGATTCTAAAACTCATATATCTATAACAATCCATTTATTCCAACAACAAATCTCACATCAACTCAAATACAGAAACTCTATGAATCTCTTAGCTTAAATCTATACATGAAAATGTTAACTCTGTTGCAAATTGCTTTTGGTCCAAATCGTATTTCCACAAATAAATACCCACACATGAGCAATTAGGCAACAAAATGCGAATATTGTTACCAAAAAGCTAAACAATTTGTGCACTGCCAACTTGCTGTGCTGATGGAAAATTTGTTGGGCAAAAAAAAAAAACTTTTCTATCCCAACTCTCGTCTCGTTGACAGCTGAACCAGGCTGACTGATGATGTACCGAATCAAAGACTTGGGCTTGGACTTGCTGTTGCTGTTGCAGTTGGAGTTGGTACTATGTGTGTGTGTGTGTGTGTGTGTGAGTGAGTGAAGAGTTTGCGCTGAAAAGTTGACTGGACTTGAATGTACTTAGTAGTTACAGTTGTAATTGAAATTTAGCAACAAAACATTGAGTTGGGGCTAGTGCCTGTAGCTGGAATTGAATTGAGTTGAGTGACTGCGTCAGTCGCTCTGCTCCAGTCTTTGATTGATGAAGACATTTTCCGCTCACAAATTTCGCACCGCCCACGAACTCAGCAACTGGACACAAGAGTTCATTGCGGCTGACCATGTGTCTCTACCCCAATGGAGTTGTCAACTCAGTTGCCCCACAAGCACAACAACAACAACAACAACAACAGCAAATGGCTGCTGTCCACAGCTCATTACGGTACGGACTCCGGCCGCAGTTCAAATGAATTTAATTGAAATTTCAAAGTTGTCAAGAGTAGCCGCTGTGCCATCCGCAGCGAAATGAGACAAAACGAAGACGCATGGCTCGAGACACGGCTGCCGGGTGCCGGGCGCCGGGTGCTCGGACCAGAGACTTGGCTATCTCGTATAAGTCAAGTGCTGTGGAAATGTGGAAAATAGACTAAATAAGTTTCTGTCCGGCATTGCACTTTTGACGTTGCAACATCTGGAAAAGCATCGAGCTACGTCGTCGCCACCGTCCCAGGGCCGCAAAACAGAAGTGTCATCCAATCGTACGTAACTTTTTAAAAGAAAACTTTTCGCAACTCCTCCACACAAAATTTTCGGACTTTGTATATTCCATTTTGAGTTATTTAATGCGGGCCAAATGCATTTCACTCACTTTGCCCAAAGTCTGGCCAAAATGAGACAAACAAGAAAGAAGTCAAAGTAAGTCTCTAACAGTTGCCAGAGTGTGGGCAAGTCAAGTGCCTGGGCGTAGCTTTAAGCATTGAAAAGACCAAGTATAAAAGGAGAAGAGAAATATATATAACCTGAGTGCAAGTTAATGATAAAATAGAGATGCTTTTGCAGAAGTTGCACAAAATTATTTAGAAACTATATTTAAATACTCTATTTAAAATATAGCACTCAGAAATATGTTTTAATCATTCAAAGAAATATTTTCCTGAAAGAGAAACAGCAAATAGGAAAACCCAAAATAAAATTGATAAAAGGAAAAGAGATTAGGGCACTCCAAAAAAGAAAAGGAAACAAAAATAAAAGAAATGTCAGTAAGCCGCTACAAAAAAGAAAGAATAAATAAAATATAATCTACCACAACTTCTCAGGGAGAGCATAAATATATAAGTGATAAGAGCACGAATAAAAAATGATAAGTAAGAGAAAGAAATGAGTGAAATGATTAAGGATTACAGATTAAAATGCATAAGCATAAGCACAGATTAAGATATAAATTTTTGAGTGAGATGAAGAGTGAAAGATGAGGAGAGTAAAATGAAGCATATTGGAAATTTAATTAAATTATTTAACTTTGCATACTGTATTGATGTAATATATATATAATATTTATTAAATATATTAGCTTTGCTTAACAAACAAGTTTTTTGCCCCTCAAGTTTTTCACACTCATGCCACAACCGCAACGAATATGATAAGTTGACAAGTGTGTCTAAGAAAATTGGCAAAAACAATTTATTTTTATTAGTTTTGCTGGCTGGCTGCAGCAGGCGCACAATTTGCTCGCATGTGCCACACATTGATCTATTGCCCATTAGGCGGAAATTCGGAGTCGGAAAAACAACATCTGGAAGCATTTAAGTGTTAATTTTGTACAAAACGCTGCTCCATTAGCCCACCACAGCCCCAGCTGAATGATGAAAAAGTGAAATTTGGCCATGTTGGCTGGCGCGTCTTTCAACAAAAATAATTTACATTTTCAATTTGCATTTGAAATCGTGTTTATAGTACATCTTCCTTTTACCATTGACATTTGTGCTTAGACTTGAACTCAATTACGAGACAATTACTCGTACTACTACCGTTTGATGGGTGCCACAATATAGCCCGAGGCATGCATATGGGTTAAATGCGTATTGGCATTGCCGCAGGCCGAGCAAATGCTACGCAATTTTTGACCAAGCTGATCCATTTCTGACAGCTGTCGCAGTTTCTCAATTCCGCGCCTCATCGACGAGTGCACTTTATGAAATATGTACGTTCTATACATTTTCGGGGGTTGTTCAAGCAACACTATGCACATAATACAACTTCTCTTCTTCTTCTTCTTTTTTTTTTTGGGGTTGCACCCTTTCGAGACTTGTGCCATGTTAATGATGCTTCTCTGACAAATGCAAAATACAACTCGTTTCACTCTGAAGGGCACTACATCAGTTCCATTCGACCATTTGCCGTTGATCTTTTTCAGACAAATGCCCTTCAACGATTTTAATGAATTCGAGAAGTAACCAACCAGACGTTAAAGTCTGATTCGGTTTTCCGAAAAAAATTAAACAATAAGAGAAGTGCTTAAAATAATTACTTTTTTATATTTGATATTCGAATTTTTATATCTGAAATAACAGATAATGTACATATGTAATCAAATAAAAATTTTAAAAAATATTAATTTAATTTTTCTTTTTTATATTTTTTAATTTCATTGAGACTTCAGAACCTAATCACACATATTTAAAAAAATATATATATTATTATTATCGAATACAGACAATAAAATTTTTATGGAAAATTAAAAACAAAAAATTTTTTTAAATATATTTCTTTATTAAAATTAATAATTAAAATTTAAAAATATATATATTTATGTTCTTTTACGTTCGTTCTGACTTCATAACCTAATAACACATATTTAAAAAAAAAAATTTTAAATTATCTCTTTAAATATCAGATACAAACAACAATTTTGTTGCTTATAGAATAATGAATTTAATATATATTTTTTTAACAACGTCAAACAACAACAATAGATGCCCTTTCACTACAGCATCATTTAAATTGTGGGATATAAGAGTAGAAATACTACAAAAAAAAATAAAAATAATAAAAATAAAAAAAATAAATATAGAACCTAAAAAAAAATTGTGAAATCCAATTAAAATGTCCACTTAATCTAAAATCGCTGAAAATCGTGTGCGCTCTTCTGACTGTGTAATTAAAATATTAATTAAATTATAATTAAAGTTTTTAAGCAGTCGCAGGAAGTTGCATATTGTTTGGGCCCACAAAGCTGGCTGTGCAGTTAATTGCGCAACGAACTGCAACAACAACAGCAACAACAAGCCAAGCGACAGGATAATAAAAAACAGGATTAACAAAAACACTTTTGTAAAACCTATTAAACAAATGCATTTATTTATATAGTACTTACAACAACAACAACAACAACATTGGCAACCGCAACAAAAAAATAACCCAAGATAAACTAGTCGAGCATTAAAAGCAACAAAATTAAATATTTATACACATTGAATTGCTAATTAAACACGAAATACACAAACTAGGCGGTAAATTAAAATGATAAATTACATAAAAGCGGCCAGAAAATCATCAACAAGCGCACACGCCACACGCCCCCCCCCAAAAACGCCTCGGGCAGCAGGTGTATCTGTATGTGTGTGTGTGTGTGTGTGTGTAGGCTGTTATATAATGCCACAGCCACAGTGAAACCACAGTAAGTTGAAATTGCAATTTGGCCATGCATTTGTAATTTGATTTAATTTTATTTGTACACCCTAATGGAATTTGATTTTGTTGCATATGTTGTATATAGATAAATATATATATATTTATATATTTATAAATTTCTTTTTAATTGCTTCAATTGATTAACAATTTATTTATTTTTGTGCAAGGTACGAAACTAAAAGCATAAACTTAAATATTTTATAATTGATTTATTTAATTTTGTTTTTTTTTATAACTTTATATATGTCTAAAATGCAAATGAAAGTAAAAAATTCTAGAGTAAATTTATTTAAATTTTTATTTTTATTTTTTAAGTCTATTTTAAGCTGGATCGGCCAAGAGATTCGAACCAAGTGTTTATTATTTTCTTACTCCTGATATTTCTAATTGCAACTCAAATTGCTCAGCTTTAGAAATGCTCAGAGAAAAGACAAAGATATTATTGCTCTAGCTCGTCATCACAGAAAAACTTCTCATTTTCTAAAATTTTACTTCAGTTTGGCTTTTAGTTTTGGCCTATTTTATGCATTATTTACATAAAACCTAAATTATATTGAAAAATGTAATCAAATTCCGAGCTTAAATTGCTTTGGTTTTACTTATTTTTTTTTTTTAATTCATTCCAAACAAAAAAATTTAGCAAATAAAACTTTTCATTCAGCCTCAAAATGTGGATTTTATACTAATTTCAAACACACTAAATTCGACTGTAAATGAATAAAAAAGTATATATATATATATATATTTTATGTTAGTGTGTGTGCATTTAGGGCAAATGATTTCAACACGAACAATTTAGATTTCATACAATATTTCGTGCACGTATAAATTTTGCATGCTACGAATTTCACTAAAGAAAAAGAATCAAACAGAAAAAAAAAACAAAAATTCGCGCAAATGAAAAGCAGTTAATAATTTGAATAGCAGCGCGGAAAAAAGCGGATGTAAATATATATATATATATATGTGTGTGTGTGTAAGTATGTATATAAATGTATATTTGTATATATATATATATATATATTGCAATGGCAAAATCCATTAAAACCAGAGGAACACAAATTTCCAGCAATTAAAAATTCAATGTTTGCTCATATATTTGTCTTCTTTTTATGCATGTTCATGAAATGAAAAGAAGTATATTGGTTTTGTGCAATGTTCGTCGTTCATCTGTCCGTCCGTCCGCCCGTATGAATTCAATCATTTCGCCGCTAAGAAAGAGCTTAAGAGCTCCATAATTTGACCAGAAACTCGCCTGAGGATGACCTAAGTGAATAAAAATATTTTTCGATCGTGAACGAGTATTATGCAGTCGGTGGTGCACAATTCCACCATTCTACCTTGTTTTGTATTGAACTCTATTTTCTCTAGTTATAATTTTATTTTCTCTAGTTATTTTTTATAAATATATTTTTCTCATTTTTTAAATTTTTTCATTCATTTATTGATATTATAAATTATATTTTTTACAAATTATGCACACACACACACACCGGACATTCAAATGGTTCGCAGTTTTTACGATATAATCGCATCAGCCGTGTAAAATGAATTTTCACTCAAATTAAACCAGTGCAAATAGAACGAAGCAAATGCTGCATTTTAATGGTTTAACAAAAGAATTTTTTTGTAGTATTTCGCTGTACGAAATTATTCTTTTATATTGTGCGCGGAATGGTATAACAATTTATGTGAATTCCATGCAAAAATAAAAAAAAATTATATTAATAAAGCAATTTTCTACAATTTTCAGACATTTAATTTATGCACTTACTTTTTCTTGTATTAATTAATTAATAACCAATAAAAGTTCTTGTGTGGAGTAGAGAAATGAGTGAACGATAAATTCCAAATTTATAAATACTATAATACTACAACCAATAAATCAATTAATTAAAAAACAATTTATGTAGTTACTCTCTTAGTCAATACCTAATCAGACATATAACAGTAATCGAACTTTCTATATATAAGTCCGAACAAGAAGGATTGTCCAATTCTATGTACACTCGCCCATTGAACATATGTTAAACTCCACCTACACACCTTACACACACACACACACACACATGATATAGCACATGATACTAAAGTGTTTATTGTTCCATTTGAACAGACATTCACAATTTGTTTTGTACTTTTGGTACGAATCAATGTGTCTCGTGTGCGGACGAACTGTCAGGGCTCTAAGCCTCTTGGCCACTTGCGTGTTATTTAATGGTTTCTCGCCACGCAAGGACAACCAACTTTTTCGCCTAATTGTTTATGGCATAATAAACTGGATGGAAAAGTTGCCCAAAAAAAGCTGGCAGCAAATAGAAATTGGGCGGCATTGTGCGGGGCAATCAGAAAAGTTCGTGTGCCCAATGTTTATGATATGCCCCCAAAGGTCATTTTTAGTATAGTCAAATATAGTATATTTTGTCGTAAATACTTAATGAAATACATAATAAACAACAAATAAATTTGTAATAATTTTGAATGCGCTTAAGAGTGGCAGTAGCTGAGGCACATGCTTATTAATATCTTATAATTATCTCATAAATTACTAATTTATACTTATTTTTGTTTGCTAATTATATTTCAGTTCTGTTTTCTACACTCTCCAAGCTTTCCCACTGTCTCTCTCTCTCTCTCTCTGTCTTTGATACTCCAGGCACGCGCTGCCATACAAAAATGTCCACAATTCAAGGTCTTGCCTTTAATTTCGATTCGCTGCCTAATCTGGCTGGGCTGGCTGGCCTGGCTGGGCTGCCTGGGTGTGGCCGTTCAGAGTGTCAATGATAGCCTCATTAAATCAATCATTTTTGGGCAGTCAGCCACTTGCAACTTAATTTGGTCAACACCGCTGTGAGCCTCGCACACACATATATATATATATTTATATTTATATATATATATTTCTGTATCGCCTGCCCGTTGGCCATTTTGCCATTGGCTTTATTGCCAAGTCCTCTTTTGTTATTTATTTTTGGCATTTGCGTTGCGCTGACATGTAAAAATGATTATAATTAAACTAATGAAGGCGCCGCCACCTGCCAAACACACACACACACAGAAGTTGTTCAGGTAAATGTTTGATTACAATCGTTGATCAAATTCTTTTACCAATATCTGAATTTGGTTTTATTTAGATTGCCAAGCAAATACATGTATATAAACAGTAGTTAATTGGAATTAAGTACGAGGCTGAAAAGAATTCGAATCTAGTGGAAGAAAGTACTTTTAACTCAATTGATATCATATCAAAATATCAAAACATACATCAACATAAACTCTTAAATATTGTATTAAGACAATATATAGAACCAAGCCAACTGGAATTGATTTGAAGATTGAAAGCCAATTTGATATGCTGCACCTTAGCAGATGCATCGTATCTTGCTCTACAACAATGAGCACACCCATTTCGGTAATTGAAATAAAAAGCAACACAAAAAAAAGCAAAACATTTAAGGCACATAAATTCTGCAAAACTGAACGTGGCGCTATCTGTGCCGACTGCAGAGCTGTGCAACTGCATAAGCAAATAACAATAATATTTTAGAACGGTGGGACAGTCAGTGGCAGTCGAGGAGTCGAGGAGTCGAGGCCTCGTGTATCTTGATTAAAAACGCCCACGAGAGCGGCAGACGGACTAAATCCAATCGATTCTTTTTCATTGCTGTTTCTCTTGCTGCTGCTGCTGCTGCTGCTGCTGTCTATAAATTTTAGTTCCAAATAACTGTACTGCGTATTAGTGGGGATTATAACAAGAGCAACAACAACAACAACAACATGAAGTATAGCTAGCTAGACAGGCCTGAAACGAAATAGCTACTAATAGCATGCAAAATAATTCATGAATTTATTGAAATTTATAAGGCATAAACATGCATAGAAATTGTCTAAAGCAAACTGTATCTCATGGCTGCAGGTTGACTGTTTTGCCACTTCAAATACCCTGCATGAAATGTGGCTAAAAATGCTATAGAGCCTGGTCAAAACCAAGCAAAAGGCAAATCTTGAATGATTTAGGTGTGAAAAAGCTTAGATCAACTAACTCAAATAAGTGTTAATAATACAGGGTATCTCTAAGTTGAACCCAATCACAAATATTTTCAACTTTTCGTTCAACTTTACCTCTTTCGGCTGTCTAGGCTGGTCGCAAAGGCTACAGCCAAGTGGCTAACAAACGTTTGCCCAACGACTTTTTGCCAAGATGAAATCGTAGAAATTGAATTGAAGTAAATTGTGTCGACTAAGAAGATGTGGAGTCATAGGGGGGGCCATGGGGTATGGGGGAGTGGCTGGCAAATGGCAAACGATATGCGTATCAATAGAAAAACAGAGCATCGCCCGACAACTTATACAAATAGCACATAAAAACTAAGACCCGCTCGAGTCCCGGGCCAAAGCCAGTCTAGGCATGTGCACATACACATGTATATACATATATCTATATGCATATATATACATACATACATATATCTTGAGTAGTGATAACTTCTTTCACGACTTTTGCCTCCTACTGGGCACCCGCACACACAGACACACACACACACACACGAGACTAAGGCACAAGTTTAATGTAACTTTTCATTCAGTTGTTGTTGCTGCAGCGCTTTTCCTCGCTTTTCATTCTTTGCTTCTCTTTCGGTCTCTTCTATTTGTATATCTTAAACGCGTTTCGCTGTATCTACTTAAGGCAGCTTAAATATTTGTGTAACATAATACAAAACATACGGGCTTCTTTGGTTATACTTAGATACATAGCTTAGATACTCGCACTTGGCCATAGCCAGGCCCAGACGCAGTCGAAGGAGAAGTAGTTGCCTTGCAGGAGACAACATTCGTTGCTTTTACTGTTAGCAAGCTGTTTTGGCCAAGACTTGCCTTGATAATGGCATAGCACAATGCACATTGGATTGCCCCGAGCCAGTCATACATTGGGCAATTATCAAGAAAAATAAAAAACACTCAGATAATAATGAGAAAGAAACCAGCATGACAAACAAGAAGTAATCACAAAATTAAGCAGCGACTGACTAACTCACTGACTCAGTAACTCTCTGACTGACTGATCAGCTTAGAGCATGAATTATAAGCAGATGATAAAGCTTCTCGTTTTGCATGGAGTAAGAAAGAGGATTCCAGTTTCCCAAAGAGTCTATGCTGAGCTATCAACATCTGTTCTAAGAGCAACTGCAAAACTTTCTTAACATTTCTGTTAACATTTCTCACATAACATTTCGTCTGCTATGCTTCTAGAGACTTTAAAAGGTTATCAAATAGATTAAGAAAGAGGTTTAAAATTTCTATAAAGACTATCTATGCTTTGATATCAACATCAATTAAAGAAGAGACGCGAGGCTTAACAACTGTTAACATTTCTTACATAAAATTCCTTATATAACATTTCTTACTACTTCAGATCGTCTGCTATGTTTCTAGAGTCTTAATAAAAGTAAATTCTGAAAAAATATAAAATCAACATAAAATGTTTTATGAATAAACAATTTGAGAATCACATAGAACAGCTTATAGCTTATAGAGCTATGTACTTTAAATTGAATACAAGTTGCTTGAATTGTTCCTAATCATCTGTAAACAGACTTAAGTGCATTTGATCAACGGAGCCTCATTAATTGGACAAAGAGCGAGACGCAAGTGTGAGTGTTTGTGCTTGAGTGTGTGTGTGTGTGGCATGTGTGTGTCTCTGTGTGTGTCCACTGCGTAGCCAGATATATTCAGGATATTGGAATTTCAAATGTGACGCTGGACGTGATGTTTTCTGCTGCTGACGTCCTCCTGATTGTGTATGTTGCCTTGCCTAGCTTTGGTTTCTATCTTCGCTTCATTTTTTTCATTCTTTCTATCTGAATTTCTTTTCGTCAAACGCTAATGCATTGTACAACAACACAAAGAGCATGGTAAGAGGCAATCTTTATTTGCGGCACGTTGTGTCCTTACCGAAAACAAAGAAGCAAACACGCGCTGATACGAGATGGCGATACAGATAGAGATGGAGATAGAGCTAGAGCTAGAGCTGGAGAGGCAAAGTCAGTTGGGTAATGGCTCTGAAAGTCGTCCCGATATTTGCCTAGTGTCACATGATACGCACGACGGCATTTGCCTCATTAGAGTGGACGTTCCTAGTTAACCAAAATAGCAAAATGCATTTTGCAGACATCGACAACGAGAACAACAAGCAGCAGCAGCAGCAGCAGAGTTTCGTATCTTAGGCTTGCCACACACACGCACACACACACACACATCTGGTATCGAGCAGTGCGTTTTACATTCGAAAAGTAAACAGAACAACAACATGCTGCCCGCACATTGCGGCCACAGTGGGTAACAAAAGCAAACGCCGCCTGCGATGTCATTAAGAGATGCAGATACAACTCGAAGCCGTCGCACGGCCAAGTGCGTGCGTATCTGTATCTGTATCTGTATCTGTATCTCAAGCGTTTGGTGCAGGCGAAAACAAGAGATTTTTTTTCGTTTTTGGATGATTAGATGGCCGACCTGCTGCCTCGCTTATCTCTTATCTATTATGCATGTGATTTTGATTGGTTTTATGTCTAAATTATTTAACTGATTTCACAGTTGATCGCTTCGCTATGCAAATGCATTTTAGATATTGCCGCGAAGCGGGCAACTCGACTTGTTTGACAAGCGCTGCCTGTCAACATTTTTGTTGTTTTTTAATCTTTTAATGGAAAACGTCGTATCATCTGACTGTCATTTCAGTTGTAGCTCTTCTTATACCCATATATACATATATGCTCATTGTTATGATAATTTAATTGGACTTTTAGTTATAGAGGGCATCATAAAAGACGAATTTCTTCAAGTTTTCTATTTAAAAAGCACATCATTTCGTCTAAATTAAATATATTTATATAACAGTTTAAAAAAAATAAGAGAAGGAATATAAATGTTATTAATTTGATATAAAAGTTAAGATTTCTAACCATGAAACATATTTAGAAATTTATGCGGTTGCTGACATAAAAGCTTGGAAAATATAGAATCAAGTGAGAAGTAAGAATTTATTTAAATATAGAAGCATATGAGAAGTAAGAAAGTTTTCTTATATAACAAATATTTAATTATAAAATAATTCCTCAATACTTTTTTATGCTACTTAACTTTATTAAAATATATTTTCGACTTACCTTTTCAAGTGTCCATTAATTTATCTTTTTTTGTGAAATTCCCAAATTGTTTTTTGTTCTTTGGGAATCGTAAAATGAAGAAGTTTCAGCTGCTAGGCGTTTCTAGCCTTCTCTTCTTCTTGCTGTTGTTGAACGGCTTGTTGCTGTTGCTGTTGTAGTTGTAGTTGTTGTTGAAGTTGGAGTTGGGGAGACGATTGCTTGGGCAGTTGAGATTCAAATCGTTGCGCACACAATTGAACATTTGCCATATCGAAATCGGATATCGATAAATGTTATGATTGCTTTTGCTCTTGCTCTTCGCTGATCGCTTGTCGTAGTTAAACAAATTATAGACACTTACACGAGACAACACCGAAGAACACAAATTATTTATATTTTTACTTTATACGAATGCCGAGTAAATAACAACAACAACAACAACAATGGTGATGATGATGATAATGACGACAAATATTGTACATATGTACAGAGCAGTATAAAATATACACAAGCACACACACACACACGTAGATGATAGAGATAGGGTGGAGGAGAGATTTATTAACGTACGGGATAGACGACGACGAACCGGATAATTAAATAAGTAACACGCGACGCGAAAAGTATGCAACACTTATAGTTTGGTCAATACAATAGCCTCATGACGATTTCTTAGTTTTTACTTTGTTTTTTGTTTTTCTTTAATTGTTGTAGCTCCTTTGATCGTAATTAGCCGTAATGGCGGCAGGACACTGAAAAGATGATAGTAAAAATGTTTCACATTGACGCATAAACAATTGAGGAGACCGCAGCCACAGCAGGAATTTTTCTTATTATGACAATGACAACACACACGGCAAATTGGTTGGCAACGCGCAGCGCACGGCCAAAGGACAACGACTGCAGCCAGCGCCAGGCAAAAGATGTGCAAAGAGAGAGAGAGCGAGACGAAGACTACAAGAGAGAGAGAGAGCGCGCGGCGCCAGCGTCAACAGCGGCGCCAGCTACGATGCGAATGGGCGATCAAAGCAGAGTTCAAAACATGAAACGCTGCCACCAAGGGGGGTAAAACGACAGCAAGAGCGAGAGAGAAATTTACATAGGGCAGCTGCTGCCAGCACTCTCACACACACACACACACAGTCACACATGCTTATTGTATTGAAACGCCGCGAGAATGAAATGCAGCGAAACGAATGGGCAGCACAAAATGTGCGCAACAAAATGGAAACAGGCACTTGAAAATAAACAAAATATATAAAAAAGGATAATCCACACACACACACACACGCACACAATGTGTTCCATTGCCAAAATGTGCACAAAACACTAAGCGGCATGGCAACGTTCTCCCGCTCTCTCTCCCTGTCCCCTTCTCTCTCGCTCGCTCTCATTGTGTGTGTGGCGCGCCAGTAGAAAAATCAATGAAAAATATCTGGAAAAGATATGCCAAAAAAAATGTTTCTATTATTTGTTTGTGCCGCTTTCGTGCTCTGCGCTTTCTGCTTTCATTCTTGCGTTTTCTTGAATTTTTTTTTTTATATTAGCGTAATTCGAATTAAACACAATTTATGTGAAGCTCGCTCATGTGCCAATTGATTACTTTATTATTATTGTTTAGCAACACACACTCACACACATACACACATATGCACACACAGAGAGAGAAGCACATGCACACAACAACCAACGGTACACGCTTTAACTAAAGCAATTGATTACGGGACTACTATTTACCGTACGCACTTTGCCAGACACAGTTTCTCGCGGCTCGCCGATTTGTTTATCTGTTGTCAGTCAGTCAGTCAGAACTGCTGCTGCTGCATTGCGACCAGACAAAGCCCGTGGCAACAACGGACATCAGAACGCGAACGCGAACGCGACTCATGAACACACGCGACTCTCTCGACGACGTAACAACAACTCAGCCGGAGTTTCATTTCATTTCTAAAGTCCAGCGGCACTCGTGAGTGCAGCACACATGCTATGCCAGCTACATGTTGCCAGGCACATGTTGCTACGCAGGCGAGAGCAGCACGTTTACCAAAAATCTTCAGCTCCCTTGGACGACAACACAATATGCTTAGCAACATGCACACACAATCGCAACAAACACAAAGGCTAATAATGTTGAGGCACATGTTGTCCCTCTACGCGCATGCTGTTGAGCATGTTTCGGAGCATATTTGTTATTGTTTCTCTCGGGAGTTTACTCTCTTTCTCTCTCATAGGCAGTGCGTAACTTCGTTGACGTTTTATTGCCAATGTTTCGTACCTTTGATGGGCGTGCGAGTGTGCGCCTTGCGAGCGCCTAGGTACAATTAGAATTTCTTTGAATGTAATTTATTTCAAATAATATAATAATAATAATAGTAAGAAGAATTGCCATTATATTTTAAGCTGGAAAGTTTTACCATATTGGGGGAACTTTTTTTTAAAGTACCAAAATAAATACTTTTGAACAGCTGACAACTCTAGTATTTTCGCTCTCTCTCGCCGCTCTCAAAAAACGCGCTCTCTGTTTTTGCCGGCGGTGCATATGTACTTGTTTATTTATAATTTATAAATTTATAATTGTTGTAGAACAATTAAAAGTTTGTTTTTCTTGTTGTTTTTAATTAATAGGCATATTGAATAAGTATAATTAAGCACTTATCACAGTTAAACGGCTTTAGTATAGAAACACAAACAAAAACAAAACATTTTATTGTTAATAAAGAAAAGTCTTTAGGGCATTCAGCCTTTTTACCTATGCCATTTTGTATGAACATTTGTTTAACTTGGCAACTTTCGCCATTTTTACATATTTTAATTTATTTAATCTTTAACAAAATAATTAAATATTTTTATTTGCAGCGAGCTAACCCAATTGGCTCGACAGCCGGCCGATAAACTAAACTGAGACAATCGATTGTATATCTAGCTACTTATCGATAGATTGCATCGCAACCGTTGCACAGCTGTTGAGAAATGTTAATTCAAATAATCATATATAAAAAGATTATTTTAAAGAATTTAAGAACTTTATTTGATTATTTAACAAATGAATTAAATTAATTATCACACGTAGTTAAGTTAAGCACAGCCTTGCAGCTTTACCACAATTTTGCCACGCATATGCCCACACTTTAGACGCTCAAAAGCCTTATGCATATCCCTGAAGTCAAAGCTGCTATCGATTTGCGGTATTAACTGTAAATAAATGAATAAATAAATTGAATTTTGAATTGATCTATTAGTAAGACATCTCTACACACCTTTCCCCGCTCCACCAACCCGCTGATAAACTCAATGCCATGCGCCGCCGGATAGAAATAGCCCCACTTCACGACTCCGCCGTGCTGCGTGGCCGCCTTCACGTTCGTCTCCACCAAATCCGACAAGTTTTGCAGTGCGCCCAGGCACAGACCCTTCTTGTCAATGTTGGCCATCAGGGGAGAGCTAAAGGTAATATATTGCCGAAAATCGTATTGGAATTCGGCTGCCGCCTGTCCACCCTGTCCGGCGCAGTCCAGCACCATGTCGTAGGGCGCATAGGTGCACAGCTGCTCCGTGGCGTCCGGTTTGGTGTAGTCCACCACGCAGTCGGCGCCCAGTTGACGCACCATCTCCACGGCGTTCTCACTACACGTGGCCAGCACTTGGGCGCCCTGCGACTTCAGCATTTGGATGGCCAGCGAGCCGACGCTTCCACTTCCGCCCAGCACCAGGACGCGTTTGTTGGCACCGCCGCCAGCTGAGGTGGTCGCACCGCAAGGACCACCCAGTCCACCCGTGATATACATGCCCGACCAGGCGGTCAGACCGGCATAGAGCACGCTGCTAGCCTCGCTGTCATCCAGTTGCTTCGGAGCAGGCGCCAGCTGGAGGTGATCAATTTAGTAAGAGTAATTGGTTAAGGCAGGGAGATCTTACACAGGATGCCGGCACCACGACGTATTCAGCATGTGCTCCATTGCTGCTGGGTATGGGCACCACGCCCCACACCCTCGTGCCCAGCTTCAGCTCCTGGCGCACGCCCATGCCCTTCTGCACCAGCTCGCCGCAGAACTCGCGGCCCAGAGTCAGTGGGAATTCGATGTCATCGTTGGCCTGGCAACGAAACTGATTGAGCAACTTGGATCCGTAGCCACGGAGCATGGCCAGATCTATGGGATTCACAGCTGTGGTGCGCACCCGCACCAGGCACTCGTCGGAACTGCGGATCTGGGGCAGCTTCAGCTTGTCGGACAGCTGGAGCTCGTCTATATCGCCGTAGTTGTGCAGCTGCCAGCCGCTCATCTTCATGGAGAGCTTCGGCGGCGACTGCGGCGGTGGCGGCGGATCCGTCGGCTCGCAGCTGGGAACAGTTGCGGCAAATCTCCGACGGCCTGGGCAGAGCCGGGGCAGCAGGCGCTTTACAGTTGCACTGGCTGTCTGCATTTTAACACTTTTTAATTATATATAATTTTATTATTTAGTTTCTATTGTAATTTTCAGCTCTTTTATTTTGTTTTATGTAAATTTGCGGCATGTTAAAGCAAACAGCGCAATAACAGAAGTGTAAAGGGCATAGTACGCTGTTGAGCCAAACTTATCGAGCAATATTAATCGAGCAAATTTTTAGCACTGTTATGTTAACATAGCAGTAAAGTGATGAAGATGCCTGTGAAAGGGTTATAATAAACGGACATTAAATATTTTAAGAAAACTTGAAAAATATCTACAATGTTAGTCAATGTTATCAATATCTCAGTTGCAAAATAAGTAGTCATTTAATTTTATTATTTCACAAGCCACTGTTAAAAGACTTTTTTAGGTAACACAAATAACATTACAATGCTCTTAATGCTGACTAAAAGCAATTTTGTGACCTATTTTCAGCTTTTTCATACAAAAATCAATGCGCCCGCATAAATTTCCATAAATGTGACGTCACATTTGCAAGTTAACAGACCAGAGTCAAGTTAACAGACCACTTTGCATAACCTACTCAATCGTGACACAATCTCAGTTATGCCTGCACTGCATACTAAGCCCAAGTCCAACTCTGTTACTGCCTGCATACTGTTAAATATTATCGATAGTTAGTTATTCCCACCACTACACACAAAACATTATTCGCAAAAAAACGCCGACAAAAAAAAAGAAAAATAGCAAAGTCAGTGGAAGTGCAAAAAAATGGAGCCAACTTTGGATCATTACAAGATTAGCTGCGAGCTGTTGGGCCACAGCCTGGATGTGCGCGCCGTTGCCGCCGGTGGCAGCGCACCAGGCACCCCAGGCCAACTAATTCTCTCCGGCTCACGCGACAAAAGCACAAAACTCTGGAAGCCGATTGGGTGCGTAGCGAGAAGACAAAGAAATCTCGATTATAATAATGCAATTGCAGCAACACGGAGTACATGGAGAGCGTCACCCTGCAGGACCACAAGAACTTCATATCCTACATCTGTTACCTCGAGTCCGAGCAGTGGATCTGCACGGCCAGCAATGATGCCACCATTTGCGTCTATCAGCAGGACGGACTTGTGCCGCTGATCACACTGAAGGGCCACGAGTCGACGGTTTGCGCCCTGGCCGGTGGGCTGCAGTCGCGCAGCATCATCAGCGGCAGCTGGGACAAGACGGCGCGCGTCTGGAAGATCAGCGAAACGGGCGACGTTACCTTTGTCGCGCTTCAGGGCCACGAGGCGGCCGTCTGGGCCGTGGCCACAGCCACCGTCCAGCAGAAGTACATCACGGGCGGAGCGGACAAGTGCATATACTACTGGAATGCCCAGGGCGAGAAGCTGCGTCTGCTCAAGGGCCACACGGATTGCGTGCGCAGCCTCGTCCCGTTGCCTGCAAATTCTTTGCTCTCCTGCGGCAACGATGCCGTGCTCCGCTTCTGGAACGAGGATGGCGAATGTGTGCGTGAGCTGAACGGCCATACGAACTATATTTATGCGATGGCGCGGAATCAGGCCCTGGGCGAACATATTGTCGTGTCCTGCGGCGAGGACAGTACGTTGCGCATGTGGAATGTGATTACGGGCGACCAGTTGGGCGCACCCATTGTGCATCCGGCGATTTCCGTGTGGTCCGTGGCGTGTCTGCGCAACGGAGACATTGTCACCGGCTGTAGCGATGGCGTTGTGCGTGTCTTTAGCCAGGATCCGGTGCGCCAGGCGAACGCAACGCTTCGCGCGAGCTTCGAGCAGGCGGTGAGCACGCACACGTCGCAGCTCAACGAGGACATTGGCGGTGTCAAGAAGACGGAGTAAGTTCTCCCGATCTACTGCCAAACCAATTCTAATTGTATATTATCCATTCATCCATCGATCAGCTTGCCCGGTCCGGAGGCGCTGCTTACCAATGGCACGCGCGAGGGTCAAACAAAAATGGTGCGCCATGTGGATGGCTCGGTCAAGTGCTACTCCTGGGAGCTGGGCAAATGGTCGCTGGTGGGCGACGTGACCGGCGCCACGGGCGGCACACAGGAGACCTCCGGCAAGAAGCTGCACGAGGGCAAGGAGTACGATTATGTGTTCAATGTGGACATCTCCGACACGGAGCCACCCATCAAGTTGCCTTACAATCGCGGCGAGGATCCCTGGCAGGCAGCCCAACAGTTCATACATCGGAATAATCTGCCCCAGGCATATCTCGATCAAGTCGCTAATTTCATAGTCAAAAACTCGGAAAATGCGCCCGCCGTAGCGACGCAAACCACGGCGTATGTAGCTTATATAATGTCAGTTGGTATATAAGTATATGGATTTGTCCCTCTCTCCTTTTTCCAGTGGTTATCAGGATCCCTTTACTGGCGGCTCACGGTATGTACCTGGCTCTAGCAGCAGCAATGTGCGCGGCGGCGGCAATATGGATCCCTTCACTGGCGCTTCCAGCTACTCCACTACCAGCGCTCACCCGCCATCCAACATCGATGTCAACTTTGTCAGCGCCAACGACAAACACTTCCCGGTCAGCACCTATCGCACCTTTGATACATGCGATGCCAAGAAGGTGCTGGAGAAGATGAAGTAAGGAACTTTAAGGTTCTTCACTAGCAACTGCTAATTTCCTAATCCTTTCCAGAGAGTTCAACGGCAAGCTAACCCCAGGCGAGGGCAAGGTGGGCGATGAATTGTTGCTTGCGGTCATACGACTGACGGATAAGACACCCGAGGTGGATCCGACGGCCTTGGAGGCGTTGCTACTGCTGCTTAAGTGGCCCGCTGGCATGCTCTTCCCCGTGCTGGACGTCGTGCGCCTAGCCGTGCGTCACGAGGCCATCTTCAGTCTGCTCCACAATAGCCACAACTTTCTGGCCAGCGTCATACCGCAGCTGGGCGGCGCGGCGGCCAATCAACTCATGGTCTGTCGCTGCCTGGCCAACGCCTTGACCCATCGCACTGGTCGCCAGCAGCTCGAGGAGCAACTGCCTCACATTGTGGAGCTGGTCAGCTGCATACGCGCGGGCAGCGCCAATTTGCAGATTGCCATCGCCACGTTCTATCTAAATCTGACCATATCGCAGACACTCAGCAAGGCCCAGTCGGAGGTGTGCCATGTGGCCGCCTCGGGCATACTGGAGCTGCTCAAGTGGGCCAAGGATCTGGAGGCCTGGTATCGCTCGATGCAGGCCATTGGCAATCTTACCACGACGCCCTGCAGCCAGGAGGTCATCGCCCAGGTGGTCTCCGTCGACTATGTGATGGACAAGTTGCGCGAACTGACAAACACACCGCAAGACGAGAACTTCGCCAAGGTGAATCTGGTGGGACAGGCGCTGCTCGCCGTATTCTAAGATCCGGATCATGGCAACGCGCATTTATTTTTAAATTTTTATATATTCGGGCGTCAAATTCAATAAATACATTATGCTTAGCTTATCTATCAATCAACTGATGTCTTGGGCAGCTGTCCAGCAGCTGGTGGCTCTCCTCTGCGTGTCTGAATCCGCTCCAGCAACTCGTGCTTCCAGCGCTCCTCGGGCACCCCCTTGGCCCAGTCCGGCACGGTTATATTGGGCAATGTTATCTTGGACATGGCCTTGAGTATCTGTGGGGAAATACAATTATTAAAGCTCTCACAGGGCGCCTTTAGTGACCCATACCTGCTCCGTGCGCGTCTTATCCAGCTCCATTTGCAGCTCCTGCGGTCGCGGCTCGTTCCACACTTGACGCTCGATTTCCGCATCGGCACTTTCGATGGGCGGCATATTGGGATCACCGTGTGTCACCTCCGCTGTCATTAGATCAATGTCCTCATCGGCTGTCTCCGGCGCACTCGCAGCCCGGACTCCCATCTCATGAGGCATTGCGGCCGCTTCGTCAGCGTCGGTTGCCAGTGGCTGGTAGCCATCGTACGCATCCGACTCGGCGCTGTCGTCGCTCTGTTCGCCAATATGCGGATGCTCTATAGCTGGCGCTTGGAAATTATGCTCCTCTCCGGGATCTGTGGGTAATTCGGGGCCGCCCATCGTTGGAGTTGACGAAAAATAATAAACAACAAAGTGCGATAAATCGATTACGATTGGTGAATGCCAATAATGGTAGACAGTAATGTAAAAGGAAGAAGAGCAGCCATAACAGCTGTTAACAATCAACTCATTCACAATAACAGAGCTAGCACCAGTGCTGCTAATTTGACTATTTTCCAGTCAGCTCTGGCATGCTACAGCGGGAGCTCTAGCTATGTTAAATACACACGCATAAGCGCGCGCTCTGCTAACTGCCTATGGCTCTGCCAGTGGCTCTGCTCTGACTAAACTCAGCCTCTGCCTATGGCTCTGCCAATGTCTCTGCTCATTGCTCTGCCCATGGCTCAACTCAGGCTCTGCCCATGGCTCTGCCCTAAGCTCTGCCCTTGGCTCAACTCAGGCTCTGCCAATGGCTCTGCTCTCACTCAACTCAGGCTCTGCCTATGGCTCTGCTCTGCCTATGGCCCTTCTCTGACTCAACTTTTTTCCTTCATTTTTTTTTTAGTTTTTGTTCTCTGGCTTTTTATTGGCTAGTTGATCTGGATTGCCCGAAGAGTTAGCAACACTGTTAACCTGCAGCCAACCGATAGTTCGATAACAAGTGCTTTAACAGCTGTACCATAACAGTGCTGTAACATGACAAGCTGCATAAACAGCCGTTGCAATTCAAACATGAACTAATTTAAATTATTGATAAATTTTTAATTAATATTAATAAGGGTTAAAAAGTAAAAGTAAATTTTAATACAAATAACCGCCTTGTGGGGGCGCTGGCGCCGTTGTGGCATCAGCAGCCGTCGCCTTCTGCAGCGGCACAATTGTCGATTTGATATCCCGGTTGGAAGTCTTACGGAGCTCCGTGGCCGCATGCTGCAGCTGCAACGTGCACTCGGTGCTGACGCCATTCAGTGTCAGCTGCGTGGTTTCCTTCTCCAACAGCAGCGCCAATGCCTCGAGCAGCTCCACAAAGCCCAGCGCCAGCGCTGCACGGCGTATGCGATTGAGTTCCTTGTAGAAATGTTGCGTCTTATCCGGCATTTTCTTGGCGTGGCGCAGCACCTTCTGCACGTCGGACTGCAGGCTGGCCTGTCGTATCCAGACTACGCTGCTCTGCGAATACGAACGACGTTCCGCTCGAACCGGAAAGCTGGCGGTTTCCCCAGGCGCCAAATCCGTGGGAAAACCAAGCAACTCCAGGTCACCAAGCCAGGGTATCACATGCGAGCCCGGCGGAAGTATGTTGAGCACAAAGTTGGATTTCTTCTTCAGATCGGTGTAGGCATACATGAACCCGTACCACTTCTCGCCCAGCAGCACCAGCGCCGCCATATTCTCCAGCTTGAGGGCGCCGTGGAGCAGGACGCACAGATTGTCCTTTTGCTGCTCCGCCTGGGGCGTCGTGTTGTGCTTGAGCACCACGCTCACGTCGGCATCGTCACCGCTCTCCTCTGCCTCCTTGGTGTCCTTCATGTAGAAGTCGCGTATATCCTGCTCGAGTTTCTCCAGCTCATAGTGCGGATTGCTGGTGTCCAGGGTCAGTTTGGGCGGCTTGGCCACTGCGGCCAATCCGCCGGAGCGGCGAGTCGGCTTCTCACGCTCCACTTTGGGCATCACCCAGTGACGGCTCAGTGTGGCCGGTGAGCCGATATCGGAGAGGGCCAGGAAGCCGCACACATCGATCCGTTGATCGATGTGCCGTATTGTGGGATCTCCGCCGTAGAGCGCGCTCTGCTCATACGGCATCGGCGGCGGCCAGAGCAGCACCTGGCCCTCCATGCGGAAGTAGTGGCCGCACTTGAGCATCACCTCCGTCAATTTGTAGCTGCTGTCGCACAGGCGCTCCATCAGCTCGAACAAGGCGGTGCGTCCCAGTTCGCTCTTATGGCTGCAGCCGGACGTGGTGTCTCCCGCCTCCACATTCTTCACCGGCTTCGTCATGAACAGCTGACCCTTCAGGCCGGCTGCGTCCAACAGCTGTTGGTGCAGCGCCAGGCCACGGGTGAAGTAGAGATCCCCGTGCACGCCCAGGCAGATGAAGTTCAGAGTGTACGTGGCCAGTGCCTTGAGCCACGCGTATTCCGGTTCAGCCTCTTTGCCCGCAAATCCCTCCAAGAAGTTGCTGATCGATGTGCTGCCAAAGCCCGGGCCGCAGTCCGTAAACACCACCAACTGGAGGAGATTCTGTGTGCCCCAAGTGGCCATCAGGCCGACGCAAGTCTTCAGCATGGTCATCAGACAGGCCTTGTCCAGGGGTTCGATTTTCTTGATCGCCTGCCGGATCTGATCGTAGTCGCGCGTAAAATCCACTTTTAACTCACAAACCGTGGTGTAAAGTACCAAGGCTACGTGTTCGAGTTTGCCGGATGCGGTCAGGTTGTCCAGCAGGTGTTGTATGCCTTTTAGGGCTAGCGATTGGTAGGTGTGATCATTGCGCCCCGGCACAGGACGCAGCATCGATAGCGATGCATCCAAAGCAATTATTGTTGGCATTTTGACCAACTTTTCAGCAGAAATAAATATAAACAAAAACCGGCAACAGCTGATAGTCGGGGAATTATCGAAAGTCGATAGCTGTCGCTGTAAATATCGTAGCAACTTTAAAGGGCAGAGCACAAACTATCGATAACAACATCGCCTAGAATGAGTTGCATTTTCAAATTGGCGCCAAAGCAAATATATTCAAATATTAATAAATAAAAATTTTTGCAACATTGCACTGCGAGCTGTCACGCAAATATATCAAATGCATATTTATTCGAATTTGATTGGCTTGAGTGTTGCCACTGCCAGCAAATTAATCAGCCTCATGATTGATATGCATTGAATAGTTTTGTATTAAAACAAATTGAATTTTGATTCAATGATGCACTTCCTAGACTGAGGATGCGGGAAGCTATAAACGCAACTTGATGCTCTTCGCGCTGTTCACTGCGCTCTCTTAATTACATTTAATTAGAAACATCTGAGCACGATCGACGATCGACGCTCGCACCAACCCTCTCCAGCCCAACCAGCATCAACGAAATTATCAGACAGAGAACTCAATGTGCCAGGCGCCAGCATCTTATACTTAGCTCTCATTCAGTGTGCGCTGCTCGTGCAGTGAGGACGTGTTGTCAGCTCCAGCAAATAGTAAAAATATAAAAATTCTAGTTAAATTCCAAGTGCAGTGCTTCGAGACTTGGAGAGCTGCTCTATAACAAGTTTCAACTCTCCAACTGAGACAAGTGTGTATTTATAAGAGTTTTGCTATATATTATTATTATATTTAATACATTTTTAATTCAATAACATTGCCTAACACATGTACTTGAGTCTATCATATAATATATATACTAAAGTGTTCTATCTTAGCATTCACAATTTATCAACCTTTAACCCAATTCGTTAATGCGATAAGGACAATATGATTTTGTTTTATATATATATATTTTTTTTAAGGCAAATTGATATGGGTATATGTATGTATATATATAAATTTATATATTTATAAAATGTCCAGTTCGTGCTCATTTAATCATTTCACTTACATATTTCTGACCCAATTTCCTGCTTGCATTTTACTACCATCCCACAAAATGCAATCAAAACGGAAAACTGTTGCATGATCTGGCATGAAAGATCTGCGTCTTATTCTTCGCGAAATTTTTATAGCGTTCTATATAGGGAGAGTGCGCCAGATATTAATATAAACAATGCGATTCAACAAGGAATTAATTTTGCCGCTGCATTCTGTATTGTTTAAACAATTTGCCTTGTCATAAATATGCCAATGTTTATAGCTGCAAAAATTTTACAATTTTTGAATGCATTTTTATATAAACTATAAATTTTACATATATATATACTCTATATATAATTTTATACATTCTTTTCCTACTTTAATTCACACAGTTCACGCACTTTTCAACCCAATTCTCGGATTTGCATAGCTGCTCAGCTAATTGGAGATCGAAAAATGGCAACTGCTCAGCATCCATCAATTGCTTTAGTATTTCTAGCTCTAATTGGTCTCAGCCTATGGCCGATGCAACATGCCACAGCATCGCCCGTCACGTAAGTACAGAATCTCCAAAGTTCTTTCAATTAGCAGATGATCATGTATATATATATACAGAGTATATATATATATGTTATATATATATGTGCTCCATATGAAGAATATCCTATTTTATATAGATTTTCTACAACAAAAATCTCTCAATAAATTATAAATTGATTTTGAAATAATAAAAATAATAAGAAATAAAAATAAAATAAGATTTTATCAACAAAAAAAAAAAAATAAAATAAAATAATAACAGTTGAATAAAAATAAAACAACATAAACTAAAAAAAAAAAAATTAATTTTCAAAAAAATTTTATAAAATTCCTGAAATTTTTAAATTTCTTTTACAAAGTTTTTTTTTTAATTTTTTTCAACAATTTTTTTTTACTTTATGGTAAAAGTTTTCGAGAAATCTTATCTTATTTTATTTATTAATTAATTTATTTATTTTTAACATTTTTTTTTTACTTAATGGTAAATGTTTTTGAAAATTTTAATTTAATTTTATTTATTTATTTATTTTTTTGTACCTTATGGTAAAAGATTTTGAGAAGTTTCATTTTCATTTTGAAAACACACCAATTTTTTTCTTGTATTCAATTCTCTTTGTCGTTATTCCACCAAACATAGTTTTTAAATTTCTTTCTATTAGAATAAAACTCCTTCAATAAAATGTTAACTTTTAGTCTAAAAAAAAGAAGCTTTTAGTTCAAAATAATTTAAAAAAATATATATATATATAAAATATTTGATAAAGTAAATATATCTACATAAGATTTCTTTTTCTATTTCTACATATAGTAGGAAGAGTTAAAATGAAATATTTCATATTGCTTACAATAAATGGGTTTAGTCTTTGTCCCATTTACTTATTACTTAGGTGCGCTTAGCACCTTATATAAATACATTTTTATATCCATTTTAAATATTTTCATTTATAAATGAAATTAAAACTAAAAATTTCTATTAATTTCAATTTTAGTTTTTTCTTTATTATTTTGCTAAATGTTAAAAATTTCAAAATAAATTTTTTTTATTTAAAAAGAAAAATATTTTATGTATATAATACAATAATATTTATTAAAAAATATATAAAAAATATTTATGAATGTTTAGTATTAAAAAAAACTGCAATAAATTATGAAAAATTTCAAAATAATTATATAGAGGAAAATAAATAATTTCTATATAATGTATATATGTATATATATTATATATAAAGTTTTCAAAACTTATCCAACATAATTTTAAAGGTGTTTTAATACTTAACATCTTAAATATTTATTAATATATATTTTTTTAAATTTGTAAAATATATATTGTATTTTATACAATTTCTCAAAATTAAAATTAAAATTATTTTAGTTTTTTTTTTTTAATTTTAATATTAAATTTACAAAATATTAAAAGAGCAAAATGAACTAAATTTTGATAACTTGCATTCAAAAGAAATACGATACAAAAAATATTTAGCTATATATAAAATATATATATCAAGCAACTAATTGATATTGCAACATTTTGGAATTTGTTTTCTGCTTTCGAGCTCTTCAGCTTTTCTAACTCAAAGACGTCTCTTTCAAACTGAAATCATTTGGACACATGTCAAACACTCGCATGCACTTTGCTACAGATTTTCAAAACGAAACATGAAATATAATGAATGCAGTTGAAAACTGAAATTGAAATTGAAATGTTTCTTTTGCGAAATGTGTTAGATATCAAGTGCGGCGCCAGGACGTTCACAATTTTCGGATGTAAACACTACAGCCCAATGTCTAATGCCAGAGCTCCGACCCACCATATGCTTAGGCATAGGGCAACGCCTTGTAGAGCTCTTAGTACCCTCCCCAAAACTAATGACTATTGCCTTCAGAGAGAGAGAGAGATGTAGATGTTGCTCTGTCTGTCTGTTCCGGCTGTTTGTTTATTTATTTTTGGCCCACACTTCATGCAAATGGCCTGCGGAATGGGCATGGGGAAAGCGTAATGGGAATGGGCAGAGACAGGGAAACTTGCTGCACATATGTTGTCTATCGTGGCACTTGGCACTTGGAACTCTTGCTGCTCTGCATATCTATCAGCATAAAATGCATTTCACACACACACACACACACAGATGCTCAATATGCAACGCATCTAAAAGGGTTTCTGACCCTGAGACAGCGCCGCATTGTAGATTATTAGCAGGCAGGGTGGGCCGTGCATATGTTTATGAGAATTGATCTCGATCTTTACAAGTCATTTATGATGACTGCAGATGTACCCAGGCCCAGTCGCAGTCTCAGTCCCACAGCTGTCGATGACTGCGCCATAAAAGCGGCCTATGTTTTCCTCATAATTGATACAAGAATTTTCTGCTTCTCAGCTTACACTCGAAATGTATATATTAATTTTTTTTTTCAAATAAAATAAGTTTTTATTATTTCAAGTTACATAAATTTTTATTGCTGAATTCTATCAAAGATTTACTCAAAGATAAACTCTAAATTTTTGGTTTTGTCTTATTATAATTATTTTTGCTTTGATAAACAAATTTTCAAAAAGTTTTGAAATATTTTTTAGATTAATCATATAATTTGTTTGATATTTTTAAAATAAAACAAAGTATCAAAATATTTTTTAGGATTTACAAAAATTAAACTAAATATTTTATATTTATTTAAAAAAAAAAAATTAATGAATTTTTAAAAATTAAACTAAATTTTTTATATTTATTTATAAAATTATAATGAATTTTTAACTTCAAAAAATTAAACTGAATATTTAATATTTATTATTTAAAAATCAATAAATTTTTAATAATTAAACTAAATATTTGATATTTATTTATACCAATTTTTAATTTACAAAAATTAAATTACACATTTTATATTTATTTTTTAAAAAATTTCAAAAATCAAACTAAATTCTATTAAATTATTTTGTATACTAACAAAAAAAATTATCTAATTTTCAAGAACTATATGAAATTTTATATTTATTTTAAAATATTAATAAGTGTTTAAAAATTAAACTAAGTTTTTTTTATATTTATTTTCTAAACTAAAAAAAAAAATATTTTGTTGTTGTTTCTTTTCCATAATCTAATTAATTTTGAAAAATGAAACAAATTTTTTTATATATTTTTTCTAAATCAAAAAAAAAAATTATTTATTTTTTAAAATTAAACCAAATTTGTATATTTATTACTATAGCTAAAAAATTATAGTTATAATTATATTTTTATAACTAAAAAAATTTAATTAAATTTTTTTATAGTAATTATCATAGATAATAATCAATTCCAAAAAAATAAAAGAATATCTTAAATATTTTTAGAAAATATTACAAAATCTTTTTAAAATTTAATATCAAATTTTCAAATATTTATTCACAAGATACAAAAATATGTTTAAATATTTATCTTTTATATATATAATATTTAAAAAATATAATAAAATTTTTTCGATATTTTAGATTATAGTTTTTAATACTTTACAATATTAGAAATGCCAAAATAAACTTCAATCTTTGACTGTATCTTAAGTTCAGGAACTCATTTGTTATATCAATCTCGAAGCATCTCTATTAGATTGAAGTTTTTCAAAATTTTACTTAGGAATTTCCAATTATTTCTATATATATTCCATATTTCAACAACTTCTTCCGTTCTCTTTTCAGCAATGAAGACATTAGTGGAACTTTAAAATCTCTGATCTATTCGTATAATCAGCTAGATAATAAGCTGGAGCGACATGAGCATCGGGAGCGTGCACTGGGCGAGCTCTTGAAGAAGGCGATGCAGGCACTGCAGAAGGGTCAGCGAAGTCTGGAGCCGATGAGCGGAATATTTGGACGACTGGACGAGCGTGTCAGTCAGATTGAGACGATGTTGATCACAGTAAGCGAACGAATTCTCAAATCATTATAGTTATAGTCATAGAAGCTTGTTATCGTATAGCAAGAGGAGAAATATAATACAGAAACGGACAAACTCAATCGAGCCATGGAGCACATGTTCAAATGGATGCGCGAGAATGACGAATGCTTCAAGAATCCACCAGGTGCACCCAAGGCAATCGCTGCACCCGTTGCCGCCGCCATACCCAATGAGTTTGTGAAGGAGCAACAGCAATTCAATAAGCAGCTGCTGGACGAGCTCAAGCAACTGAGTTCGAGTGTCGTCCAGCTGCTGGACAACAGCAAGCAGACCGCCCAGCAGACCCAACAGGGTTTCGAGCGCATGCCCAAGGCCGAGGAGCTGCTAAACCAAATCGAGGCCAAGATACAGGCGCACAGCGCCGCCGCAGCTGTCACCACTGTTGCGCCGCCCAAGAATGATGAGCTGGAGCAGAAGCTAATGGAACGTCTGGGTCAGTTGGCCAGTCAGGTGGCTGAGCTGCGTAATGCCACAGCGCAGGCACAGCCAGCTGCTCCGCTGGGTCTCAACGAGAAGGATCGCGTCTATATGCAGGAGCTCAACAATGAGACGCTCAATGCTTTGGCGGCACTCAAGACCGAGTCGCAGTTGGGCCATCAAACAGGTGAGTGGAAAGGTTTCCTCTAGAACTCCATTTCATAATCTTTCTGATGCCATTTGCATACAGCACTGCGTCAGACCACGGAGCAACTGCAGCAGACGGAGGCCAACATACAGGGTGATCTGAAGCAGGTGTCGGGCGACTTGGTCCAGCTCAATCAGCTCTACAAGGGCATCAATGCCAGCCATAGCAAACTGAACGATGGCTTCGATGCGCTGGGCAAGTTCAACAATATCATGATGACCAACTCGGAGGTGGTGTTGGACACTCAGCGGAAGGTCGAGTTTGGCACACTGCAGATTGTGCAGAAGGTGAGCCTGCTGCTGGAGCAGCAGGTGGCGGAGTTGACGGGCCTGGTGAAGGCACGCTTCAACGAGCTGAACGATACACTGGTGGACACACAGGAGGCGACCAATCGCAATATTAGCGGACTGCTGGATACGGCTCTGTCGCAGGTCTGGCATCGCATCGAGATCATGAGCACCGAAATTGGCCAAAGCCGCGAGATGCTGGGCCTGATGCAGGCCGGCCACGATGGCTATGTGAACAGCACCTTTAGCACCATGATGGGCCTGAGCAGCAAGGTGGAGGAGACCAAGAAGCATATGATCGACATGGATGACAATCTAAACTATCTGCTGGGCAAACTGTCGCTAATGTCCAGTGAGTTTGCCAACATCAAGAAGGGTCTGGCCGACTCCTTGATGGACTTGCGCAATTCCTTTCAATTGATACACGAACGCATGCCCAACAGTTCGGGGCCGCAGAACATCGAGCAGAACAAGTATTTGACCGATGTGAATCTGTTGTCCAAGCGACACGCTCAGCCCGAGCGCAAGTAGAGCCATGGATAAGATGGCAGCCAAAATACATATACAATATAAAAGCCTAACACCTAGCGTCTAAGTAAACGAACTTACACTTAAAATATACATAAAATATTTATGCAAAAACTCAAATTAACATGCTTCATGTGTAAATCTCTCTGCAAATACATTTCGTTTATGAATAACAAACAATGTTCATTGGATATATATATATAGGTATATATATATATCTGTGTGTGTCTTTTCACTTTGCTCAATTTGCAGGCTTTAACTTAAGTCTAGTATACATATATATATATAATATTATTAAAGTAACTTATTTAGGACCTAAGAACCAACATTATTTTCCCCAACGCTGCTCGCAGCGCGCATATTTGTATAGCACCTGGGCAAAGGACTTGGCGTCAAAGTAGCTGCCGCTGTGATGCGTATGGAACTCGGTGAAGCGTATATGCCACGGCAGCAGGCCGTAGGTGCATGTCTGCCTGGAGAAGACAATGCCCAGCTCGGGCTCTGGCACGGCAAAGGCCAGACGCTTATTTAGCATGCCCGTGATGCCATTGGTTAGCGCTTGGCGCTCCTCGAGCATCGCTTGCACCTGAGTGGTTTGACGGTTTTCGTACAGCTCACGGCAGACATCGGCTATGAGCGCATGGTTATCGGCTCTGCTGATTTGATAGACCTGCAAGAGACATTTGAAATTGATAAGAAATGCGGAAGTTCTGAACTGATTAGGCGTTTGCATGGGTATAGTAGATAAAAGCTGAAGCTATATTGAGGCATAGCTCAGTTAATGCCCATGCTATGCCCATGCTATGCCCATGTCACACCTTTAACAGTTGCTTAAACACAAACTCACCTGTAGCTGTTGCGCAGCTTTGCTGGCATAGCCATTGCTAGTGCCATTCTGAGGGCTTTTATGTCCATTTAGTTGTAGTTTTTGTTCCTTTGGTTGTTGCTGCGGCCACTGGTAGCATCTGTCGCCCTGCTCCTCGCTGAGCTGACAGAAACGCGACAGATCCACGTAGCCATCGGCCAAGGTGCGCGTATCGTAGAGACTTAGGTAAGGTATGCCAACAATTTGAGCGTAGCTGAAAATGCGTTTAATCAGCGTCACATTGACATAGCAGTCATCGGGTCCCACCACCAGCACCAGGTGTTGCGGCAACTTTTGCAGCTCGCGCCGCGCGCTGCCCAGCAACGCCAGCTGATCACGTTGCCAGTAGTCATATGACCTGCTGGCAAGTGCATGAAGGCGCAGCCAGAGCTGCTGGAGCAGATCGTAGGCGGCAATGCAGATGATGAGCAGTTGGCCAAGCAATTGGCATACAATTTGCAGCATCATTTTGGTGGAATGGTAATTGTTTTCTTAATTTCGATTTATGTTTGAGTCGTGTTGTTGTTGTGTAGCCGGGCAACGGTGCTCCTGTTGCCGTCTTGCCGCACATAACCTGCAAATGGTTCGTAGACTTCAATTATATTCAGTTTAGTTATTAATTTACCAATAACTTACGTATGTTAAGCAACAAATGGTTTAATTGTGCAACATAACTTGAACTTTAATTTTTCATTGCACCTTTTGGCGCACGCACATATTTACACTCATACGTGTTCTGTATTGTTCTATCGATACGGAACGATGTGTCGCCAAGAATATATACCAACTATTATCGATAGTTGACATATGCATAGAATTCGACTGTTATCGATGGTTGACTTTTGCTTGGAATTGGACTATTATCGATAGTTGACATTTGTTTGGAATTGCGTTAATCGATTTCGCTAACAGCTTTTTGAATGTTAATTTAATATTTCTTTAATAAATGCTCAATTAATTTAAAGTCTTCAAAAATTAAAAAACTTTTCAACTCTGATCTTTTTAAAGAGAGTAAAAGAAAACATATAAACTCTAGAATGCAGCAGTCTCATCATGGGACTTATCTGTTAGTCGCTCACTCCTGACTCGGCTATGTTCGCATATTTCATGAAATTGATAATCCACCACGATTATACAGTTTCAGTCTCCGATTGACTCCGCTTGAGAATAGTTCAATTTCTGTCTGCATTATGTTGTTCATTCTACTAGCCACGATTCTACTCTCAGTGCCAGGTCGTATAGAAGGAAGTTTGGTAAGTGATTTTCTTCAGTTATTTCATGGGATATATAAAGTGTGTTTTAGTTACAGTCCTGCCAAGAATTGAGACACTTGGAAAATGATTGTGGTGGTGTTTGCTTTAAGGTCGTAAAGCCTTTATTGGACCATTTGCTCGAATTGGAGAAACAAGTTAAGACCAAGGAGCAAAGGATTTCCGATGAAATACAGTCGCAGTACTCCACAATTACGATCCAGTTATTGGTTCTAAGCGAGAAATTTGCTGGGCACAAATACTGTATACTTTTGAAATGTTTGATTGAGAACTCATTACTTCAGGTTACAAAAATCATAACGAAAATATTTCGGATCAGTCTGCTTTACATAACGGATATATATTCTCCTAGGAAAATAGTAGACTCTGTTAAATTTAAATTTAACAGTGTCTTTTCTCGCATTGAAATACAGGTTGAGTGTCCAAAATGCACTAAAAATTGACAAATGTATAGCAGTGCCATTTTGAGTAAAAACAGAACATGTACATGCAATTGGTTAAAAACAATGCCAGACGTTTGAGGACTGTTGTATGAGCATTACTGTTGCAAAGCTCTGGCATTAATCAAAATTTGAGTAAATAATTGATTTATAAGTGCAGTTTTTTGTCAACTTTTGTGTACAGCAGCGCGGATTTGTAATTAAAGCGGCAACTGCCGCATTGCGTGTGCCAGTGTCTGTGCGTGTGTTTGTGTGTGTGTGTTTGTTTTACAGTTGCAGCCCGCCCAACTGGCTGTAAAAAAAAGAAAAAACAACAACAACAACAACAACATAGTAAGCATTTTGTGTACAACACAATTGTATAAAATCATATTTTTAAAAGTAAATCATAGCCGCACTTCTAATTAGGAAAACCAGAAATTCGAAATAGTCACGGGGCAGTAAAGAGTTGAGTAGCAACACCCGCAACAAGACAACTGCAACATCCTTGACGTCGCAAGCGACACCCACAGGTGCGGAGCAACACAACAAGATAAATAGAAGAAGAAGAATAGAAGAAAAATGTCCACCGCCTTTTTAACGCTTGTCGCCGTCATCGTCTGCATTCTATTCCGCATCCTCAATGTCCACAGCCAGCCGCTGAGGCCGAGCGTTTGGTGCCTCGACGAGCAGTTTCTCGATTGTTTGTACAAAATTGCGCCGGTGCTACGCGAACCGTAAGTAGATATGATTTTTAGCAAATTATAAACAAACAGTGTGTGAAAAAAGTATTCCAACAACACAAGCAATATATAAGGCAATATGCAATTTCTTTTCTGTTTTGCATCATACAAAATCCATACACACACACATTCATACATACACACATTCATACATACACACATTCATACATACACACATTCATACATACACACATTCATACATACATACACATAAATACACACATACATACACATAAATACACACATACATACACATGTGCATGCTGTGTGTTTGCGTGCTCTGCGCCTCATACCACTGCTCAGCTGATAATTGTAGGTGGCATCTACATTACAGCCACGCTAAAATGTTAGTTAACAGTGACATTGACTGGAAATCAAAATGAGTAAACGAAATAAAACAAGATTTAAGATTTACTTTTTTTTTTCCTGTTTAGTTTATATCTGAAATTCGCCTACGTAATCAAAATTTGAGATACGTATTGATCTGTTATTTGTATTTCGCATTAAAACAAAGCTCTAAATTCTTAGCTTACTTTTGAGTATTTGTATATCAAAAAGGCAGCAATATTTGTGAATATTGTTAAACTAAAACAGTTAAAAAAATAAAAAAAATGCCAAAATTTGTTCTTCTTCTATTGAGCTTGCATGAAATTCTCCACGATAAAAGGAATGATTCAAAAATGATTTTTATCGTTTTAGCATTGATGTGTAATTATAAGCAGGTGTCATTCACTTGCCGCTAGCAATTTGTAATTGCATAATTGCTGCACTTTAAATCATTTGCAAGCGAAACCTAATCGTACATTTTTGTATATATACATATGCATATATATATTGCCGCGTCACATGCATAAAGTTCAAGTAATCGACAACAGCTGCCCCGGCAAATGAATCATTAGCCTCTATTCAAAATATTTGCTGTTATTTTTGATTATCAAATATGCAATAATAATTAAATTAAATTAAATTGTTGATTGATTAATTGATTAATCTCGCCGGCTAGCATCATTTTCATTCAAAATGCATACAAATGCAGAGAACTATGAGAACTTTAAAGCTTTTGCAATTATTATTTATTAACACATTTTGTTATCGTCTTCATAACTGTTTAGCAACAATAGTTATATATATATATATATATATATATATATATATATATATATATATACATATATATATATATATATATATATATATCGCATGCACCCATATGTTATATACGAATCTTTACACAAGTACAAGTATTTATAGTATTATAAGTAACAATACTCATTTTGCGGTTTAGTCATACATATAAGTTGAGTGTTGAGTTGACGACAATAACAAAAAGACGAAATAAAAAGTATTTTATGCATGTGTTTAGGCAAACTAAAATAATATAGTGATTATATATATATATATATATATATATATATATATATATATATATATATATATTAACTTATATATATATATATATATATATATTTATATATATATATATATTAACTTATATATGTATATTATATTTATATATATTCTATTTTAGATATTAATTTATGATTTTCAACAACATAGAATATGCATTTCTAATCAATAAATTGTGAAGACAATATAAACTAAACTAAGCTTATTAAAGCCGAAGGCCCTAGTAGCCAGTGCTGTTAAAAATAAGTTAGATTTTAATTTTAATTATATCTAACTTTATAAAATAAAATAAATAAAATTAAGCTTATTGCACGCATAAATGTTATTTACAGTGTACTAACATTTTTTTTTTGCAACTTTGACGCGCCTGTAAAATGTCCACCCAAAAATCCATACACGTGCATGCGTATGTGTATGTGTATGTATGTGACAATTTTTTTAGCAAGCTCTCTGACTGTTCACTGTTATATTGTCTGCCTGCGGTCAAACAGTGATAAGCGAAGCGGTGCAAAGAGTAAAACATAATTACGCAGTTCGTTTAAAGCGAAGCGAATAACGCCTAGCAACGTCTTCGGCTGTTAGACTTTCAAGTTATCGTGTGTGGGACGCTGTCGGGAATAAAAGGAATACACACAAGCACATATGCCTGTGTGTGTATCTTCATACACATAGATAGGTGAAGAAAGCAAAACAAAAGTGGCATAAAAATTAATGATGTACTAGCTAATGCCCTGTAGCTAATTTCTGTAAATGTTAACAGCTGGCAATGTGTCTATTAAGGAACATAAAAACTTAGAGTGCTAATAAGCTGTTCTATAGATGTATAGATACAGTTGTAAACACACTAAATGTCAATGACAATATATATATATATATATATATGCAACATATACATACATGATAATTATATACCCCATAGCTAGTTACAGGGTATCAATTAAACCGGCAAAATTTTTCCACTCTCTGCATCTATTGAAGTGCCGCTCGTTGCCGGCTGGCTGGCAAATATTGTTTGGCTACCTGTTTGTGATTTGTTTTTGGCGCTTTGCCCAGTCGGTCTTCCACTTTTGTTTGACAACAAAGATTACGTAAGCGTATTGAGTGCGAGCGCGCAACTACTTAACATTATCCTCAACAGCAGCATTTGCAATAGCCCCCTCGCTCTCTCTCGCTCACTCTCTTTATCTGTTGCGGATTCCCTTTGCGTCCTAATACTGCTTTCACACACGCCAAAGATAGCTTTTGTTTTTGTTTTGAGCGTTCATTCTACTGATTTTTTTTGGTTACTTGAAAAGGGTGCGAACCTCATGAATGAGTCATATGCACACACACACACGCATTTATGCATGTATATAAATAGAACTGTATTTATCTACTTACAGTGGTTCACAGCACCTAAACTAAAATAATATTCAAAAAAAATTAAATGCAAATTGCTGGTCTATTGCTTTAAGTAGTTGATGTTCGTTGATTCGTCAGTTTTTAATTATTATAAAATGTTTTAAAAATACTAAAAACATAAATGAGCTCAGATTTTATAAGTTGAAACATTAAACTAGCAACTTGCATTACAATTTTTTTGTGATATCTCTTGTAGTTGAGATTTTATAAGCTTTGATCCACTGTATATATTTTTTGCTATTGTCATTTGCTTGCTTTAGTAATATTTTTTACTCGCAAACAAAATTTCACAAAAATGCTAAACTTGAGTTGGGTGAGAATTTTAGCAGCTGTTTTTTTGTAGTTCAACGTTTTATTGTACCCCCATTGAATTACTTTAATATTTAATGATCATTGATCAAGTAATTATAGCACACGCATTGTTAATATAAAATTTACAGATTAACAATTCCCGTATGTACACCTTGACATTAAATTACCTTAAAATTTCTAAATATTCCCTTCCCCAATTCTATTATTTTTTTGTTTTTTGATTGAAAGTAATTGAAAAGGGGACAACAGACAATAGGAGAGAGAGTGAGACGGAGCACAGTGGTGCACGTTTTTGAACGCCTGACAGCAATGGCGCTGATTTTGTAGCTCAATTGAGTTCAATTGATTCTAACAGCTGCTTTGTGCGCCGGTTTGGCACATGTTTGGCATTGATATTTCTGCAACAATGAAGTCGTTCTCTTTTATTGCAATAAATATGTACTATTTGACATTCAATTTTTGGCAAACAAGTCAAATAAAAATCTGGAACGATTTCTTAAAAAAAAATAATCAATTAGAAATGATCAAAAAAAGTAATTTGCATCGGCCGGGAATCGAACCCGGGCCGCCCGCGTGGCAGGCGAGCATTCTACCACTGAACCACCGATGCTTGTGACCACTGAAGAACAAGCAATCAATTTTATGCGCTCACAAACAGCTGTTTTGCGCAGTGCCGCTTTTAACATTATTACTGCTGTTAAAAAGCAACAGTTGTTTGCTGTTAAGTTAGCCTATGAATTAACAGCTGCTTAGCTGCAATATTATTTTATTATTATTTATTGATTAATCAAAATAATCTTTTCAGCTATATACCTCCACGTCTATGGGGATTCAGCGGTCATGTTCAGACTGTATTGCACAGCATTGTTGGCCGTGTACGTTGCCCGTGGCCTCTGGGTGAGCGCGTCTATCTCTCGCTCCAGGATGGATCCACTCTAACTTACGATCTGTACCAGCCACTAAAGGAGCAAGAAGGTGAGTAGTTAGACTTAGCTGCTTTAGGCAATTCTAACTCCCTCTCCTCTCTCTCTCTCTCTTTCTCTCTCTCTAGATGATATCACAGTGGCTATTTGTCCGGGTATAGCGAATAGCTCGGAATCGGTTTATATACGTACGTTTGTGCACCTGGCGCAGTGCAACGGTTATCGCTGTGCCGTTATGAATCATATTGGCGCCCTGCGCACGGTACAGGTAACCTCGACACGGATCTTTACCTATGGCCACACAGAAGATTTTGCTGCTATGGTAGAGCATCTGCATCAGAAGTATCAGCAGAGCCGTATTGTTGCCGTCGGATTCAGCTTGGGCGGCAATCTAATTACCAAGTACATGGGCGAGATGCAAAAGGAAAAGCCGAATAGCGTTATTGGCGGCATTTCCATATGCCAGGGCTACAATGCCGTCGAGTGAGCAATAGATTTTTTATATCTCCCTTCACGCTTTTTAAATCTCTTATTCATTTGAACTTTGACGTTTTTTAGGGGTACTAAATGGCTGCTGAACTGGCAAAACTTCCGTCGTTTCTATTTGTATATCATGACTGAGAACGTAAAGAGCATCATTTTACGGCATCGTCATGTGTTGCTGTCGGATGAGGTGAAGGCACGTCATAATCTCAACGAGCGTGAAATTATAGCGGCTGCTACACTGCCGGAACTGGATGAGGCATACACGCGACGCGTCTATAACTTTTCATCGACTCAGGAGCTCTACAAGTGGAGCTCTTCGCTTTTCTACTTCGACACCATTGAGAAACCAATGATTTATATAAATGCCAAAGATGATCCCCTGGTGCCGGTAGATTTATTGCATCCGATAAAGGAGTATGCAAGTAAGTGCAATTAAATTTACCAAAAGATATTAATTTTCATTAAAAATATATTTGAATTTGCAATTAGCAGTTAAAATTCATGTTAGTTAACATTACCGCTTATCGTAATGTTAAGCCTTTTTTGCTGTTATCTTAACATTACGTTATTTTGTTGCAATGTTATGGCAGCATAAGTGCTTTAACAGTAATAGAAATGCGCACATGGCACTGCTTTGTACAGAAGCAGCCGTGGCCGAGCGGTTAAGGCGTCTGACTAGAAATCAGATTCCCTCTGGGAGCGTAGGTTCGAATCCTACCGGCTGCGAGAGATTTGAGTTCTTTTTTTTATTTATAGAATTTTATTTTGATTAATATATACTTATAAATATTCATATTTATATTTATATAATTATTGTTTTTCCTTGCAGCCACTCGCCAGAAGTCAGCATACGTGGAAGTAGCACATGGCGGTCACCTCGGCTTTTATGAGGGTGGCTTTCTATATCCAAATCCAGTGACTTGGCTGGATCGCACGCTGGTTGCAATGGTTGGATCTTTGGTCATGATGCATGCGGGTGGAAGCAAAGTGGCGCCGTAGACAGTCTGATTGTGTACGCTTCTGTCAAAATTGTTAATGCCGCAGAACTATAAAATGCTTTTTATTTTTGCCAAAATTTCATGTTGCTGTCGAACTAAGTCTTATACAAAAGTAAAACACAATGCATATAAAAACCAAACCATCAATATATTTGGTGTAAACGACGGACATTTATATATCTGATGTAAACTTGAAAAAGTGCATTTAAAACAGAGCATTGCATGTATTTGCATAACGTTTAATTGTTGAATTTTTAAGCGAATCAACTGATGATGAGAAAAAGCGAAATGTTTTAGTTTGTACTCGAACTAATTTATATTTGTTTTTATATATATATATATATATTATAGTTGGTAACGCACATTCCATGTACTTATTTGTAAGAGAATTCTAATTTTAAAAAGCTTTAAATGTTATTTATGAAACGATACATGTAAACGACACGAAAGAAGCATTAAGAAGCATGAACGAAACAGAAATGAGCATAATAATAAGTGAAGCAAGAATAAATTGTATTTCCCTGGCCGAAACCTATAAGCAAATTGCCTTATTGTAGATTTTTATATGTGTATATGATTTACAAATCCCTTTTTTATAACATATATATATATATAAATGTATAAATATAGAGATATACATCTAAATGTACGTATAAAAACAAATATCTAAAACTGAAACCAAAAGAAATGAAAACTTTTTATGTACGTGTAATATTTTCGATGTGTTTTTTAAAAATCAAAATATCAATGAAATGTTGTATACCGAAAACAAACATAACAATTGTCTGTATTATATTTGTATGCATTGTATGCCAAGCAGTTTATGTAGTTTGTACGTATTTATGCCTGATTGTCCACAAATACGCAATTATATATGTGTGTTTGAAAATGTATATTTAATAAATAACAAACGTTAACTACAAACAGAAATAAATGTATTAAAATATCTATTTGAATTTGACATGGATTATGCTTAAGCTTTATTTTATTATTGACAGTAATTTAATTTTTAATTTTAGCTTTGTTCACTTTAAATTAATTTTTAAGATCAATTTATTTGCTAACATGATTTTTTAAGCTTAAAATATATATATTTTTTGATTTATTGAATGATAAAAATTATTAAAATATATAAAATTTATTAATTTATTTTAAATTGATAAATTAATTTTAAATAAACAAATTATTTTTTAAATTAATTATTTTTTTAAATTTTAAAATTCATTTAAAATTTATTAATTTTTTTTTTTAAATTGAGAAATTATTTTTAAATTAATAAATTAATTTTAAATTAATAAATTAACTTTAAATTTATATATATTTTTTTAAATTTATAATTTTATTTAAAATTTATGATTTTTTTTTTAAATTTATTTATTAATTTTTATTAATTAATTTCAAAACTTTCTTATCCACATCATACTATTTATATAAAGTCCTCTAACTTTCTCCTATATTTTTATGATTTTCGCCTGGAGAATTGAATTTTTGAATTTGAATTATTTGTTGATTGTCGTCCTATCTGTTGCCCGTAGGCACAGCACACATACAGTAGCTCACACATAAATTGCCTGTCCACTTGATTAAAAACGGAACTCGTGCGTACGCCACACGTAAACACTCTCATATCCGGAAAATTGGGCGGAAAATGGCAATGATGCGTATCAAAATGTTTGACATTTATTCATCCATGGCTGCTGGTCCGGCACGTGTTCCCCCATTATGCAACAGACATACATATGTATATTATATATATATATATGTGTATATATCCTCGACAACTACACTTTGCTCGTTTATTTATTTTTAGCATGCAAGATAGCGTCAAGCCTCCGCCACACAGATTTCTCTCTGTAAACAACAAATTCGATTGAACTGTTAAAATTTATGGGGCTGCAAAAGAAACGATTTTAAGTTTCATATTGTGAAATTCAGGAAATTTAGCTGTCAGGAAGTTCGTTTAGATTACACTGGGAAAAATATTATTTAATAAAATTTTGTAAACCAAAATGTGACTTAGTCTTATTTAGAAGACTTGTGAAGCTTAAAATTTGTAAGCAAAAATTTTTTCTATTCAGCTTTTGAGTTTTTTTCGGCAGCATAAAGACAATATTTTATTTAGAAAATAGATTTAGGATATTTGAAATTATTGTTTTTTTTTTCCTTCTTTAAACAAATTTATTGATTCTCCAATTTAAGCTTCGTTCGAAATGGCATTCCTCATGAATCATGAATCATGAAAATCTGATAAGTTTTAGGGAAGTTATGATAGTTTCAATGTTAATATTTTGGCCCACAATTTTCAAATGCAATTCGAGCAGAAAATATGAATAAATAATTTTAGTTTTCTATGTCCTAGTTTGCCCCTTTTAAGTACAAATACTGGCTAGACAGACAGTCAAGTGGTTCGTTAAATTTAATTTAAACTTGTTTTCACTAAATATTTATAATATATTTTTGCAACGAAGTGGCAGCAACTTCTGCTGTACTTGTTGCATTTAAATAAGGCAGACGACATGTTCAAGTTCCAGCAAGAGCCCATTAAAATGCTCGTTTGGTCAACAACTGTGTGCTACACTTGCCACACAGAGTGTGCCACAAAATGCGGCACTTGTTTTCCGACTGTCTTCGAGCTGTCGCCTGTCTGGTCAGTAGGGCCTTAATCCAGTTTTATTGCTTTTGTTTTTCAAATAATTTTTGAATTTTTTGCAATTTAATATTTAAGTTTATGATTTTCTTGCTTACAATTTTATTTAAAAATTTATAAATATTTTAATTAAATAAATTAAATAATCTAAATGAAATGACTGCAATTCCTGATATATTCAATTAATATTGTTTTCGTTTTTTTCACATTTTTTAATTTTTTTGCTCCAATTTTTGGAGTTTTCCCTTTGCACAAATTTGTTTTTTCCAATTTCAGTTGCCTTCTTCCATTCTCTATATAAAATTGCTTTGCTGGCATTGTCCTTGCCTTGAATGTAGCCACAGGCGCCATCTAGCGTCGAGCAGCCGCATAACTCTTCTCCATATGCAGCAAACTTGAAAAGTTGGCGAAGCGCATAAGTTACTTTTGTTAGGCCAGAGTGAAGTGTGGAACCCTTTTGCGTGTGCAAATTCTGTTTTTCTCACTCTTTTCATTTGTTTTCTTCTATTTTTTTTTTGTACTTTCCGCGTTCTTTTTCACATTTTTCACTGGCTGTCTTCGGTTTTTGCACTTTGTTTGTTTTTGTGTGTGGCAAGTTTTTTGTGAATGCGTCGCGGTTGGCGGCGTCTTAAAGAGGCCAGCAAAAGTGCGGCGAGTGAGTGGTATATGAGTGGGCGTGTGTGTAGGTAGGTACGTAAGTGTGTGTGGATTCAAGTTAAAATTTGTGGAATTATAAGTTTGAAATGTAGAGCAGATCGAACAGCAAACCAAATAGGGACAACAGAATGAATAACTAGAGGGTCTGCTAAGTTACCCAAACATTTTTGTTTACATTTTAAAGCATTTGCTATCAACTTATTATTTTAAATAATATAACTAAGAGTATTTTTTCTTTGTTATATTAAATATAAATATTTATTTAAATATATATTTCTTTTATATGCTTTTTTGTTTACATTTAAAGTACTTTTCTTCTAAAAGCTTTTATAAACAGAAATATTATCTCTATAAAAATGCTCTTTGACCACGCTGCAGGATATGACAAATATAATACATCTGTATTTCAAGCAGTTAGGGAACAAAAACAATTTCTAGTCGCCTGCAACTGACTGCATAATAAACGTTCAAAAGTAAGTGAGATCATAATAATACTAGTAGATTGCTAGGTAATAGTTAGGTTGCCGTCTGTATAGAGCGCCTTGGCAACATTACGTGTGATGAACTGAAATTTTATGTTGTTATTGAAACATGTTGTATTTTATTGCATAAACTTATATATTATGTTTTTACCTATAAGTTTTCTTTGTTCATTATTGAGTAACTTGAAAAATTCGCTCAAAAGATGGAATTAGATGGATTATCGAGATGGAAGATGCATTGATCGAGTTATTTTAGAGCCACTCTGAAATGTTGATGGAACAGATTCCAATGTGATCGTAGATATCTGCAGGATGAGTTTCGTGATGGTGGTCCAGAAGCGATTGTATGTCTTAGAAAGAGGCGTTGGACATCTAGGGACATCTTCAGGATTGAAGAAGCCTTTCTGCTTTCTGGGTAGCAAAAATGCTTTGACAACTAGTTCATGCTACTAACTACTATGGAAAGTATTTAAAAAAACATTTAAAACATTTTCAATATTAATTTACCATGATTTCATTATAAAGCGAATTCATTAAATAAAGTCCAAGTCTTATAAAATTTATATTAATTTAGAAAATGATCTGAAACTTGGTTATTCTCCCTATAAAACTGTCTGATGTATTATTTGATTAATCTATAGAGGAGAGCCTACAGAAACTTAGAAAATAAGGTGAGTAGTTATATGACTTTAATATATACTTTTATATATATCTACAAAGAATATCTTTGATATGTATAGTTTTTAGACTGCCTTAAAGATATAGTAGTATATTGTATATAACATATATATAGTATAGTTCAGATTTCTCATTTCCCTATAACCAGCAGTCGCAGTTATACTCAAGTTTATCTACCCACTTTTAAATCTGAAACAGTCATTCAGATACCCCAAACTAATATACTCCCTTCATTTCGTGAGCAATCATACTCTGCGCTTGTTTTGTGTGCTGGAAGCGAGCAAAGTAGTTTAATTCTTCTTGAAGCTGTCAGCTCCATCTGCAGGTTGATATATTTTTCACGGAATGTGCACATGACAAAAAACAGTGCCAAAGGATGCTGCATGGGGAAAGAGCAAGTGGCAGAGGTGGCACCGCAGCAGTTGGAGCAAGAGAATGCCTATAGGAGGACATACAGCCAACTCTTTATGCACACAGTTTACTTTTGAAGTCTCCAATCGGAGACCGCCTAACAATATAATTCTACAAAAAGTTTTCTTTAAAAAAATATGCGCTGAAGTTTATCTTTAGTTGGTGCTGCTGCTGCTGCCGTGAGAGTGACAAACAAATGGAAACTGTTAAGTAATTATCACTTGAAGGTAAATTAACATTTCAAGATGCTGCCGGAGTTGGTAGAGATGACAGTTGGTAGCTTTGTGAATGTTAAATTTATCAGGCGGATTAAATGTTACTAAGATATTTACAACTAAGAAGACATGGCTAATAGATAAAATATGTAGTAAAATATAATTAATAATCAATTCAGATATATGCAGAGCATCAAACAAATTCAAGCCTTCATCCAGTGTCTATCTATCAGTCCCTTCTCTGGATAGTTGTTTCAATACTAGTTGCAATTGCAAAATTGTTGTTCTCTCCTATGTTATTGTTGCTAAACAGCAGGAAAAACATTTGAGAAGGCTTGTCATTGGCTTGCCTTCACACCGGAAGTGCTTGTAATGCCAACTGGCAATTGTTGAGGCTAGCTCAACCCTTGTTAATAATGACTCTTTCGTTAATATATATATATATATATATTATGTAGCCTTCGACTCTTTGGCTGCTCATCTTAGAGTATTGCCCCATAAATGTTCATGTTCTTTCATGCAATCCAATTGTTGACATGTCACTTGCAATTTGCTTCACTCTAATCAATGGTAAATACATGAATGCATAGCCCGGGCTACTTGGGCACATGTGCGACTCTCCCTCTCCCCCTCTCTCTCTCTCTCCCACTCTCTCTCTCTCTCCTTGTTAACCACAAATCGAAAATAATCTTTATTTGGTTTTATTTGTGCTCTGTTTGTTCCTGTTTTTCTTCAGCTTCCTTTTTATTTGGGTTGCTGTTAAAGTTTACGATAATCTTTGGGTGCGACTTTTATGTCTGTAATTTGTGCTAAGTCCTCGCAACGAATTTTCATGATGTCACATTTGACTTTTTCCCTGAGATAAGATTTCTATTTAGTATCGTGCGATAAGCCACAATCAATTACAGGTTGCACGACGTTGCTAAGCTTTAAGGGAGATATTTAGTATTGAGATTTTTGCTTTAAAGTTAGTTCGGATGGGAATGTATATATAAGGGATATATATATATAAGGAATATATATATTTAAAATTGTTTCTGTGCTTGACCTTTTGGTGTAGCCAGAAATCCAGGAGGCGCCAAATATGTTCGAGTAAAACAGCTGTAACTGAACCATCGAAATGGCCCAACTTGTCGGCATAAGTGAGCAATATGAGTACCAACAGAAAGTCAATATATATATATATATTAATATATATATCTAAAATGTAATATACGTAACTCGCGAAAATTTCCCATTGAACATAGCTACACTTACGTCCATTGACCACTTTTTATTGCATCAGAGGAACAGAAAATATGAAATAAAATTCAAAAATTCAATAAAATGTTTTAACCATGAGCTGTTAAAAAGTAAGCTTGGTAAACTATCATAAATTCATGCATTTCCAATTATTAAACAATTCAATTCAATTCATGGAATTGCAATGCTCAATGTAAATAAAAAATGCTATAAAAGCGGGCATTAAATTTTGTTTATAGAAAATAAATGTTAAGAAAATATTTTTATTATATAAATGAAATATGAAAAATAAACATTTACTTTATTAATTTGTAAAATATTAAATATTAAATAAGAAAAAGTCATAAAAAACAGGTAGAAAATTTTATATTTTAATTGATATATATTTTTTTAATAAATAATAAATATTGTATATGAAAATATTATTTATATTAATTTGTAAAATATTAAATATCAAATAAGAAAATGTAATTAATTTATATAAAAATTTTTATGATTTTATAGAAATATATTTTTAATAGAAAATAAACTTGAAAAAAAAAACATTTATTGTTCTCAAGCTGTAAAATATTAAATATTAAATTACTGTATTAATTTGGAATATATAAAATATTATATTAAAATATTTATTATATTTTTGATGTGTAAAATATTAAAAATTAAATTTAAAAAAAAAGCTAAACTTTGACTAACATAGGTAGTAAATATTGATGATACCTGTTATACCCCCTTCGTGTAGGGTATTTATTTCAACAATGCCAAACTGAAAATCGACACGATTCATTCATGCGAATAGACAGTTTCTTCTGCCTTTTATAACATTCCATGCCACACTATCCACACTTGCCACATCCTTTTGCGAGGCAAACAACAATGTGAGGAGGACAAAGTCTGAATCTCGAGTTCCGAGTGAGTTTTGCTATCGTGTGCCAGCTATTGAAATATGTAAATTAAATGAAATTAAATTGACTGAAATTTTATAGGCAAACTACGTGCAAAGCAAGGAAATGGGCATAATTTTGTCAACTAAAAACTGAAGCGCCTAAAGTTGAGAATTTAGCTTAAGACGTTAAAATCTTTAAAATAAATAAATTAGTTGGAATTTATTGTGAAAGGAAATTCAAAATAAAATACTTTTAACAAAGAATATTTGATATTATATTTCACGTCTCTAGATCTTATAGACAGATGGACAGACAGAAGAAGAGGGATAGACTCGGCTCATCCAGTCGTCTTGTTCAAGAATATATATATCTGGTATGCCACGCCTCCTTCTGTCTGTCACATATAATAACATGAATTCCCATTTCCAGGGTATACAAAACTTCTCTATAATTTTTTATAAAATATTTTAAAAGCTTTAGTTATCAAAAGGTCGAAAAATAATGTAAATAATTTGCAATTGAAATGATATGAAATGAATTGATAATGTAAATAATTTGCAATTGATATGCTAAGGCTCGTTTAACACATGCTTAACTGATTCGATTCGCATTACTTATTTGTAAGCTGTTGTCCGGCTCGTCTGGGCAAAGGACACACACGAGTTGATACAGCGGCGAGGACACTTTGATCTGCATATTTAAAATGCTTGGTGAGTTTAATTCAATCCACGAAGTCTAAGGATTCTTGCGGCATGCTTAACTTGCACTCGTGCATGGCTGGCCAGGCTGGCAGGACACACAGGACATGTTAGCTACATAGGACACTGGTCACAGACGTGGCTATAGGCTTACCTGCAGCTGTAACTCAAACGTGCTGACCAGCCCAGGCATGGCTGGTGTTCGAATTGCCCAACTTCTTTGGATTCTCTACATTTGCACAAAAAGACAGGAAGGAATTTGTTGCTGCTGCAGAGAGAGAATTGTTAATGAAGCTGCTTGTCAGGCCCTTAATTACATATCGTCGTAACTTTGTGACTCTGTGCGCAATGTAGGCAAAGGCAACACGGCTTGTTCTTCTGCTGCCATGGCTGGGATTCACTGGAAAATACAGGGCCAAGGATAATCATTCGAGACTGTGCATAATGATGATATATACGAGGTAGGTTCAAAGTTTTCCCCAGACTTCTCCTCCCTTGTGAGGTTTTCTGGTTTCTTGAAGAGGTCCATGAAAGGATGAGGCTACGATAGAAAAGATAAAGACGCCATTGAAGAAGCCACTGAACAAGATCACAAAAAATGATTGAACGTTGGCATAATTGAATAATATCTGATAGGAATTTCTTTGAAAGGCGCTAAAATAAATATTTATAAATTAATAAAACATTAAAATAAAACAAATATTTGCGATACTTTTTAAATAGACCTCTTATGTCAAAGAGTTTTTAGAGTCTAGTGAAACAGTATGCTCAATAATCTATTTCATATTCTGATGAGTCTTATAAAAAATTTAGATCTAGTAGAAAACTATGATTGCAAGACTCTAAACTCTCAGTGACTTTTAAACTGTAGTCTCTGTACGTGTGTGGGACTAAGTAGAATTTTAGTTGCATAATGGAAAAAGACAATAAAACTGTTTTGGTAATTGCCAGCTTCATCATGAGATGGCTCAAAAATATTTAGAGTTTTATGAAAATATATGGAATATTTGTTTAATATACGCCGAATTTTTCCATTTGACCCTGACAGAAACTTAAATATTTGAGAATTAATACACATATTTATATATATTTATATATAAATTAAATAAATGAGATACTTTAAACTTGCATTGCAATAAAATGTAAATATTGCTTGGCTTTAGCAGAACAACTTTATAGAGGGAAATTTTATAAACTCAACATAAGATAAAAAGTTCTCTGCTAGCAGTTGATTCAAGCATGTTGCATACAACTTGCTGCAGCAACAACCAAGCAACAAGCTCTGACAGCAGCTTATATTATATATATGATATAATTATATATGATTTTTAATAAGAAAAATTGAAGCTGAGAGTGGGCATAAGATATAATGTTTAAATCTATAAATGTTTGAAACTTTCTAAAATTAATTAATGGTGTAAAGTATAAGATGTAATTTACAAAATCCCTAAAAAAATCAAAAATATTTTTATTAAATATGTTAGTTTATGATAAGCGAAAAAAAATATAAAAATATTATTTTTATTATATTTATTATTTTTTTTCTATTTAACTCAATTTTATATTTATTTTTAGTATTATTTTTATTTAACTCAATTTTATTCCTCAATTTTATGAATTTATTTAATTCAATTTATTTATTTTATTTTAATAACTATTTCTGGACTTCCAGCTTGGGCATAAATAAGTGCTCAATAAATTAATGTTAAATAAAAAAAACAAAGAAGAAAACACAAATGTCACAGCAACTGCAATCGATTTGTCTTGCACTGTGCACATGGCCAACATCCAGCGTTCATCGTGTCGTATGAGTAACAAGTGCAGCACATAAATTCGCCAGCTGACAACGACCACAAACAAATAAATAATGCACAATTTACCAAGTGTTGCTGTAAATTTATGTTTTTGGTTCTCTTCTTAGTGGAAGCTGATTTAATTTGGTTTTCCAGCGTTGACATATGTATTTGAAATACAGTGGCTAATGATGATAATGCCAAAAGGTGTAATTAGGCAACATCCAAAAATTCTTAATTTATAGTAAAAATTTTTATTTATTTAAAATTAAAAAAAAAATTTTTTGTGATGACAAAGTATATACACAAAAGAAATATAAATATATAGTAATTCGATTATGGTATGGCTATTTACTAAGTCTTATATAGAAGCCTTATCTCATTGCAAAGCTGAATGAGTTGGATACACAATCGTGTGATACAGAACCAGTCTTTAACAACTGCTTTCACATGTGTTTTCATTCCAATACACAGCTCGACGTAGCCTATAAAAGCTTTCATCAATTGCCGTTTGCAGTCAATTAGTGAACTGGCACTAAGCCAAATGCATCGATTTCTATGGGTTTTCCTATGTCTGGTTTTTATAGAAAGTGCGAACTTTGCTGAGCCGTTGGTGAGGAAATCATGGCTAATATATCACCAAACGGCGACGAACAAACCGCAAGTCTTGCAGCCTCTCATAATGGGTCCCTCTAAGAATCTAACCATGGTAAAGTTATAAATATATTAAATATTTATTCAATTATATTTGATTAGTAACATTTTTTTTTGCAGGCTCAAAAGGTGGATATGCAGGCCAGCTGCAAGAAGGTGCACCAAAGATGTCTATACGCTGAGGAGTGTTGCTCGCAGCAATGTGTGAAGCGCTATAAGAGATGTATTCACTTTTGGACTTGAAAATTATATAAAATATTATATATATTCATGGTAATCTGGTGCTCATAGTTTCTTTATATATATATATATATATATATATATATATATATATATATATATCAATTTGTATCATAATAATATTGATATTAAATAATATATTAATTAAAATATCTTTAAATAAAATAAAGTGAAATTTAATCAAATTTTCATTGTATATTTTGACAGCTTTAGTGACAAGTATTTGCATGATATATATTCTTTATTTGTCGTCGTTTTAATCTACAAATATAGCTCGAAGCAGGATAAATATTCATTGTTTTTATTATTTATTTAAAAAACTTATTTCACTATGGATACGCGCAATTGTGCGCATGCGCAGTGATTAGAAAGTTAAGAGTGCAGCTCTGAGGTTAATGAAAATTACATATATTAGTTGAAGGCATTTGAATTTATAGGAAGTTCAGTAGTTTAAAATCATGCATGTTTTACTAATTTTTACAAATTACTTTCTGCTTTCAATCTACTCTACTATATACTCTACTCTCCACTCTACTCTCTACTCTACTCTCTACTCTACTCTCTACTCTACTCTCTACTCTACTCTCTACTCTCTACTCTACTCTCTACTCTACTCTCTACTCTACTCTCTACTCTACTCTCTACTCTACTCTCTACTCCACTCTCTACTCTACTCTCTACTCTACTCTCTACTCTACTCTCTACTCTACTCTCTACTCTACTCTCTACTCTACTCTCTACTCTACTCTCTACTCTCTACTCTACTCTCTACTCTACTCTCTACTCTACTCTCTACTCTACTCTCTACTCTACTCTCTACTCTACTCTCTACTCTACTCTCTACTGTACTCTACTCTCAGAACTTGAGGCCAACATACAAGGAGCTATTATCGATCTAAGATTGATCCTTAGCTAAGACAAGAAGGCCACTTGCATCATTTGCTGTTCCATCCAACTAAACCTAGAAATAATATAATCTCAAACCATTTTATTTCATATTTATTTTCATTTTGCTCCACTCTGAAACACTATATATGATTATTTTGATATATATTGCTGAGAGATGAGCTTATTTGTTTAGCCCAAATATGTTACTCGTATTTCTTATATACCATATATATTCTCAGTTAGTAAATCAATAGGGTTTAGTAGCTCAACACACTTTTTAGTCGCAATCACGCACTTTAGAGTGCAACATTCCTCGGCGAGGCGGCATACCATGCCGATAGCTTTGCAATTATCACCCAGTTTTAAACGTTCGTCCTGTGAAACAATAATTCAGAGATATGTTACGTAATATAATATATATAAAAAATATATATATTTCTCATTTACTCTCGTCAAGTTCTTTTGAAGCTTCATCAGTTTAGGTTTAACAGTTGTTGGTTTCCGTGATTGAATTCTTTTGATGCCCGTTTTTCTGAGATGTCTAGCATTGGCAAACAGCATCAGACCCAGTACAACGACTAGAAGAATCTTCAGAGACTTCATTGTGTTTTCATCAAACTTCCAGCTTATACTAAGCACATGCCGAAATTTGTTGAAGCTCTTATAGACAGAAGCTGTACAGATGCTTTCAGCTAAATCTGTTTTATCTTAAAATTATTAAATGAAAGTAGTTTAGTCTTTGAAAAACAACTTTACATTGACATTAACTATTAATGCCCTATAAGAAGCTTTAACAGTCTCACATATGTTTTTTCTAATATGTGCCTAGCCTAGCCTATATAAGCTCTGCAAAACTTACCTTCTCTTCAGTTGAAAATTACAATACAAAATGAAACGTTCAATAATTATTTTTCTAGTTGTTTTCGGACTGCTCTTCGCTCTGTGTGAAACAAGAAACAAAAACGAATGGGACAATTTTGTCTGGAGATATAAAATATTACAAGATCTAATAATTAGACCCATTAGAAATGTGACAAAGGTAGGGTTACTAATTTATATTAAATATATATAATTCTATTTCAAACTCATCTTTAAATTGCAGAATTACCGATCGGAAAACATGAGAATTCACTGTCATAAAGCGGGAGGGATTTGTCGTCGTGCTGAGGATTGTTGCACGTTGCTGTGTCTGCGGAAGACTCAAGAATGTATTTTGTAATATTTCAATAAATATAATAAAAATTTGTGTTGCTTGTTAATTTGAATTATTTATTTATTTATTGTCATTAGAAGCTTTATATTTATTATTTAGTATTTGTTCAAGCAAATATACTTGAATAGGACTGCAACTTGTGGCATCTTCCCTCAGATATGGTGATATGACTGATATGATACGACCAACCGTCGCCAGTTGCAAATTCAAAGTGATTTAATAGCATTATAAAGGAATATACATAAGAAACCTGAACTGTTGTCAAGCTTTTGAAGTTTACAAGATCTTTGCGTACATACAGACAGATAGACCAACAGAGTCGCATAACTACAATAGATGGACTCAGCTCGTCGTGCTGAATAGACACATATACTTTATGGGGTCTGTCACATATCCTTCTGCCTGTTACATGCATTTTCATAAGAACATTATAACCTGAATTTTTATTTTCCGTATTTACAGAGTATAAAAAAAGCAATTGTATACTCTCAAATGCTTAAACAAACTTTTGTAGTTCAAGTTCTACTCATAAAACAGCATTCAAGCATCAAGAATCCAGGCCTAATTTAGAAATTTTATTATGATATTATAATATATATATTTAAAATTCATATCATATTTATTTAAAAATTTTTCATAATAAAAGTAAAAATAATAGAGATTTTCATAAGAAAAGATATATAAGATATATTATATATATATATTTAAGCAATACTCAAGATAGCGTCAGCTTGAACGCAAGGGTTGGACTCTCTCGTCATATCAGCATGGAAACTAGTGGCAAATTCCTGCAACATTATTATAAAATTTTTTTTAACAAATTTAAACATTTCTAGTCAAAATTTCAGCTGCATTTCAGATAAAAATTAATATTTTGCTTACAGAAAAAATTATAGTAATTAGAATTGTAATTCATAACGCTTTAGGCTAAACAAATATAATAATTAAAACATTAAAAATTCATAAATTTTATAATTTAAAAAAGAATTACATATAGAAAAAAAATACCAAAAAGTTTTTTCATTTAGCGATTTGTTTATTAATAATTGAGCTGTCACATAACAAAAAAAAAAAGAATTTGAGTTTTTGAACAGTTTAATTAAACATTTGGAGTTGACGTTGCCAATGCCTTGCTGATAGCTGCGCGCCGTCAGGCAGTCAGGCCGTCAGGCTTTGGGGTGTGTCCGTTGCGAGGACAAAAGCTGCCAAACAAGTGGTTGCATTCCGTAACTAGGAAGCGTTCGAAAGTTTTTACTTCAAATACAAGTTGAGGTATGTGTATTCGTGCAAATACAAATACATATACACATAAATGGAAATCAAAACAGGCGACGCAAGTTTGATCGATAGAAATCAAGCGACTGTTCGATGCGCCAATGTTTTCGGCTTTATAGGAACAGGAGCAACAGCACAATCACACATAGTGTCTAAGTGGACGAAAGCGTCAAGTAGCAGATATGGAGGAGCTACAGGATAGTAGTATACACCACATGACTGCAAAAGTAATTGCTGCCATCAAGAATACCAAATGTTATGAGCCCATCTATAACGAACTGCAGCGTCTCGTCGCCAGTCCCAGCGTCGACAAGAACGACATGCGCAACACGCTGGAGGATGCCATCAAGGCGGCTGGCCTGGAAACTGAAATACGCAATATGATATTCAATTTGGTGCGCAGTCGCTTAAAGAAGATCGATGTACCAGATGCGCGACAGACGAAATCATCACAGAGCGATCCGTTGAGCTATCTGAAACGGGCTGGCGTCCTGTGGGATCGCCGTGTGAGAAAGAGTCTAAATGCCATGTGTGGCGAGCTGAAGGTGCCGCTGCATGGCCAGCCACGCATCAGCGCCGATCGTGAGGATTTTGTTGCCAAATGGAATGAGCTTAGCAACTACAATATGGGTAGGAGAAATGTCTGAAACGGATTATTTAGTCTCTAACTAATATATAACCATAGATCTCGCCAACTATCGCCCGGTATATGCGCCCAAGGATTTATTGGAGGTCTTGCTATCACTCAAGGGACCCTCGAGATCGAGTGAAAACAGCGAGTGAGTGAGATTTTCTTTCTTCTTTGGTCTTTTTATTAATTTTATTATTATTATTAATTTTAGTCAAATACCACAATGGGAGTTCTCGCATATTGCGCTGCCTGTGAAAAATCTATTCGAGCTGCGCACCCACTATGCGGATCTGTTGCGCAACGATCCTTACGGTGTACACGATTTGGCAGTGCAATGCCAGCGTATCCTGGACAGCAAACTCGCTCCCATGTGCCAGCAGTATTTGAAGAAGGGCGCTACGCCAGCTCCATATCGTGGAGCCCTCTGGGCAGCTGTGCTCGACAGCAAACTGCACGACTTTGTGAGTTCAATTTGATTTAATTAATTGATTTAATTTAAATTATAATTAATAATTAGCGTGTGCTGGGAGTATGATAATATTACTAAATTATTATTAAATTAGAATTTTGCTTTATAAGATTGGGTTTGGAAGGGTATCTAAAGAAACATTTAAACATTTATGAAAAAAACAAAAAGTAATTCATAGTTAAACTACGAACTACAACCTATATACTTTAGATCCATATCATGGTGTCTAAATTATAAAACTATAGGTCAAATAATAGTATAGTATTAATCTTAAAATTTGTATATATAATTCTAACAATCTTCCATCCTCCATGCATAAACTAAAAACCCCATTTCCTCTTATCCCGTCAGGACATTGAGAACTGGCAGAAGCTGCGCAACAGTGTGTGGACCACCGATCACATTGTTGATAAGCTCGTCTTCAAGGATATACAGCTGACAGCGTCGAACGATGATCAGTATTTCGTGTTCGAGGACGTTCTGTATCAGGTGCTGTTATGCTTCTCGCGTGACACAGAGATTGCCAACTGTGTGGAGTATGAAACGTTTCCGGTGAAGGGCAAGACCTATGAGGGTCCGCCGTCGGGCGTGGTGCCATTTCATGGCATCTGCATGTTTGCCGCACCCTTTTGCTATCTGTACGATTCGCCTGTGAGCCTGTATTATACATTTCGTGCCTTCTACATACGGTATTGCCATCGATTGACCACGATCAATACACATCCGCAGGGCATCGTTAGCCTCTGCCTGCTGTTCGAAAAGCTGCTGCAGACCTATGAGCCGCAGCTGTGGTCGCACTTTCGTGAGCTTCAGATACAGCCGTAAGTAGGAGAATTACATTTAGTCGAAACTCTATTAACTTTTTGCCATTTTAGTCTCAGAGTTGTGTTCAAATGGCTGATGCGCGGCTTCTCAGGCCATTTGCCACCGGATCAATTGCTAGTCTTGTGGGACTTGGTAAGCGATTTCCTATCATATTTCATGGCTTTGTTAAACACTTTTCTTCCTTTACAGATTCTTGGCTTTGATAGCTTGGAGATCTTGCCTCTATTTGCCATAATTATATTGAGCTTTCGCAAGGATAGCATTATGCAAGTGTCTTCACTTGACAGCATCGAGGCTATTTTGGCTGATCTATCGTCCATAAAGGTGTTGCCATTGGTGCAGTTGGCATTGAGTCGCGACTAGGTGTATGCTACTTCCTCTACTACAAATTGAAAGTATGAAATTATCGATACATTAGAGACACTTATCGATAGTTTAATCAAAATTTAACTTGTTTTGTTTATCGAAATGCATGAGTGCATGATGAGAATGTGTATTAAAGATTTGTGACAAGATTTAAACAATGTTCCAGAAAAACGATCGATCATAAATAAATATATTTGTAATAAGTTGACTTCATTGAGTTGAGAGAGTTTTTATATTCTCTAATGTTTTATAACATCTCTTAAATCTTAAAGCTCTTAAGCTTAAACTCTTGTTTTCCATAACAATCAACCGCTCAACCAGCTGTTAGAACTCTTTCACCAGCTATACAATACCTTAGCTATAATAGCATATTCAAGAGAGTGACAATTTGGACAGGTAATAGATAAGCAGAATGTATACACTATTTATTATAACTATTTCAGTGTGTGGAACATAATACAAATTGAATTTGCCGAGGATACGGTTACCAATTATATGTTAGTGTCAGTTAGAGCGCGTGACAGGCTTAAGCCGTTGGGGGGGTGGAGTATGCAGGGGGTATTCAAATAGAAACGGATTCGCTATTTCGCATGTCGGCATGCGTGTCAAGGGACTGTTAACGGGCAACATTTAGTGCACTTGCCACACACAGGACATGCCGCTGATTTTTGTACCGGAAGTCAGCCAAAAAAAAAAAAAATCCATTTGCGAACTGACAGCGCGACGACTGTGCCAAGGCTAAGCTTGGATTCATATGTTTCGCTTTTGGATTTCCATTCTGTGTTTAGCTGCAGGACATGTCTGTTGTGTTTGTGTATATATTATCCGAATCCCCCATCGATGGGCTGTAACTTAATTATTCGTCTGGTCTGGAACTTGGAGATGTTGCAGCCTCCTGCGTTCTACTTGCTGCTTGAATATACCTTATTATAATTTAATAATTGGTTCATGTTCATTTGTTTAGCTGCAGCTGCAGCTCAGGCACTCTCCTAATGAGCCTATGCCTAAGTGCATACATACATGTTTGCTTCTATCTGGAAATTGGTTAAATGAAAATCCGTTATTCAATCTACAAGCCCTGTCCAATTACATTCAGCTTGTGTTTTGTGTGTTGTTCCAAATTACTTGGCCTATTGATTCTATCGCATTTGTGTGCAGCAAGGATTCTTGCTCTGTGATTTCGACATGGCCAACAACTAGAAATTAATTGGATAATTTTCAACGAGAACTTAACTAGAGTTCTCTCATGTTTAACTCTAACATGTTTAATCAAGTGTTTGCCTGTCTTTACTTGTTGGAGAACAAGATTTGTTCAGGCAATTATTAAATTGTTTTGGAGTTTGAAAATGACTTTTGCAATAATTTATATAATTTTGAATTTTAGTTGTTGTTAGCAAATATTTAATGTTCAGGGCAAATGTGTTAATATTTCTATGAAGTTATATACATATATGTAGATAGTTTTATACTAGATATTTTTATAAATATAAACATTCAGTTAAGTTAACTTTTTATAACTCTAATTACATAAATTTTTATATTAATTTACAAACAATTTATTATTGTTATAGAGCACATAGAGCATTAATTAAATGCCTAATTTATTGCATGATTCCAACTAATCAATGCAATAACTGTTCATTAAGCTCTCATAGGCGAGCGACAAATAAACAGTTTTAAGTTTTAATTAATTTTAAATAATTACAAACAAACATTTTCCAATTAAATATGTTAATAATAAATTACATTTAATGTAGAAAAAAAAAAATAAATTTACTTTCATTATTCGTTGTCATGAAAAATCATTTACAGCTGCCAGAGACACAGACATTATCGGATATGCTGTCATTTATTTTGCCACTCTGCGGTTAATTAAACAAAGTAACAATCAAAATTAGTCTATAAATATAAATTATATTAAATAAAGGCAATATCTATAATATATATATTTAATATATATATATTATATTTTAATTTTAAGCCATTTAAATAGAGTAAATAAGGAAGAACTTTTCTCTTTTTCTATGCTCGTCCAAGGCAAACGGCAAAATATCCGTAAAAAGTGGAATAACAAGCCAATCATTGAGCTTAGCTGAACTGGCTTCCGCTTTGCTTTTGCCAACCGCGAGCCACACTGGAGGCAGCTGGCTCTTTGGCCTGACTGACTGCAAATACCGGAAGTGTTGCCAGCAATGCCAGCCAAGTGCAGTCGAGGTCTATATGATGCTAATAATGACCCTTCCGGCAGTGCTAATGCTGTTTAGCTTACAGCTTACACACAGTCTTTCATGTTTGCTAGCGCTGATGAGGCTGCTCTGGGCATAAATATAATTTTCCTTTGGCATTTCATAGGCCACAGTCTCGCTCTCCCTTTAAATATATTTCAAGCCAATTGAAGTTAAGTTGCATCATATATATGCTTGTCACGCACATTTCAACTGTTTGGAATCAGAGTAAACACTGCCACTTCCCGAATAAACAAACAAACAAAAATACATTTTGTGCCAACATTATAATTGCAAACAAACTAAATAAAGCCATTACTAAATACAATTTACTAATTAAATGCCGAATTTAAAAGCATTTGTTTAATAAGCTCAACATTGTGTACCACATGGATATATCTTCACTCATTGCTGGCGCTAAAACTGCAAAAGTTCAACAAACATTGGCTAATGAATAATTCGCTAAATAATTAAGATTGTTGTAAAAATTTTGCAAAAATGCTAAAATCAGTGTAGCTCAACTGTCTGTCTGTCTGTCTGTCTGTCTCTCAGGCTGTGAGTTAGTCTGACTAATGTTTTACTTTATTTTTGGGTGGGTGAATTTATATTTGGATGTGTTTTCCGCTTTCGAACATATTGCTTTAGCAGCTGCCAAGCTGTTGCCACTGAAGTTGTAATTACATATACATAATATATATAGAAATATTATGGCTAAATTTTTCACTATCAGAACTTCAGTAATGGCTTTACGTAATATGTATTACATTTACGTAAATTTAGACAATCTTTGACAATGGCTTTACATAATTACGTATATAGAAATATTATGGCTATATTTTTCACTATCAGAACTTCGGCAATGGCTTTACCTTACGTAAGCTTACGTAAATTAAGTCAATCTTTGACAATGGCTTTACGTAATGTGTATTACGTATATATAATAGATTTTATGCCACTTTAAAGTAATTCGACGCAAACGGACGCATACGAAATTACGTATACGTTACATGGAAGTGTTAACTTCATATTTGTTTTGATATCCACAAGCCTACATTCCCATAATAATATTTATATATAAACAAAGAGACATTTTTAATACTTCCACCTGGCACAAAAATTATAATCGCCTTTTCTATAAACTTTAATCTATTATCACTCCTCAGATCTTCTCAAATGATGTCAAAGAAAATTCATCTTTTCCCACCCAAATCTTTGACAGTGCTTTGCGAACTGCAACCTTTGCCGTCAAGTCTACTTTTTTTTTTTATATATTTTAAATTATTCTCGTCTAGCTGCTGCTTTGCTAAAAAGTTTAGTTGGCCTGTTTTCTGGGTAATATTCCCTTTTTATTTTTTTTTCTAGCTAACGCTTTGGGCGTGTTTGGCTTGCAAATCTTTATTTAAATGCCGAAAATGTCTGGGCCACAAAAGTTGCCACAGCAAATTATAGTAATCAATTTGAAATTCTTCGTTGAGTTTTCTAACTTTGGCTTTGGGTCAAAAGCGTTCAACACACACACACACACATACACAGCCATTTTGGCCATGGGAATAACATTGGGGAATTGTCTCAATGAAAACTTCGACCGGACGGTAAGGCAAAACTTTCAAGTGCTTGCTTAAATTTTATATAGATATTTTTGTCGATTCCTGTTATGAGCTTGTATTAAATTTAATTCATGTTTTCAAAATCAATTTATTTTCATACATACATGAATTAGCATTGTGTATTTAAACGTTTTTACAGCCAAAGCTCTTGCTGCCTCAAGTTGATATAGCTGCCTGATTTAAGTTTGATTGCCCGGAACTTTTAACTGTTAACCGAAACCAGTTGAAACTTTCGCTCAAGTTTTTTTTATCTTCTCGCTTGTGCAAAATAAATTGCTTTCAATTTTTTTTTTTTTTTTTTTTGCAGTAACTTTCTATGGCGAAGCATTTTGTTCAGCTTCTGTATTGCTCATACGTCATGTGGGACAAGAAAACATGGACAAATAGATGCAGCAAGTTCAAAATGCTGATTTGTTGTTGTAGTCGACTATAATTTATTAAACACTTGGCAAAGGGATAATGCATGTGCATTGCTTTCCCTTTTTGCATTTGCATCCATTTGTATGAGTGTGTGTGTGTGTGTGCGTGTGTGTGCATGCATTTAATCCTTTGAAATTTCACATGTCACTCAGATAACATCTTACAGACGCATGCAAATGGAGATGAAGCTTAAGATATTTGAAACTGAGTTAAACCAATTTCTGTTCGTCAAGTCAGCAGAACTGAAGCTGAGCGTAAAGCTGAAAAGGTTGTTATAAATTGGCAAACTATGATTAAAGTAAGATCTTAAAATACTTGAGAGCCATTTGCAATTAGATCAATTTCAATATTCTTTCTTATAAGAGCATATCATATTTATATACAATGATTAGGCTCGATAACTAATTTTATACTCATTGCTGACTAAATAAGTCTTAGTCTTAAGTCATCTATCCCTTATTAACTGCCTCTCTTAACTAAGTATTTATTTTTTATATTTTATTATTTCTCCGTCTCAATAAGCTTTAAATTTTCATACATTCATCTCGGCAGTAAGTTTTTTACAGACTACTTAATGGCATTTATCGCATTGCAACTGTTTATAGGCCAGTCAGCAATTTGTTTTTAATGCATTTTTAATTTGTACACGTGTGTGTGTGTGTCTCTGTGTCTGTATGTATGTATGCAAAGAGAAAATGAAATAAGCTTCTTTCGCTACTTTGTAACGAGGCCGTCGCCTGAGGTGATCTCTTTATTTTTGTTGCTCTCTTATGACTACTTAATGATGACTGCATTTTCTTTGCAGTTTAATTCTCAACAGGATTAACTGCAAAAAATTATTATTCATCTGAAAAAACTGTGTAAGAGAATTTTATATTGGCCTGCACAGAGCAACGGCTTCCGTGTGCTTTTAAGGCTGCTTTTTTTTTTTGTTGATAATTTAAATGACTTTTACATTTGACTCTGAGTCATTTTTTTTTGTAATTTATGAAGAATTTTAAACAAGTTTTAATATATCATATTTTTAAGCCTGAGTTTCAATTAACACTCCACCACTAATTTCCACATTTCTCTAAGTTCAACGACAATTTTCGTTAAGGACTCTTTCTCTTACATCATTTCCGCCCTGTTAAAGTAGCAAACTATTTGCCCAATACTGAATTGCATCGACAATTGTATTTGCCTGGACAATTGTCATCAGCTGTGCCATTTTCATGGTGCCCACATTGTAAGTTGACTGTGTGAAAAACTATTTTATGAAATACACGCCGAGGCGCAAAGTGTGCAACTACTCGAGCAGTCGAGTTAGCCATTTGGCATTGCTGCTGTCGCAATAACAACACATAAATCTGGCAACAGCTGTCAAGCACAGAAATTTCACAAAAAAAAAAAAGAAGAAAACAACTTGAATTCCTGGCGAGCAAATAACCTAAAGAATGAAAAGAATAATACAAATAGAAACATTGGCTGCATAAAAGTCTAGCTTGGGGACATTGTGTGCTGGCATTCACACTGTGATCAGAACGTAATAAGCTTAAGAACTAAGAGCTGAGTGGAAAATTGAGTTCATAAGTCGAACTTGAAGAAGCCAAAGAGAATTAGTTTTGAATATAATTTTTTTTTATAAATATCAAATATTTTGACTTCTTTCCTTTTCACTTCTATAGCTTCTATAGCTGCCCAACTGCCAGGTACCACAATCTTTTTAATTGACGCTTACAAAGTATTTGAAAAATTAGCTGCCTTCAACTATTTGATGCTGGCCAAAAAATAGCACATTTCTGTGGCAGCTTTGGCTTTCACGAAAAAAAAATAGAAAAAAATGGAAAAAGATATAAAAGCTGACCTGACCGCACTGTCACGTGCCACAGAGAGCGAGAGAGAGACATGCTAAAAGCTGAAGCATGACAAAGTTCCGGATTACTAAGTAGAGCTGGGACATGGAGTCTAGTGTCGCACTAAATGGAAAGTCAAGAAATGAGAGAGCAGCTTAAGGATGCCCCACAAAGGTCGTAAAGCCGACTTCCCCTTGACAGCTGTAACCGGTGCAAATTCGTATGTGTTGGATGCCATTTTGCAGGCAGCACACAATGTTGCACTCTTTTTATGGAAAGGGCCAGGCGCATCTGGTAATTGAATCTTGATGAATTCTTTTCATTACTCTCGTTGCTTAACAAACTACTTCACCTGTTCTTTGACTTGTACAAAATGATGCATTGTTTTACAGCTGCGCTATAAATTTGTCACTAAAAAAAAAACATTACAGAAATATCTATGGAATAAAATGTGCAGATTAACTAGCCTTGTTTAACTAGCTAAGATAAGCCAGTAAAGATAATCATTATATCTTTTGTTTTCATTATAGTGGGTGACCACATAAGAGTAGTAGCATAAGAAATTGCATTAAAAATATATGTGGCTTAAGATTTTATATTGTTTTTACTTTTATTAACAAGTTACATGCTTGCCATTTTATATAAAACTAAACAGTTGCTTAAATTAAGTTAAAGAAAACTGTAATTTATATCCAAATGAATTTAAATTAAGCTCGATTTGCAGCTCATTTTTTTCTTGTTCCGTTTTCTCTCACTTACAGCATTTTCTTCACATTGCACCATTGTACCGTTATTTTATTAACACTTCCATTGTGTTCACCACAAAATTGGGGCAATCCGACTGAAAGTGAAAAAAAAAGAGAGAATAAATGTCTGAAAAGGAATTATTTTCTCAATGCGAACAAAAGACAATCAAAGTTTTTGTTGTTGTTTTTGTTGTTGTTGTTTGCCTTAAACGCTTGGCCCAAGGACATTAAAAAGTTGAGAGGTCTGTAAAAGTTTTTGTTTGTCTTTGCGGCGCCTTTTCTCGCGACGAGTCTGCAAAAACAATGAACGAAAAGAAAATCGTTATGAATTATAATAAAACATAATTATGAAATTAGCATTTCTCGAACAGGAGTTAACAAAATTCTGTTCATGGGTGCGTTGAACTTCCGTTGGTTCCACTTTGGAGCTCTTAACAAAATTTGTTAGCCACTCAATTGCGTGGGAAGTCCCAAAAGGTCAGCTATATACCAGTGGGAAATGGACAATTTCATCATCATCATCATCATCATCTCTGGCATCATCTCCAGCTATTTTGTGGCATTTTTATAGCTTCTTGCCAAAAAAAAATATATAAAAGTTGCTAAGCATTTCTGCTGCGCTTTATATATTCATAAGTATTTATTTTCCACAAATATACAAAATTCTCAAAGTTGACGGCAACTTTGTGCTTTTCCTTTGTTCAGCCTAGAAAAAACACGTCAAATCTGTTAACGCGCCAGCTGCGTGAGGCGAATACATTAAACCAACTTCACAGTTTATGGGCGTCGAAATCAATTATCATGCCTTCATGCCTTCAAATATGTAAATATAATATTAAAATAATTTAAGTGATGCGAATAAGTGAAAGTGAGCGACTAGCAGTTGCCCTAAGCAGTGTACACAGTCCTCTATACATACATATATGTACAGAAATAACTGTAGATACACAAACACACTCGGACGAGTGTATGTGAGCAGCTACCTGCAAGCTTTGAGGACTGCAAGGGCTGCGCTTACACTTCCAGCAGCTTTCACTTTGGGAAATAAATTATTAAGTAAGATATTCTTGATATATTTGAAACATAAATATAACATTGAAATTTGTACCAAAGCACAAGTATCCCAATACTTTAATCTTGAATGATGTGAATGGGAATACTCGTCTAAAAACACTTCGAATTTCTGTCGGTAGAAAACAAGAACTATTTATTTATACTAAATTTTATTACTTTTATATTTTTATAATATTTCTAAAATTTAATTTAAATTAAAACTTTCAAAAAATGTCTGATAACAAAGTTAAATAATTTTATAAATATTTTTAATAATTATTATAAATATATATTCTCATAGTTTTTTTTTTATAAATATTTGTAATAATTATTATAAATAAATATTCTTATAGTATTTTATAAATATTTGTAATAATTATTATAAATATATATTCTCATAGTTTTCTATAAATATTTATAATAATTATTATAAATATATATATTTTAAATAATATCCTCATCAATGCTTTAAAATTCTCCAACAGAACTTAAATAAATTGTAAAAAGAATTTTCTTACAATTAAATAGTTTACAAACAAAAAAATAAAAACCCTCTCCATTAATAATGCTATACACCACTTTAAGTATCGTTTTACAACAAATTATCGGTCTGATTATAATGGTTGTGTAAAATGCAAAAAAATACACAACGTTAAACATGAAATAATTCATATGTATATATATTTTATAATTTTCAATGTGGCGCGTGTATAAAAGGGGAAGCCACGTGACATAATTGCAATTACAAAACATTTGCAGCCATTAAAATGCAATTTTGTGTAGTTTATTGCATTATTCTCTGGGGCCATTAAACTCATTACAAATTGACGCTGCCCAACTGGTTTGTCCTAGCCATATTACGTACCCATTATAAGTGCAGTTGCCATCCCTCCCACCACCACCCAGCCCCCACTAACCATCCGATGTCCCGGAGACGTGCACTTATTAAATTTCAATTTAGATGTGGTTTCCAAATGGCAACTGTGACTTCTGCGTACAAAAAAGAATCAGATTAACTGACAGGATGCCAATTTGCTTTCCATTCTTTTTCCTTTTGCTCTCCGTTCACGGACTCAGACACACACACACACACACATACACACATCCGTTATTCAGTTCCTTTTGCTGCAGTTGTCTTATCCTTGACGCAATTTGTCTTTACGTGCTCGGCGCGTGGTTTTCGTTTGACTATGTTTCAAGTCCCTTTTGGCTGGTTATGGCATATCACATTTATTTGCTTAAAGAACTATCTTTAAATACACGAATTTATATTTGCATTTTACTTTTTATACTATATATACCAAATATATTGTTGCTAAAACATTTTCTTCTCTGTCCGACCAAAATTTTAGTCGAATTCCAATTTGCTGCAATTTTGCTGCAATTCTTTGATTTATGTTTCCTGTCAGTTCGATTTTAGCGCTGGTCACATCCATTGATGGACACTTTGCAGCTCAATTATGATTTGATGGGTTTTTCACTCGAGTGCCACACATGACATGACTCCACACTCCGAGCTGCTCAAATTGCCAAACACTGGCTGACGGCCTCTTCAGCACATTCAGGTTCAATTCGTATCATATTGAGAGTGCTCTTAAAAGCTTTGTTTACCCTCTTGTGCACAGTCAGGCCTAATAGCTGGAAAGTGATTAGAAATATGGAATTGTTGCTTTTACTATGCAATTTTTCATATTTCAGATGGGAGATGTCTATTAAAACTTATAATCTTCTGGCAGTTAGGTCAAGACTCGAATCATATGTGTTCAATCGAATCCATTCTGACATAAGCCTGATGATTTGCCGACCTTTAACACTCTGAATTTTCTTTGAATACAACTAGAAGTCAAGCTTATTGTGGTCCAATGCAATTGCACAAAGTAATTCAATTTGGTGTTTGGCTTTTTGATTGAGTATTTTATCATCACTTTTCGAAAAGTGCAGCATTTTGTTCAGCTTTATATGAAAGCTTTCAATATTTTGATTTACTTACAATCTGATATTGTTCTTGCTTTTATTTTGCCTTTGCGCTTGCTTTCCTTTACTTATTTTTAAAACGTTTCCCATTTGATGTTATCAGGTTGCAGTTTGTTTGCCTTCACTTTGCTTCAACTGTGCGCACCGTTGTTGCCATTGTTGGGCGGGGGATCTAAAATCAATTGCAGTTGTGCCAACATATTTTCCAACCATCTCTTCCATTTGGCGTGTGTTGACTTAGGTATCGCTGTTTTAAATTTCTATTTGTGAGAAACAAATATTTCGTGCTTACTGTTGCTCTAAACAAATATCTTGCGCTATTCATGATCTGAATTGAAGTAAAGTTATTTTTTTGATAATATAATGAAATGGAATAATGGAATATGCTTGTATTTTTTTTTTTAAATCTTAAGAAATGTTTAGAATTTTTTAAGTAAAACAAATATAATATATTATTGCAGCGGATTCTCATAAATAATATTAAATTCACTATTTTCCTATCAGTTAATAAATGCTTAAATATTTTTATTTAAAAAATATAATACGAATTCTTTATAAAAATTCTTTGTAATACTTTATCGTTCTAAGTTCACTTTTCTACGGAAAAAGGTTATCAAATAAGTCTAAGTTTTCCATTGGAATTTTTCTGAATTACTCCAACATTTGTTCAGGCATATGTTGTGCTGACTTACTATCGAGTATATAAAGAGTTAAACTCAAGGTATTCGGGCAGTCAGTCAGAGAATTGAAATGCGACGGTTTATTGGTCTATTGATCATTGTACTGGCTCTCTGGGTCTATCCGGCCGCAAATACGGAAAAAAACAAAACTTTTGCCAGACTGGAGGCCAGGATAACACCACAGTTTCTTATGTCCAGACAACGAGCGCTCGGTGATTTAATAATGAATCCATCGAAGAGTAAAGAAGAGGTACGAACTGATCAATTTCCAGATTTATTATTAGATTTATTATTTTAATTATTATAAAGGTGTGGAAAGTGTCGAAAAATTGCAAAGGAGTTGGCTCGAATTGTCTTTTTGCCGAGGAATGCTGCACTTTTCTCTGCCTGAGACGTTATAATGAATGCGTGTTTTAGGTTGAATTTAAAATTTTGTTATTTTTTGTATAAATAAATGGATTGTGAACAAGTTGAAATAGTTGAAAATCTATGGTTTAATGGAGTTAAGATAAATATATATATTTAAATACATTTATATTTATATTTTATATTTTATTTATATTTTAGTATATTTATTTTTGCTTTTACTCACCTACAAATATACTCTTTTAGATTCTTAAACGAGTATAAGACCAAGAATAATTAATAAATACCTTGGCTCACATCATTTTACGCTAATTCGAACAGAAATAAAATAGATCCAGCATGCTAATGCCATTGTCAGAGCATCAAAATTCTATTATGTTATGGCCAAACCATAGAAATGTAGCAATTTTACATCATAAGAAGCTTGTCTTGGTTTCGGTTATCGCCATCAGCAGCATCATCAATCTTGTGCTAAAAATCCGCCAAATGCCAAAATGCCAAGCAATTTACAAATTGACACTGAAGCGGAAGCGGCAGAATGGTGGCAAAGTCAGCTGCCAAGTATTAATGATGGCTTAGATTTTATGGATTAAAATAAATAATTTAAGTGTCAATGTTTTTGAAATATACAATTTAAGCTGAAGATACGATGGGCAAGTAGAGTTTGGGAAGTACTGCTTCGATGGGTTTCTGATGTATTGAATCTGAATATGAATCCAGTTGAGTCTAATTGCAATCCTCGCTGACATATGAAGATTTTATAAAAATTTAAAAAAGATTTTGAAGGGCAAGGGTAGCGCTATCTGTCATCATCATCTGTCAATTTGATACAAAAATATTTTACCTTATATTTAAGTAACAGAAATGTATATGTTAACTAAGGTAACAATATAGGTAAGGGCTCCTGAAGTCCTTCTTAAAGCATTTGCTTTTAAAGCTGTCTCAACAAATTTTCAGCTCATCCCGGCATATCCTGGCAGACAGCAAACAATGGAAACCGTATCGAAATAGCGAATAAAATTCCAGTGGTCAGAGACAACCTTGAAACGTAGAATAGCAGCTCATGCCAAACCGTATATTACTAACTGAATGCCAAGTTGTGGCCACATTTATTTTCGTTCGTTAAGTCAATAGATGAGCTTCGGCAGCATTCACCTGTCTAAATACTTTTTCTGCTGGCCATCAGCAGCTGCTGCCCCAGGATAGAAAAGTAATTTCACTTGAGTTTGCCCCTTGGTAGCTGCTTTGATGTGCAGCACTCAATATTTACCTTAGGGCAACTCAATTGGCTAGTTGAGTGGCCATATTTGCGATAACAATTTGTTTTGTTGCCTAAAGAGCTTAAAAATATATATCTAGTAACCAGATATGAACTAAAAAAAAATATATATAGAGTAGGCTTTGCAAACAGTGTATTGTGCCTAAATAATAAGTGAGCTTCAAGTATTTAGTAATTGGTCAACAACTGAATCATGACTAAGAAGCCGAGGCAATTTTATTGTCGTCTCATTTCGCTACTGGTCATAGGCTATGTGGTGCTGCAGTGTTTCAGCTTTCACTTCAGTAAGTATATATATTTTATATACGAAATATAAATTTATTTACTCACATTCATTTAGTTCAATATCCGGGCTTTAAGTCTAGCGATGACTCTGTGTCCAATCAAATGTATAATAAATTGAATTTAACTAAATATTTACGTAAGTAGCAAAAGTTCTATTTCTGATAACAATCTAGCTATCTAGCCTCGTTCAGCTTCAATTTCAACTATCGTTCATCATATCGCGCAAGTCAATTATGAGCAGCAGATCTTCAATGAAAGAAAGTTCGGGCCGCTGGAAAATAGTTCAGTGATTATAGTTATACAGGTAACTACAGTTACTAAATGTAACCTGAGAAATACTTAATCGTATATTGTCACCAGGTACACAAGGGCGTTAATTACCTTAAAAACTTGATAGAGAGACTTTCTAGTGCCAAGGGCATATCCGAGGCATTGCTTATATTCTCACATGATTTATATGACGAGACGATCAACGATTATGTGCTGGCAATTGAATTTTGTAAGGTGATGCAAATCTACTATCCACACTCCATACAGACACATCCAAACAGATTTCCTGGCACAGATCCACTCGACTGTCCACGAAATATTTCGAAATTGAAGTAAGTTCCAAATACTATAAAAATTCACTTTAATGAGCGAATTATTTCTTTCTTTCAGGGCTTTAATCAAAAATTGTAATAATGCACTGAATCCAGATGTGAATGGTCACTATAGAGTCGCCGAATATACACAGAAAAAACATCATTGGTGGTGGAAGGCAAATCGAGTTTTTCATAAGCTTCTAATAACCAAAAATTTTACTGGTTTGCAATTGTATAAAAAAATTCTCTGAAGGCTTCTATAATTATGAATTTCTATTAAAATTAGGTTTAGTTCTATTCCTGGAGGAAGATTATATTGTGACAGAAGATTTTTTGTTTGTTCTCCAGAAAATGCAGCAAGTTTCCAAGAAGCTTTGCCCCGATTGCAATATCTTTAGCCTGGGTAACAATTTGAGCTCCTTGGAACTTCAACCCCAACAAGACTCCAACGAATATTCCAAGGTGAATTGGAAATTATATATGATTAGACTAATTAATATCTCGTTCTTTTCTAGGTTCAATATTCAGCTTGGTCAAGCGAACAGCATAGTGTAGCTGTCGCCTTCAATGCAAGCACTTGGTCGGATATACACAGTTGTGCTCAAGACTTTTGCACATACGATGACTTTAATTGGGACAAGTCCTTGGAACACGTAGCCAAAAAGTGCATTGAACGCAGCCTTAATGTGTTCGTAATCAAGAAATCTCGTGCTTATTCTACACGAAATTGGTAAAGAATAAGTTAGATTAGATAATATTTGGCAGTAATACTTATTTCTGTGCAGGTCAAAACTGAACATCTGGGAGCGAGATGAGGAGTTTCGCTTAGCTAGTAAATTGGGACAGCTTTATCCGGCCACGCTTAAAATATCCAGTTCAACTCTAAAAACTTCAACTAAGCAGCCCATCGAAACCTTGAGAAGTGGCGATTGGAGTGATCCACGTGATCATCGGTTTTGCCTCAGCACAGCTTATGCATAAATTTAATTTAGTTAATGTAGATGAATTTGATCGATTTTCTTTAAATGTTTTCTTTTAATGTTATATGTGAGTTAAAGGCAACTTTATCGAGTTACTATAATCCATTAATACCTTACACGGGCAGATTTGGAACATAAACGAGTCGAATCATTAATGCTGATAAAAACAATTATATTAATGTATCTTTTAATAATGTGTATTGTTAATGATATATTTATAATGATATATATATAAAAATAAAATTCTTTGAATCTTTACTTTATATCCCATAACTATCTATATCTATATTTAATAATTTATTAAATGTAAATGCCTTTGGTCCATTTATAAACTTTATTTACTCCATTAACAATTAAAAAAATAAATATCAAGTTCTAACTTCTAAATCCTACACAAAATATATATAACTGCATATTCATATGCATATTCATATTATATATATAAAACATGAAACATGTTTACAGTTGCTGACATAGTAGCTTAGAACTAACCAACCAACTAAGTAGCCAAAAAGTTGACTCTTCTCCATTTCTGTCTATGCATAATGTGGGTATCAAACTTTCTCTTCGTATATATAACTGATGGTGAACCTCGAATATACTTTACTTTAAATTTGCATTTAAATGAATGCCGCAGCTACCAAAGAGTGACAGAAGTTTTTTTTTTATACTTAGTTTTTGTTTATTTAGGTTTATCAGCAACTACATTATATGAAAAGAATTGATCCGATAGAGTAAATATTAGCTTAAAGTTAATTTTTTATTATTATTATATATTTTTTTGTCTTAAAAAATATTTTAGTTCTATTTAAATTTATATAAGCTGTAGTAACTATAATACCAATAAATGTATATATACATAAATATAAATAAATAAAATAAATATAGTAAATAAAATAAACAAAATAAATAAGAGAAGAAAATTTAATAAAATACATAAATAAAATATATAAAATAAATAAAGTAAATGAAATAAGCAAAATAAATAAAAAAAATATATAATAAGAAAAATAAAAATAAAAAATAAAATAAATAATATAAAATAAAACAAATAATATAAAATAAAACAAATAAAATAAATAAAAAAAAAAAATTTACAAAATTTGTATATACAATTTTTTATAAATAACTGAATATAATCAAGTATATTTTGATGTGCATCAATTGTTGTAGCTGCAAAGTCGATAATTTATTGTTTGCCATTTGGTTGAGTACTGTTGACGTGTTTAATTTATGACAGCATTTATGTCGTTACATATTCTTTACAAATTAATTGCCAGTTGGCGCGCATAAGTGAATTTTCGCAGACTAATGCACATGAAAAAAAAAAATACAAAATAATGGCTTAAATTGAATTGAATTTCAGTTTGTGTAAATAATTAATCTGTGGAAAATTGAGTTAAACAAAATGTGTTAAAATTTTCAGCAGACTTTACAAATACAATTCACAAAGACTGCAATCAAATATAAAATTGAATATATATATATATATATATATATATATATATATAGAGAGAGCTACGTGAATCAGTTTCAGTTCACAAATCCATTCACAAATCTTAAAGTTTCTCTTTTGTGACACAAAAATCTGCACTGCAATTTGGTTTGCCACACTTGAAACACATTTTGCATATAACCCTGACACTGACAATGTGTGAAAATATTCATGTTCCGCTGTGTCAGCATTTGGCGGAGTTAAAGCGAAATCGGAATCCTTTGACATTTGGCCAAAAAAAAAAAATAGGAAGCGAAGAAAAGTCAGCCAGCAAATGAAAGTGTCAGCGCAGTGTCAGCTGGGAGGTGGAAAATATGATGACATTTCTGCAGAAACTTGGCTTATGTTTATAAACGTTATATGCTCCACTTGGCTTGATTAGCCTTGCGTATTTGGTTCAAGTGGCTGTGGCAAACGCTGCATATGAGTTATTTATTGTATTTTTTTCTCTGCTCCTTTCCGAGTGAAACTTTTGGCGGTTTATGACTTTGTATAAGCAGCTTCCTCTCTTAGTCAGCTAAGCTACCTTAAATGTATTCCTAACTTTGTTGAAACTAGCAAAGGAGAATAAAGTGTCTTTCGCTTGCAAATGGCCTCTGACTTTGCTGTCTGCATCAGACTGAGCAAATAATTTATGACGCTTCCTCATTTTTAATTATCTCACGACAATAGAGAGGGCAAGCTATTTAATTGCACTTATCTCAATATTGATAAACCAAGGACACTTTGTGAGGGCACTCTTTAAATGGCAGAGCCCCTGCGCCCGTTGCGTGCCCGCTGACTCTTTTGTGTAGCTATTTACTCAGTCAACTGTATACGCATTCACTTTTGGCCTAGTGCTCCAGTTCTCGGGCGCATTCATTCAAACACGTACTCACTGTGCATTCATGCGTTTTATGACCCACTGGCGGCGGGCAACGTTTGACTTTTTCACCGCAGCGAATATGTGTGCCCTCTGTGTGCCCACAGAGTTGACCCAATGCTGCTTACCAATTGTTAACCTTGCCTGTGGGCCAGGTGAGTTTATGTACGATATAAGCAAGCAAGTACATAGGTCAACCGTGGCTTAATTATATTCTACTGTTAAGCTAGAGGCATGAATATTTCGAACTATCTTTTGTTTTTTGTGACGGCTTTCAGCCTTTAGAGCTGCTCTATACATTGTAACATTATTAAAAACCAAATGACAGCGAATATAAAAGCAAAACATTAATAAATGCATTAAGAATCATAAACCTGCGACAGTTGATATAAGTTAATATATAGATCACAGTAGACAATAGCGAGTTATGGCTATAATTTACTTTGCTTGGAGAGTTAATAATACTGCGCCTTTAAGAGAGTATCTTATGAATCATTATCAATTTTTATTTACCCTTTTCATAAATTATTCACTTATGTTTCCCCAGCTTGCTTAGAGGGCAAGCATGGTTAGGCATGGAACGCCCAGCTGCTTTTACCGAGCGCTGATTGAGGGTTCGCCATAAGACCCCTAAAGTTGTTGTTGAGTGTTTTACCCTCTTGAATGTTTAGCTCTTGCATATGTAAGGCTTCAAAAGTAAATAAATGCTTTCTTTAATTAAGGCAAATTGAAGAGAATAAGGACTTGAAAGAGGAACCAGGTATGCATGTTGTATAAATACCAGCAATTATTTTAGAAGAAATTTGATAATTAAAAATAAAATAAATAATAAAATAAAAATTATATATAATATAAATAATAATATGTAATAATATATAAATAATAAAATAATATCAGAATATGTTAAATTATTAAATATTTTTGTTAGATTTTTCCAACATCAAAAATTTCCCATTAATATTTAATCTTTGTTAGCTGCAATTCTGATTAAATTCTGTAAAAGCAAAGAAGAGCAAACGATGCAAAACACAAAACACAAGCAGACAAATTAAATCAATTGAATCTCTCTCCTGCAAGAAGAATATATCTAAATCAACTAATTGTATAAAACAAGCCAGAAAAGATAGGACGTGTTTTATCTGCCCCATGCATGGCTTTGCCAAGCAGCGAAAAGACAAACACGCAATTTGGCATAGCGGAAAATTCAAGGTATAAATATATATGCAGACAGAGAGATAGAGTGAGAGAGAGAGAGACAGAACAAGAGTGAGACCTGCTCACTATTTTGCTTTGCCTTGTATTTCCGCGCACGTATTTAACATAAATTGCTGAAATTGGGATCAATATGCAGACTTTGCCATTCGTCAAGCAAAAGCAGATGAAACCAAAGCGATACAAAAAATGCAAAGCCAGCAATCAGCTCTTACCCTCTGAGCCACATTTGCGACACATACACATACACACATGCGCATAATCAATGGCTACAAACTGGCAGGGATATGCATATGTGAATTTGGCAGCTTCATTTTTTTTTTGTTTTTTTTTTTTTTACATTTCTGCATCATTAAGTAGCTGAGCATGTCGAGAATATGCTAATAACTGAGAAAACTGTTACCACACAAGCTGGCAAAAAAGGCACCAGAGTCAAGTATGCGCCATGTTGTGCGTGTGTGTGTGTGTGTGTGGAAAATATTTTTTTATCTTTTTGTTTTTGTATATGGTTTGAGTCAAGCGCAAAGCCCTTGAGCCCTATTCCATCGTCTGCCGTATCAAGGGATAGAGCGTTTAAATCTGAGTGTGGGCTGAGTTTATTTTTAAAAGGTTGGCTTTAAAATAATTGTAGTTAAATATAATATGGGCTGAATATGTTTGAAAAGGTTTAAGATTTTTTAAATTTTAATACATGAAGTATATGAATTACAGTTTTTATTAGATTTTTATAGTTTTGACTTCATTATTTAGTCATCTTCTCGCAAATTTAAACTAGGCAAAAACTTACTCCTGGCAGTCCTTCAATCTCTTGTTTGTACAGCCAGCCTCAAAATGACCACCTGGCCACATTTGGTGGTTACCATTTGACGCAATTTGCAATGGCAAAGTCGAACAAGAAAACAATGCCAAGATACGAATCCATCAGCACAGATTGGAACTAGGTTTCAGTTGGCCTTCCGCTGGGCAAGGCAGTCTTTTGTTTTTGGCCATGTCTATTGACTGAATGCCCACCTAGGGCAGTACCAATTAGCTTGGTTTTATGCCTTCGTCACAAACATGTCAGCGTGTTTTAGCAATGCCCACAAACGAGGGCAAGCCAATTGAGTTATGAACGTTTTCAAAGGCGCGATTTAATGTGTGCATCGTGGAAAACTCAAACACAAGAACTGAAATGCTGAAGCTCGCTAATTAGTTAGTCATTTGAGCTGGCCATTGAAGAGACTTGTTGTACTTAAAAATTGTGCTAAGCAGAAGTTTGTTATTGACTTTCAATGGAAGATTGATCAAAAATTTGGTAGGTAGCCAGATAGACTTGAAGACCAATGAGTTCAGACAACAAACAGACTGTTGAACAAAGCTTAATCAACTCAACTCTTGATTCTTATCTTTGCCTTGCATTTCTAAGAATATAGTCCTAACTCTGAGAACAATAAACCAACTTTGACAGTAGCTCTACATACATATATATGACAATTTGGTTGCATCACAGGCCTTAGCCTTGGTTTACCAAAATCTCTAGTTGATTTGTTGACCTACATCGTCTGCCAGGAGTTAGCCATTTGATAGTCGTGCCAACAACAACAGTACAAGGCACAAATTTGCTTGGCTCAAAGCACACGTTTTTGCTTTTACCATAAAATTTCTTTAGCCAAAGCGAAGCTAACTTCTGGTGGTAGCCATTGTCTGTTGTCAATTGCCAATTGCAGTGGCGCATTTTTTTGCCCTTGGCAAATATCAATCGAGGAAAACCAACTAACACACACATAGCCAGACCACCATGAGAGAGACAGAAGTCAGCGCATAAACTTGTGTTTAGACCGAAATGTATTTGTTTGCTCTTCGATTCGTTTCGCCAGTTGACATCTGTGTTTATTTATTTCCTTTTTGCCATCCCCCTCCCGAGGGAGGAGCGGTGCAAACTTGAGCCGTCTATAGCAAACGAAAAATTTCATTAAAATGCAATTGAACTTTGGCAGCTTCCAGGAGAATTCAATTACTTTATGCTACGTGGCCGCATGAGACGCGGGCGAGTGCACCAAACTTGCCACAGTTCTCAACTGTGCTCAGCCAAAAATGAATGATGGCCTTGTGTGGCAACTCCCATAGATCGTATGTGGCATTCAGTAAAGTTTTCGCCAGCTTAACTGCTTCGACTTAATGACTTTGAAGCTTCCACTCAGACAACTGCTGGCGGGCTTAAGCTGCAGGGTTATAAAAGTGCAACAAAATTGTTAAGGCAAGAGTTGCCTAGATGAAGGTTTTTCTTTTGGTACTCTTAAGGATCTGCAAAGTAAAAAGAGAGAGAGAGAACTTAAGTTCATTCTTAACCTTCTATATAAAGCGCATTTAGTTAAAATCGGACTGCAGCTCACCTAATTGCACTCAAGTAATTTTCAAATTGAATTTAAAAAGATATTCTATGGAAACGTGTCTGAAAGTCAACACAAAACAAATAATTTTTGCTGTCCATGAGCAGCCATGACTCCAGCTCGGCAGCTGCTTACGTGCTTGGCATAGCGAAACACGCTGGAAAATCCTTTGGTTGAAGGCAGCAAAAAGTTAAAGAGTTCCAACTAGCCAAACAGAAAATTAAGCCTTGCTTTCAGCCAAAATCTGTTTACTTCGAGGAAACAAAGAAGGAAACATAAAAGTTTTAAAATTGTGCAGAGTAGAGAGTAGAGGACTAGAGTCTTAATTCATCAGCAAGATAAAGGACCTTTGGGCAGCTTAGCTCAAAAATTCTTATCTATATGTTTCGCTTATACAGATTATTTAATAAACTAAAATTTGAAGCAAAAATTTGTACCCATAATTAATGGGTCAGCGACGGGCTTTGCTTTAATTAGGAAACGGCATTTGAACTTCTCATGAATTCGTAAAAAGGGTTTGCCAAGCGAGCAGCAGCTACTTTAGATTAAAATTTAAATCAGGATTATGCTGAAGCTGATGGGCCAATCAAAGCACACAGAGGCAGGCCAAGCATACGTTCGTTGGCCAAGTTGACCTCCGGGCTGTTTGGAGACTATACGTGACTTTCTTAAGATAAACAATTTTCATGTTTGCCTGCTGCTAAAATTTCGGGAGTATGCCGGCAGAGAGAAAACATGACATATCCTTGTCTTGTTTACGCCACGGCTCACTGACACGACAGGATGTCCGCTGATGGCTCGGACAAAGGCGGCTGACTAAAATGTACCAAGGACAAAGCGACCATTGACAGCTGTCGGCCAAATGTTTTGCGAGAGATCATAACAAGCTGATAAACTTTGCCGAGGACATACACTTGCCACGACTCCACTACATTAGGCATTTAATGTTGCCGTTAAGTGTCTGGATAAAACTAAGTTGTTTGCCAGAGACAAAGTTGTTCAAAGCTCTTTGGAGCACTTCCGTGACAGTCACAGCCGTACACTGAGAAAACAAATTGGACAGGTTCCTGGTTCCTGGTTACAAAGCCAAATGCTGAAACTCTTATGAAACTGGAGCATAAATCAAAGCATGGGTCTGATACATTTAATATGCCTGCAACTCTCAATCTCTCTCTCTCTCAATCTCTCTCTCTCTCTCTCTCTCTCTCTGTTTGGCTGAGAGAAATTTAAAAGCAATCAAAAGTTCAGCAAGGGGCTATAAAGTGCCGGCTCCGTGGGGACGAGCGTATCTTATGATTGCCAGCTACTCGAAGTTTGTAAAGGCAACAGAAAAACGAAGGTTGCATAAAGAAAAATTGCATACGGGATAAGGCGAGTGCAGTGCAGAAAGGCTCGAACAACGCAACCGCTATATCTGCTCGACAGCCAATCCATGGCCGTAAAAAGCTACAGAGCAGCCCCAAACATTTAACGCCAGCGAGCGCCAACAATTCAAAAGGCCAACAGCAGGGGGCCAGAGTGGATCGAAGTGGAGTGGAGTGTGGTTGCAGGACGGCATCACTCTGGCAACCGCAGCTTAATTGACATTTGATAAACGCACAACTCAGCGCAATGCTGTCCGAGAAGTCTCCCAGTTGGCTGGCCCGACAATGCTGAGCGACGCCGAACGTTAATCACATCAACAATTGAGACAATGCGAAACGCTCACGGATTGTGAGATAGATAAATTGAAAGCGTAACTCCACTCCACAGGCAGCGTGGCAGCTCTCTAGCGTAATTGTCAGACGATACTCAACCTCAACATCGCGTGGACAGTGTCAAATTTTAATGAGTTTAATGGTCTGGCTGCTGTAATGCAATAAAGTCAAACAAATTGACATTTTAATGGAGGTAAATGTTTTTTTAATGGCATCTGTGATATGAAAAAAAAACCTTGCTGTGCTCTCTGGATATATATAAATATTTTTTTTAATAATTAAAATAATAAATATATTTGAAATTTGCATTTATTGTTTAGTTTAGAATATTTTTAAATGCTATATAATTGGTTTTTATATTAATAAATATTTATATAATATAATATAATAATTTTTGATATATTTATCTATAAAATAATTTTAATATTTAAATATATGTTAAATATTTTTATAATATAGTATAGTAACTTATATCATAAAATCGTATTTGATTCATCTCTTAATCAAAAGACAAAATTTTAAAATATTTTTTTGTCCCCATAGCTGATCAAATATAAATAAAATGTTTCTGTATCGATTGCTTTGCTGTTCGCTTGGGGAAGATATTTTGCAACTTAACATATACGTACAATCCGAACATATTTGAAGACAACTATTTATATAAATTGACATGCAAATGCCACTTGCTGCAAACGAAAAGTCGAAAAAAGCAATGGAAGGCAAGCCAAATATACAACGCAAAAGCTGTGCTGCGAAATATTTATGGAAAAAACATTGTAGATGACAGTTGAAAGTTGTGTGCGTCATATTGACTCTTGTATAGATTTACTCAAGCGAACTTTAAGAGTGCGGACAACTTGAAGGTGATTTGATATAAATCTCGACGCTGATTTGTCTCTGCTCAACTTGGCATTATATCGAATTACTGCCGCACGAATTGCGCCGAATAAAGTATCTTAATTTATTGAAAAAGTCAAGCACAAAGCGATATGATTTGTAAATATCAGATTTTTTTTATATAAATATATTCTATATGACTGGAAACTGAAAAACTAAACATATATGATATTAATATGCTTGTCTTACAGATTTGATTCAAACTTTTGTTGGTTACACTAATTTAATTTTAATTAAAATCAATTTAAAAATTTTAAGTATTCAATATTTAAAATTTTTTTATATTTAATTTGCAAAATTTTTGAATATTAAATAATTAAATAATTTATATATTAAATATTTTAAAATTGTTAAATTTTTAAATATTAAATAACTAAATATTTTACATATTAAATATTAAAAAAATTTAGATATTAAATTTGTTAAATTTTTAAATATTTAATAATTAAATATTTTATATATTAAATATGTAAAATTGTTAGATATTAAATTTGTTATATATTAAATAATTAAATATATTATATGTCAATTTTATCTAAGATTTTCTAATTATTTCATAAATTATAATCTATATTTTGTCAATATTAATCAATTAAATATAATTAGATAAATAATTGAACTCAAACAGCTCTATGCCTCGTGGCTGAATCTAGTCAACAAGTTGATGCAGCTGTGCCTTTTCTTAGATTGAATTTGATTTGATATAAATATATATATAATATATAAATAATTAATTTAATAAATAAATTTATAAACTCTACTTCCAATCTCTTATTTGAATTGTTTAGAACTTCTTCAATAAGGCATTTATATAAGAATTATTAAAACGTGTCAAGAAAACATTAATCTAAATATCCAAACGCTTGCTTTGCTGGCCAGGACACTATTTGCTAATTTCATGTGATGGCTTGAAGCAATTTAATTTAATTAACTTGCTCTCGCTCTCTTTGTTTGGGCCACACATAAAGCGAAAGAATCGGTGCAGAGGCAACAATGGCAGCAGCAGCCAGGAACAAAGGCTGTGCAGAAATGGGAATGGGAATGCGAATGTGAAAGGGCTGAATGAAGCGTATCTAAAGTGTAACTAAAGACAATAAAATAATATTTTATGTTTGTTTTATACTATGCTGCGTGCAAGGACATTAAGCAGTCATCAAGTTGGCAAAAGTTTTCGTTTGTTAGTTTTTTCGAGTTTATTTTATTTTTTTCGTTTGCTGTCAACGGAAGGAAAAACAGTTTATGAAAAGAAAGTTGTTCTCATAAATAATAATTATGAAAATTGCTGTTAGCTTGGTATGCCACGAACTTGTCACAGTTGTGGGCTTAAATTTTTAAACTTACTTCTTTTCAGACGTTACGCAGACAAATGGAAATTTCTTTTTTCCCACTCAATTAAGGGTATCCGAGAGGGCAGCGCCTTCGTTTTTATGGGGCGCCATAAGCAGAACTTTTGGCTTTCATCATTGGCGCAATTTTGTGGCATTTTTCGCTCTGTCTTTTGTCAGCCCAAAGAGTGTGTGAGAAAGAGAGAGACTGAGAGAGAGAGTGTGTGTGTGTGTAAGTAAAAAGTGAAACTTTTTTTGTTGCTCTTTACTTATTTATATTTTACTTACATACATCCTTATGCAGCCTTATATATAATTCAAGAATTTTTGCAAAAGGGCAGCTTCTCTTCATCCGCAAAATTATTCCTTGGCGTTTTCCTTGCACTGCCAGCGGGAAATATTTGAGTGGATTTTATTTTAAGTGCGTATTCAGAAGAGGAAAATTATTTTCGGGGTGCTGCCAAAGTGTTCAACTTTTGAGTAAAATGTTGCTGTAATTTACATAAATTAAAATTGAATTTGTTACTAATTGTTTGCGCTGAATGTGCTGCATAAATTTGCAGTAGAACTCTTAACTCGTTCGATAATAGTCGCGAATACCACAAAAACTTATGTTAAGTGATAGGACAGCAAATGATGGCAGTCGAATACCCTGTGAAGTGTTGAGCTTCTAGAATATGTGTCTTCTTTACTATTATATTTGATATTTAAAGATTTTACTTCAAGTACGATATCTATTTAGAATACGATACTTAAGCTGAAATTTCTCTGAAGTGAAGCTAATTTAATTACAATTTTCTCACGAATTTACGGATGCGAGTCCGATGGATTATTCTCCCTGGGCTGTTATAAAATATATAAAAAATACATCAGCCTTGATACGCTCTTGTCCTCTTGGCCAAAATACCGGCAAGACACATTCGGAGTAATTCTTGCGAGTAATTTTTGGCCTTCTGGAGGTTAAAGCAAAACGTGATCATATTGAGCCAAAGTGAAATGTTTCTGAATTTTTGAATAATTTCACACATGCTGTACTTTAAAGTAAAAGAAAATCAGTTTCCAAACCGAATTTAAGACCTTTTAAATAGGTTGCACTTCAAGTGCCAAGTCCTGCAATTCAATATATAAAGTTTCTTTGTTTAACTTCGCTTTCCCTTGTTCTACAAATGAACTGATAAACTGATAAAATCCTCAACAAAAGCTATAATAATTAAGTTCATTATAAATTGACATGATTTCAATTAACATCGGAAAACAGTGCTCAACCGCAACTTAAGAAACGACATCGATTGTTACTTCTGCTTCGCTTTTGTCACGCAAACAGAATCCAACAAAAGCCCCAAGACTAATGCAATTTGGTGGCTAACATGAAGAGCAGTCAACCAAATAAATTTTATTGCCTGTTCATAGTTAATTAGGGAACACTGTCTGACAGTTCATATAAGATAAATGTGTTTCCTCTTGACCAAGCCAGAACGTAATTGCCAAAGATGAGTTTTCATAAAGGTTGACCTGGTTGCCGAGGTAATAAACGTATTTATCAAGGTTTTAGCTTTCAAGCATTTCTGAGTATTGCTTGTCGTCTGGTCATTGGGTTGATCTGAATTACAGTCAAAAGTTTTCATTTCTCTTTCATTTTGTCAATCTTTTCTATGGGTTGAAAGTGTGTCTCAAGTGTAGCAATAAATGTTGTCAAGCTGTAAGCAATTAAGTAAGAAGTGAGAGTTCATTTATGCATTTTATTAATATTTAAAAGTGCTTAACTTAACTTGATTTGAAGTGAAACAAAATTGTAATTACATTTGGAATTTAAATGAAGTCAATTTCAAGGACTTCAGTAACGACAATGTTTATCGCTTATCTAGTATAGTTGTCGTTTTGTGGCAAGTAATCAACGCATCATCAAATTTTGTTGCCTCCACCCCTTTTTTTTTGGTTGGGGAGGGGTTGGAATTCATATAAGAAAATCCATTAGGATGATGATGACGAAAATCTTTCTTACAGCTGAGTAAATACTCGTAATGTTAGTCTTGGCTCCGGCTAAGCTTACAGCTTACAGAATTCATCACAATGAAATCAGCTAAAATAAACTGCTAAGAGGCCAAGTGAAAATGCTTTGTGAATGGCCAGCCAACACTGAGCAATTGCACAAAAAGGCTCAAACACAAAAGGCTAAGTGAAATTGCTGCGGCTAATAACATTATTTAATGGAAAAGTGGCCGAGCTGCCCAACTCCTGGCAACTCCTGCCAGCTCCCCATCCCAACGACTATAGCCTTGTGTGTTGTACCCCAGCAATTCTTGTTGGCACAGCCTGGGAAACCAATTTACTTGTGCGTGGAGCAAACAAATAAAGAAGTTGGGCTACAAAACCCAAATCAATTGTGTTACACGGACAAAAAAAAAAGAAGGGAAGAAGAGGAAGAGGAAAAGCTGGAGGGAATGAGGACTAAGAATTTGTTGACCATTCAAGCAAAACGTGAGCTTACGTGAGCTCTTATCGGTCGCTTTAACAAGATTTTAATTAGAATTGAAAAGTTTGTTCATCTCTCTTAATTGGCATTGATAGAAATCAAACATCGATTGGCAACACTTCTAGGGCCGCCTGAATGTGTACAAAATCAATTCACTTTAAAGTTCATTCAGCGCCCTTTAAAATTGCAAATTTAATTCAATTAAACAAAATTCATTATCGTATGATATGACGATTAAGCGCCAAAGGCTATCAAAGCTATTAAGGATTAATAATCGTGTCATGATTGAATTAAAACTTCAAACAAAACAGCGCCAAGGGCAACAGGGCAAACAACAAATTTCATTAGCCTACATTTTCAGCTACATTTCATTTTTATTGCAATGGCAGCAAAAAACGCTTCGATATTGCAACATCTGTGGCTTATGGTTGTCAGTCCACAGCCAGAAAGTGTTGCACCAAATTTATAACAACTTCAATAATCTAGTCGGGGATATTTCGGGTATACGAATGCGGGGATATCCTTTAAGAAGAAGTCGAGATTGAAGTTGTGAAATTGCAAGTTTGTACGGTAGCTAAATGGAAATTTAAATGAATAATAAATAATAATAAATAAAACAAATAAAATAAATAAAATAAATAAAATAAATAAAATAAACAATATAAATAAAATAAATAAAATAAATAAAATAAATAAAATAAATAAAATAAATAAAATAAATAAAATAAATAAAATAAATAAAATAAATAAAATAAATAAAATAAATAAAATAAATAAAATAAATAAAATAAATAAAAAATAAATAAACTAAATAAAATAAATAAATAAATAATAATAAATATTAAAAATATATTTAAATAAATATTTCTGCTATTAAACCTTATCAATAATATTTATTAATATTTATTATTTATTTATACTTTCATTTAACTACCATAAAATTGACAAATAATATATTTACTTATTTTATAATTTTTTTTGTTATTGCTATTTTTTTTTAGATTTTCAAATTGAATCATATCACATTTTTAATATATATTATACCCTATACAAAATGCTCATATAACTGCCTAGTCTTATATGCCTAACAAATTCTACTCCCCACAAGTCCAGAGTATTCAAATATGTATAGTTTTTTTTTACCAGAGAGAAAATAGCATATGTCAATCTCTTTTTATGCTGATTTTTCACATCTTTTTTCCAACGTCTGGTTTTTGCGCTGCAGTTGAAGGTTTATTTAAAACTTCTGCCTTATACAGCAGCAACAGCACTCACTCACACAGACACTGATGTACACACACACACAGATACACAATGAAATAAATCTTGTTGGCTGTGGCATGGGCCGTAGAGAGGTCAACAGTATTTTCAATTAATTGTCGTGTAACAGAAAAGTTTGTTAATTAATGTTAAGGCAAATATGAAAATACTTATGCATATGTAATTTTTTCTTTTTTTTAATACACTGCTGACATTAATTATACGTACTGAAAATATGCATTAAATTTTATTAAATCAATAAATTAATAAACTTTCTTTACAGTAGACTATTTATGAGCAGCTGAGAATATAACATATGCTTTTGTTTACTTGAAAGGCAACAATTTATTGTTGATACATAAAATTTAATTCGAAATAAAGGCCAAAGATTGCGAAAACTTTATGCTGATTATAAAAAACTGCACTAAAAGCATAGATAATTAGGCTTTTAGCATATAAAACTTTCAAACAGACTGAGAGAAGCCTTGGAAACACACACTATAAAAGCGCTCATAAAATGAGCCAGCCCTCTGCTTGTTCCACTAAATTATATAGTCCAATTTTATGACTGGCTGTTAAATAATACAGTTTAATATTATTTGAATTAAGTGTGTGAGTGAGGGATAATCTACTGCTCAATGGGCTTAGCCATGATTTACCAATTTATAACTTAATTTCATTGTCTGACTGCCTAGAGCACTTAATCGAATTTCATTTAATATGAAGATTAGATACAAGTAAATAATATATTAAATTAGTGTTAAGCTAATAGCAACAATAATAGGACTGAGCGCTAAAAGACTGTAAGAGGCAAGTTTTTCGCTCATTAGGCTGCCGCGAGTTGCGAGCTGTGAGGTGTTGAGTGAAAAGCTTTCACCGGGTGAATGGTAAAAGTTTTGGAACCACAGCTGCGGGCTTTCTCTATCGCCTTTTTTTTTTGTTCGGTTGTTCTCTATGGCAGACGCTGTACTCCTCGGCTCTCTTATCTTTTGTATTATTAACTTTTTTAAAAATATTCAATGGATAGATATGGCCGTTGGTGCTGGACTCTTGGATGCCCTGTAACTAGTTGTTAGTCAGTTAATATTTTTTTATTTTTTAGGTTTAGTTGAAATTTAATTTAATTTAAATTATTATTAAAATATAATTTAATTTGAAATTTATCTATAAATTGTTTATATTATATATATTATATTTTTATATCTTTAAGAAACTTTTTTCTTATAATTACCTATTCAATATCTTTCAATGAAGCATATTTATTTTCTTTGCAATTGGAGCTGGGAAATAGCCCCATATTGATTTATCTACAGCATTTTGCTTCCACATTTCATCAATTGTTTGATGGCTGGCATTGTGTTTGCTTACATATTACGTATACGTAATTGAATTCATTTGTCACAAACAATATTACGTATACGTAATTAAATTTTCTCCACTCACACAAATATTTAATATATTAATGGTCAGCACATCAACATATTTGTCTATTGTTAACACCTTTTGATAACCTATTAATTAAGATAAGCATAATTTCAATTTCACTTGAAAAATCTCTGCTTGGATAAGTACACACGCCTGAGGTCGTCCACCGCAGTGTTTGCTGATTTTAATCTTAAGTGCGAACTCATTTTCCAATTCACACTTCAGAGCATGCTATGTACACAGCCGCACACACATACACACACACATACATATATTTTCACTAAGTACTATGTAGCTGACTTGTAAAAGCAATGACAACATTAAAAGTACAACAACAACAACAACTAAAACAACTGCGTGGCTGTTTGCTAAGGGCAGGCAGTGCGCGCAGCCAGAAGGGAATCTAAAGTGTGTTAAAGCTGAATACGTGACATTAACTTGCTCTTAAATGCCGTCTAGACCAAAGTAGGAAGAAGAAAAAACGAAATTGAGGCCATGCACTTTGCTTAAAAGTGCAGCAAGAACTTCTTTGCTGCAGCGAAGCGCTTTTTGTTGGCAAATGTTTAATTGAAATCGATTAGAAAATTGTGAAAAATTAGTAAATTGATAAAAAAAATGGACAGAAAATTTACAAAAATGGAAAAAGACTCTGAATTCTTGACTCAGCAGTAATTCATAATAAATATAAAAAGAAAATTTAATTAAATAAATTAAATTTGTTTGGTTTGCCCTAAAACAATCGCCTTGATACTCAGCTAACTGGCGTTCCAAAAATTGAATTGTAATGAGCATAAAGTGATGCACAGTAAAAATTTTATGGCAGCGAATAAAGATTTTGGCGAGTACAATAAATTTCAGCTAATAAATGAAATGCCGGCAATTAAAGCAGTCATAAAATGGTGAAAATTTTCAAATTAATTTCCAAGCCGTAATAACAATAAATTGAGCGTATTTTTTTTTTATTTTTTCATTTTCATTTAGGCACAGTAAATAAACAAACAGAAATTGAATAAATTAAAGTGAAGACAATCAATCAGACCAAAATGAAGCTAAACTGAATGTTGCCTTCAAACTTGTTTCGCTGCGTAAAGTTGGCAAGATAAATAAATAGTTAAAAGTTGCACAGACAGAGAGGGAGAGTGGGGGGACAGGTGCGCCAAATGAGTTTCTTTTAATTGCTGCTGAGTGTAACAAAAATAAACGAAAGAGTGAAAAGTGCGGGCTAAAATTAAGGTAGCTAGCTGCATGCACAAGAAATTTGTGCCATCAGCACAATTATTCACTGACTGCGATGGCAACTAAATATGAAGTTTTTACTATACAGGAAAAAAACATTTTGCGCTATTCACATTGTTGAAATTAAAATGGGAAAATCATTTTTTTCACATAGTGCTTGAATGACAAAATGTGCTCTAAACTAGCGGAATCTCTAGTTGAATACTATTATTTTTTTTTTGTATTTTTTATTTACACACACAGGCCTTGGCAGGCACTCACACACACACAAACACACACACCCACACAACTTAAAAATGCATTAAATACAAATTGCTGTGTGCCATATTTATAGCAGCGACAGTCGCATGAGTTATCATATAACTTCTCTATTATTATATATTTTTATTTTACCACTTGGCTGTCAAATTAAATTGTATTTTCATGCTGAAGCCTGATTGCGCAGTTTGGCATGCATATATATGTTTATTAAATTATATAAAATTAATTTTTGCACTTATTAAATTATATAAAAATTAATTTTTGCACTTATATAAAGATTACTTTAGTTATGCCGCTCTAAAATGCTATTAAAACTGGAATATTTGCCAACTCTCTTTTTTTAGTTCATACAAAATAAGCTCATCAAATCGATATCACTTGTCGTTAAATTATAGTATCAAAAAATTATAGTTATATATATATAGATATTTTGTTGTTTTTAATTCAGTTTCATATTTGATATTCCGCGCTTGTCTGGCAACATTTTGACGAAACTTATGAAATGCAATTTCATTTTGAATGCAGCCATTTTTGTGGTCTAATAAAGTTGCCAACTTGACTGTTAAGCCGAGCACGTTGCAAGCATTTCGAGTAAGAAATCTTCATGGAATCTGTGCAGCGCTCATAAAACTTAAGCAAAAGTCAAAATAAAGTGGTCAACTTTGAGCTTTTATGTTGGCATTAAAGGCACCGCACAACTTATTTAACTTTCGAGTGAAACTGAACGATACGATATATATATATATATATATTGACTGTTATGTGCTGCGAGTACTACAACTACGCATACATACGATGCGTTTGAGTAATTCAATTGAGTACTCAAGCATTTGAAGTGCTTTGGTGCGTGAAGATCTTTTGGGCAAGAAATGGCAACTGACATTCAGCGATGGCATTAACCCACCAGTTGACAGGCGTCTTTCGACTTCGCTTTTAGTGTCAGTCATGGTGGATTACGCCATTGAAATTGGATTAGACACGGAGCCAAGTGTGTTCAAATATCCCACATTTGCATATGTAAATACGACGCCGAACCGACTGATGTGTATGTGAGGCTTACACATGAGCAACTCTTTTTCACCCAAAACTGCAATTTAGCGCAATAAACGAATTTACAATATTAACTTTAATATTTGCAAGAAAATTTTGGAGTGTTGTAGAAAAACTACGTGTTGCTCTGAGAATCATATTTGCATAAAAAGATTTAGTTTAACTTTTTATTAAATGTATTTTTTGGTCAACTTAGTTTGGGTTGTGAGAGTTGAATTATTTTTAATGAAATATATATTTATGATTCAAAGAAAACTGACTTATATATATATTAACTAATATAAAACAACATAAAATATCAATTAAATACACTTTGGTATTCTCATGTTAAGTTGAAGCAGAAAATCACAAGCAAACTACATAGAAATAAGCTTCAAATATCAAAAATACTTATATGCCATAAATGTATATATATCATTATATATATATATATATATATGCATGTATATATGTATAAAAATATTCAGTTTTTACAACGCCATAACAAAAATCAACAACAAAAAATATGCAATTTAAGCTACTGGTTGAAACTTTGGCCTTTAGCTGGGCTCCAAGTTTTCCTCAGCAATTTCCCAAATGACCTCACAAAATGTTCGCCCCACGCAACGAGTGCTCTGTGTGGTTATGTGCGTGTTAAAGACTCTTGACCCCAAGCCAAAGAGAGCACTCTAGACCAAAAAAAAAAAAAAAAATGCGAATTGATTTCGCTAATTTGCTGTGTGAACTTTTGTGGCTCAGACATTTAAAGCATTTAAATATAGATTTGGAGAGCAGATAAGCCAGCCACATGGTAATTCAGCTAAATAATTGGCCATATTTCACAAAAACAAAATAACATTGGGGAATACAGCTGGTGTGGCCAGCCAGATATCTGTTTTGTGGCATTCCCCAAAGACTCTAAGCAAAGATGTGTTGGCAGGGTCATTAGAAATGTGTCGGGCATACTTTCAGGCAAGGTAATACACATGAGCTCAACAATGGAAGCAATGAGTGTGCAGTAAATTTATATTAGTCCAACAGCGAACTCATGTTCGATGTACAACATGTTGCAAGCAACTGGGCTGAGCTACTTCCTATGTTAACATTATGCTAACAGTAGGAATAACATTTCCCATTATTTAACAGAGGATGTGCTCTCCAGCAACAAAAGCTGCCAATGCAAATGTTAAAATTTTAGTTCACAACGGAAGTTTGATGCGTGTTGTTCAAAAAGCGCTATAAAATTTTATTGTTTTCATATATTTTATAAGACGTAAATTTGTTAAATATTAAATAATGTAAATAACATAATTGGATAAAAATAATTGAAGTAGAAATAAATTATAAATGGGAAAGTGAAGAATTGTGATATTTTTATAGTGTTTTCTCATAGAAATTCTGCAATAATTAATTTATGTCTTAATTAAAAAAATAAATGAATGATGTTTTAATTAAAAAAATAAAAATTGGTTTTTCATTTATCGATGTGATATAAAAATGTATTTTTTCAATAAATGCGTATCATTAATAATTTATTTATAATCTTTATATATTCATTGATAGTCATAAATGCATAATAATGCACATGGCTCCACACATTAATGTCTGTAAGTATGTATTGGTAGCTTGTTATAAAAATTACTCATACGACCCATAAACCCGAACGAGCTGCAGATGGCTATAATTCACTCAATATAAAGTGAGTGATAATGGGTAATAACTGTGCCCAGTTATAATAACAGTATTGAAGCTCGCAAAGCAGAGATTCATTAGAAACATATCTTCTTCATTACTAAAAGCATCGAGTTCGTCAAGTAAAAACTGTCATTGAACAAAGTTTAAGGCTTATATCTCAATACTCATATATATTCCATTTTAAAATTGTATTTGTAGAGTAAGAAATTTGATAAGATTTTTTTGAAAATGGCTACTGCTTACGATGAAGTGATCCTTCAGTATATACGAGATGCTTTAGCACCATTGTCATTCGATCAGTTGGTCAGCGATCTTAGCGGCGAGCATGCCGATGAGCTAGTTCGCCAGAGCACGAGGTGTATATTGCAGCGAGTCCTTAGCAATGCGGTCAGCTCAGGTCGAGTTATATATTGCAATAATCACTTCTTTTCGGCAATGCATTGTGAAGATCTGCAGGTAATCGCTATGCTTGATCCTGACAGTGACTGGTCGTCTGATGAGAGCGATATTTCATACTCAAGTTGCGAGTCTAACGATGAGGACTAACCGACGAGAGCAACGCAATTGCAGCCAAAAAAATTCAGTAAACTGTTAAATGTCTCAAATGGTAAGAGATTTAGTGTGTAAAGAGCAGAAGAATTGTTATATAAATTAATCATTTTAATTTCAATCTTGTCAGCTTTTAATAGTGCTTTATGTACGTCTATATGTTTATGTGGCATAATGGGAGCTGACAAATTTTTAATGTGTAATTTTAATTAAAATTTTTATGTACAATTTAAATGTGTTTGCGTTTTATCTATAGCCTGAACCCTCTTGAAAATGGGAATTTAAAAAGTTTTTAATTTTTTTTTTTTTGTATTAATTTACTAGCAGAAAGAAAATTTGTGTAAAACAGCATCTTAAACAGTTCGCATGTGAGTGACTGTTGAGCTCCTCTAGAGATCAACGAAATTATATGTCCACGTGCACTAGGGGCGTGGCAAATCGAACTGGAACTATTTTATACAAATTCAAATTGAATTTAAAAATATTTTTATTAAAGCTGGGCTGAATGACAGAAAATGATTGATTCCAATGCTATGACTTGACTATGACCAAGACTTGGTTACTATATGTGCAAGAAAGAAATCAAGTCTTGGAGAAAATATTAGAAAATTTAACAGACTGCAATAATAAATAGTCAAAGCGAACTACAAATATTTTAAGCTCTGAAATTGAGCAAATTCCAAATCAAATTTCTTGTACTTTTTCAAGAAATAAAACTTTATGCTTTTCTTAAATTTATTATATTGAATTTCGCTTTTAAACAGCTTCTTTTTATTCATCAGCTCATTTGATGACAATAGATTATTTACGACTGCTGTCAGCCTGCATTATTTACTTTTACTATCAATTTTAGAGGCAATAAAAGTATTCTCTTTGAGAAGTGCGCTGAGTATTTTATTCATGACTCGCAAGTTGATTTACTATGCAGAAAAGTATTGATTGAATTGATTGAATTTAAGAAAAATGTTCTAAGGAAATGTTAAGGGCCTTAAAACCTATTGTTAGCTTTAGTTTTATATGAGATCACTCATGCACTTTGACTTATTCCCATATGTATATTTTATCACTTATTTTGTACATCTATTAGGCTAATTTCGACCCTCAACTTACGGCCACGTGATCGATCGATTGCATACAATGTGATTTTGATGACAAGTCAATGAATCATAATAAATGCTGCCATCTAACTATTCATTCATTTTAGCGCACGTATCTAGGGGGACGTGATGGTTACACATCCTACGGCGACTACAGTCTGTCACCTGTGCGGGCCGTGTCTGTGCGTTAATCAAACATAGAGCAATCCATTTGTAAGCAGCCACAGTCGTGCAGCACACACACACACACACACACACACACACATGAGCGCGCGTCACGAGCGCCAGCAGCCCGAACGTGACATATGGCGATGTACTTTTATGCGCCAATAAGATATCGGGCAGAGCCTGCGGCACGCGTTGCCAGCAATCCGTGCTGCAAAAGTCGCGCGGTCAACGGGATCGTGATAGGGGCATATGTATATATCGGCAGCATACGCGTAGCCCTCAGCGAAATTTAGACAGCAATCAGACCGCAGCTAAAAAGCAAACTGAAGCTGCTGACTTAAAATATTTCATGCCTAGAGACAGTCTGGCATAGGCCATTAGGCAGGAAAATGTATTAGAGTGAGAGACGGAGCAGCTGAATGAACACGACTTGAAATTGGAGCTACAGCAGGTGAGTTGATTGTAAATGTAAATAAACATTGTCATTTAATATATATAAATATGTTGATATATACTATATATATATATATATACAGTTATACAGCTTAATATAACAAAATATATACAAAGCTTAGCGCATATGATACCTAGCTCTGTGTCAGTTTATAGAGAAACTTTTAGTTCCATATACAGATCCTTAACTCTAAGCTTATCATATTGCAGTATGCTTACTTCAGTAAGTTTTTACGTTTATAGTACTCTAATCTGAATCTATACATAATACCAACTTACGTATATAAACAGCAAAAGAGCTTCTAGACTGGTTTCATTCATTGAGCTGCTCAATAATTTAGATAAGGTAAATCAGAAAAATATCGCTATTTCAATCAACATTGTTTAATCAATTGAATAAATGAACAAATGCAAGCATGAAAAGAAGATTACAAATTCATAAAAGAATGAAAAATAAATTTTTAATAGAACTAAAATATTTACATTAGTAGAAGTATATGTAATAAGTTGCAAAATGAAAAATTTTAAATTTATCAATAATTTATGACTTTGAGTTGAGCTTATTGAATGATTTTTTAAAGGCACTTTCTATTGTCAATAGACAATATTATAAATATATCTATATTAACTCAAATATTTAACTAACTTTTCTGCATAGTTACCAATAAAGACTTTAGTCAGAGTAAACATGTCCACAAACCGCAATGAGTCGCTTAGGGCAAGGTAACAAGATTAGACTGCCCGAAGTAGCCACGTAGCCAAGTACAAATCTGATGAGTTCAAAGGGAAACAAGTCCTAAGGCTAATGCGAATTTGGTAGCTAGCTTATGGGGCTAGACAGACAAAACTAATTGAATCTCTATTTTGGCTAAGTGTGCACCATGAAAGGCCATTCGCTTATGTCCTTACTGTTTATGCTCTTATGATATCTTAAAGTTGAGCTTGATTTACTGGAATTTTTGGGTCCATTTTTATTGTCGTCACGTTTGTTTCTGCGGCAAATTATTGGACTGGGTAACTGAGAATATTTAGACTTATTGTTGCTTTACTTAGCGATTATCGTGACAAGTATATGATGAATCATATTAAACATATTGTTGTCAGGTTAAGTGTTTAGCCTATTTATATGGAAATTTCTTTTAAAGGATCACGCTGCATTAGCAGATGCTTCAATTTTCAATTCCAGCATCTGAGTATCTAAGTGCTTTATATAAGAGTTTAACTTAGCTGCAGCAGAGTGAGGTTGAGCTGTGTGCCTGGCAAGGCCAACAATAGATATAAAGTAAGCTCTACGTTAACGTTATGCCTTCTCCATTCATCTCTCTTTTCGTTTCAGCATGCAGACAAACTCAATATGCACAAATATTGTGCAGTATAGAAAAGAAAGCATATTGGAACAGACAGCCTTATATTATGGAATAAACAGGTAAGATCTTAGAGTATAGTTCAATAAGAGTAACCAACAAATAAGTAATGACTAGCAGCTATTTTAACAATGCTGTTGCATTCCACTTTAACAATAATAAATGTTTACACAGTAAAAAGTGGAAACAAGCTTGCTCACAGCATGCTGTCCAGGACTCTAAGAGGCACCTGGAAATGTATCTGGATTGGTCGGCACGTCTACGTCTGTTTGTCTGCAATGAGATACTGCAGGTGAGCTAAAGGTAGCCATACTGACTGTCTGTGTCCCCTGTCCCCTGTGCCGTATTCCATGTAACAGGTCAGCCATGCGCAGAGTTAAAATAAACATGACGAACGACTTACTAGACCCAGTGGATTCCATTAAAATTACCATGTATAGTACATATGTTAAATATGCTGCTGCTCTACGTGCTGCGAAAAGGCTGTTCTCTCTTGCTGACTCTTTCGTAGGCGCACGGGCTGAGCTTGAGCTTGGTGAATTACGTGTGCTGCTCGAAACCCTTTTCAACGGTCTCGGCGGTCACGTGAGCAGCTTGTTAAAAACTTTGCCAAGTCACGTGTTTGACATATTGCATTGTGACAATGTCTAACTAACTTCCGCTTGTTTGTTCTCATAATCAAACATTTGCCATTGTATTTATTTGCAGTGCACGGGAATTGAGCAGCGCAGCAAGTCAGTGGACTTGTGAGGAGGGATGGCGTGTGTTGGCATTGCCTGCTTGTTGACAACTGCAAATGCAACTGGGCAGTGCCAAGGCTATATTGGAGTAACTAGAATAGGTAGAGTAGAGGTAAGCTTACTAGCTTTAACATTCAGTTAGCTATGTTTTGTTTGCCCAAATAACATTAATAGAAAAAGAGGTTGAAATGATACAAAAATGTTTTGTTATATTAAGCAGTGTCTAGTTTGACTAAGCTGCCGAATTTCTGCTTTACAACAGCCACCACGATATATGGTATAACATAAAATTAATTGCCATTAAATGGCAGATCATATTGAATATTTAAACATTTAAGTATTATTATTAATTTATAAAAACATCTGAAATATAGTTATGGAAAATAGTAATACACTTGTTGGGTCACCAACTCTGTCAGCAATTGGATTGCATGCAACGAAGATGGAGTTGGATGGCATCAGCTGATGATCGTCTTAAAGGAGCAACTGCAGCAGCAACTGTAGTAGGAGCAACAGTAGCAGCAGCAACAATAGCAACAGAGTCACATCATCGATATATGAACCGAATTTGGATAACGAATGAGCCATCAATCACATTAAAGGCAAAGGAAGCAGTCGCAAGTGTGGCAACAACAATGTGCCCTTCGCGTGAGAGATATGTTGACTACGATGAGCAGCTTCCCAGCAGTACTCCCACGGACAATTGCGATATGAATGCGAATGCAATATGCAACACATCAGTGCAAGGAGCTGGCTCTTATGATTACTGTGCTGAGCTGAGCAGCAGCAGCAGCAGACAAATGCCGAATCAATAATAGCAACAACAACAACAGCCGTCAGCCAAGAGTGATTGGGGTTGGGTTGCTGGCGGAAATTGTGAAATTGGCACTGGCCGAGCGCGAAAACTGTTTTGCAGCGGTGAGTTTCCTTATTATGCAGTGCACTCCGCTGCCAGCTCTCATGTCGTGTGCATAAATTAATATCAATCAAATTCATGCGACTTTCACATCAGTTTACTTTAATTTAATTTCATTGACTAGAGCGTGGCAATAAAAATAATAGTTTGCAAATAATTAAAGCTCTTGTTTCATTTTTTTTTTTTGTATTGATATTTATACAATAAGTACAAAAATTATTATTTTCACTTGCTGGCTGTGTGGCAAATGCATATTAATTCACTTAAATTTCGATAGTTTTTGGTTCGATTTAAAAAGTGCAAATATTTATTGAGTGTGATATAAATATAATGCATAAATCAATGAAAATATAAATACATTAAATGGTGAAAAAATCATAGAGCTGACTTGTCAGTGTTGCTTATATATATATATTTTATTATATGTTGAGATTTTGATAACAAATATTTAAGAATTAAAACATTTTATTGCAAAAAATATGAAATTTTTCTTTTGACAAGCATTAAAGTGCTTTAAGGTTTTTCTTATAGCTAACAAAAAAAGTCCATATCAATATAAGAGCAATTGAATAGGCAAGAGTAAAGTATGTTTTACAAAGAATATGCATGCAATAAAATTGCTACAGGCGCCATCTAGCGGCAAGTAGCACGTTTCAGCATTCATGTGTAGCTCAAAATGAGACTGGGGAAAGCAGTTAAGCAAACATTGGCAATAATTTTATAAAAAAAAGAAAAATGTTAAATGTGAAACAAATATATCGAATATATATATTGAGCTTATCGGAAATGTGTTTCACTCGAGTTATTATAATTATAATTTTTTTTATAGTTCCCTCAAGTTGAAAACGTTTACATCTAAACAAGTTTATTGAAACATATTTAACAATTTGTTATCAAAATGTTTCTGGTGCAAACTGTCTCATATGTAGGTGAACTTGAAGGGAGGTGGAAGCTTGCGTTTTCTCTTTCTTTCGTTCAGTATTTTCCTGGCAATCGCACGGGCTTTGGCTGCGACGCGGGCCCTGGCAGCGGCGATGGTATTTTTGCTGCTTTGAACGCAGCAATCCAAAGTTTGCATATGCTTATACGGCGCGAGCTTGAGCGTGTCCATGTATTTCTGGGCATTGATGTGCAGCGCTTTAAGGAAATATCTGAACATCCTATAGTCTAGTTTTTGGTATCGATAGCAGTCCAAATCGTGATGGTGTGGCACGCCTTCGCAGTAACTCCAATTCCGATCGACGAATTTAATCTGAGTACAACGTTTAATCATAGAATGTTCGGCGATTTGGTTATCAGACTTAACAGCATGGTGAGCCTGGCCAACAACACTGGCCTGCCATAACAAGGCTTTAATTATATGGTTTTGGCTCACCTTCCGAATTATCGCGTTTTCCGGGCGGTACGAAATGGAGTATTGCAGCGAAGGCGATACAAAGCGATAGCGCACAGTGGACATAACCTGCTGTATGTATTTCTGTCGCCTTGCCCAGTCGAACTCTAGCCAGCGCACGGCTGCATAGAAGACCTCGTCCTCACTGTTCACGTATATATGATCCATTTTCAGCAAATAGACCAACTCTTCCATTTTTAAATTGACGAACTCCAGAGACGCGACCAGCGGCAAGAAGCACTTGCGTATCCGGGCTAGAAATATGGCCATCAAATCGCCGCATCGCAGTCTACGAGACGGCAGATAAGCTTTGAATGCTTCTTGTTCCCAGAAGCCCAGATTTCCAGTAACTGAAAATGTGTGCCAGTACTGCTCCAGCAATTCGCGAACATTCAGATACTTAGCCAATGCGAACATGGCGAGAAAGTTCTTTCCGAGTTGTAGCTCCGCGCTGTCAGCGACCATCCAATTATACATCTTGATCATCAGGCTCATCTTGACCTTGTGACTGGGCAATTCCAGATAGAAATTGCTGAAATGCTCAAAGCCTTTCATATAGTAACAGAATATATACCGATTCACATGCATGTAATGAGTGCCAATTTTCAATTCCAAGTTGTCAAACCAGAAGTTGCGCATTACAGTCATGAGCAACTCTGGAGGATCTAGATAACAGATATAAATATATATATACATATATTATATATTTATAACTCCGATATGGAGTCTTTACCGATGCTTCGATTCTCCGCAAGGGTCATGTGCTTGGCTACAGAAATATTCGAAGTAAATGCCGCTGGTTCAGTGAGCATCTTGAGGTCACTGATCGTTAAGCTCTGCATCATGTCAATGGCATTGGCTCGGTTCACCACCTCCTGCTGCTCTGGCACCAGCTCTCCGGTCTTGGCATGCCATTGGGCGGCATTCGAATGCAGATTTGTCCAATTGAGCAGCGGAACACTTTGAAAGAACTTATATCGCGTGGCTGGAAAAGGATCATTTCGATCCGAACGGTTGTGAATGGTCTCCTGAGAATCTTTATTACTTATTTCCAGATGTAGCTCATGCGATTCTGTTGGTGACACAATATCTCTGAATTTGTAGAGAGCCCTCAAGCGTTTCCTATTAACTGCGCTGACTGACGATGACGAGTGAGCACCGTAACTCGTATTGCTTCTACGGGCAAAATGTTTTGCATATCTAAATTGACCCGGTTTCTTATAGAGCGAAAAGCCAAAAAAAAATCCATGTTTGCTTGGCAGTTTGAATGATGGCTTAGTTTTTTTCTTTCCCATTGAAGTAAGCTGCACTAGAAATCAAATTCTAATGATTTCGATCTAATTGAATTTCAGTTATGATTTTAGCCTAAATTATTCGATAACAAATCGACGCCAACTGAATATAAAATATATGAAAGTTTATAGTATAAGTTGAAATATAAGAAAGCTGACACTATCGCGTATAAGATACAAATAAAACTTGAACTAAATTAAATGAAGCCACAGAGAAAACCCAAGTTGCCCTTTGACTAGCAATTTTTAATGATTTAATCTAGAAATTCCCCAATCAATTATATGCATAAGACAAAAGATAAATTTACAAATTATTCTGAGAGCACACAAAGGCCACAGGTTCAGCTAGGCAAGGAAATTCTCAAGACGACTCAAGGATATAAGTTAAATTTAACTAAAGTGCAGACATGGGTATCTACATATGTGTAAATACGTTTAAGGCTACGGTTTTGCTCATTAGGCACATGCGTTGCTTTATGGCCAGCTAAGTAACCATTAGAAAGCCAGCCAAATGCATGACCAACCCATTCATTAGTTATGCATCTTGTCCTTATTCCCTCCCAGCGGCAAATGTGCATATGGTATTCGTTGAATGCTGGGCTGGAATTCTAGAGTTGCAAACTGCTAAACAGCCCAACAATGGAATGGAGGTAAATGCCACTTAGCAACGGGTATGTCTGAATGGCATATCCTGCAAGACTTGCGTACCCAGATTGTGTTTGTCTGTATATCGCTGTGATAATAGCTGTCAACAAAGTGTCCAGCGACGCAGGCTGACAGTCGAGATCAAGTAACGGGAATTGCTGTGCAGTTGGAAAACACCTTCAATGAGTCAGGCTTATACTTAGATATCTGACAATAGCTACATACTATTTACGCTGCAAGAACAATTTACTATTGATATACTAAACTGATTGAAAACGGGTATTTGGGGTATTGAGTTTGTTGAAAGATGTGTAACAGGCAAAAGGAGATGTGATGGAAACTACTATAGAAAGTATATATAGTTGATTAGGAAAATAGCTGATTAGGACTTAATCCTGTCTGACTGTATGACTGCATGCCAGCTCAGAGGAGATACATTTCAAAGGCAATGAGATTTAGAGACTTCAATTTAGCACTTTAAACGCCCCTTTATTACATAGAAGTTTTTTTGGCACTTTGATAACTTATTCGATTTCTATTCAGTCAAATATTAAATTCCAATTTCAGTTTTCAGACGTTGTAAATAAATTTGATATATAAATTCAACAAAAGTATTCAAATATATTGACTATTCCACTTTTAGGACACTTGCCCCACCCTATTTGATATTGCACTTTCAATCCTCAGTGCAAGGTATCTCTTATTCGACTACTGCCGCCTAAACCACTTTTTATGCTAACATCCCCAACTCTGTTTTGTCTGGCAGAGAAGATAAATAGCATTGACTGTTTTTTGTTGTTGTATCTATTACCTGTCTTGTCTGTCGCTTTCCTGTTTGAAATATGATACAAAATACTTTAAAATGTGATTGTCTGTCAATTGGTTCGTCCCAGACTTCGGAGAAGGCAAAAAAAAAGAACAAAAAAATTGCAGTAAATTGATGATGATACGTTATACACTCAGTCTGAAGCTTAAACTTCAAGTATAAGAGACAAAAATTACATTTATTTTTTCTTTTAACAGATTTTATGAAGCTGTGAGTGTTGCGACATGGCTGAAAATTTGATGTATGAATTAGTTAATTAAATAAAATATATTAAAAAAATATTAAATAAAAGTCCAATATAAAAAGAAAATCAAGATGCATTATATAAGAAATTGAATGCTATTTAGTATATGTAAACAATTTATAATTGTGATTGAAGCCGATCTAAGCTAACTCTATACAAAATTTCGCACAAATAACTTCAATTAAATATTTAGAAATATTATTTATATGATTTCTGTAAACAAAAATTTAAAAGCTTACTATCTCATTTGAGGTTACTTAAAAAGTTTTTGAAATATTCCCAAAGCAAAGCCTAAAAAAAGGATTTTAAATTGATTTTCTGTATTTCACAGATGAACTGCTCAGCACATGAGTTATGATTGTGCGCAAATCTATTTGCCAAACCTAGCAATATTTTCACAGCGTCATATATCATTTTTATGTGTCTACAGCAACTGTAAAATGTTTATTTAATTGCGACCGAACGGAAGAAAAATCACAAAAACTAAAAACAATGTGCCAAAAATATCAAAAAAATATCAAGAAAATAGTTTTCAGCAAAAGGCTGCAGGAAAACAAAAATCAGGTAAAATATGATTTGCGACTGCATGATAAATTTTGCGAATGAAATCTGTAATATATATAAAAAAGAATTTTTAGATAGAAGAAATTTAGAGTTAAAAATTTATAGAAATATATATCATCTAAGCAGCAATAATAATGCATAAAAGCTATGCTAAAAGCATTTGGATAAACTTCAATCGATGCTGACCTTTCATAAGATATTCATACGAAGTTCAATCATTATAGCTTAAATGCTTTATTAGCCTTTGTCTGTAAGCCGATATATCGTTGGCCCAGTAAAGTCAAACTAATAATACGAGTTGGCGCTTATAAATAATATAGAGATAATTACGATTACCACATATGCCGGCTCTGGCAGTATCTAAGCTCAACTAGCGAGCCATTCAACCAGTTTACTCCTTTCTGTTCCTGTCCGTGCATAATTCGTGTGTCAAACTTTGTCCTGCGAGTTGTTTGCGGACTGCTGTGGCTTTTGCAGCTGGCGCTCCGCCTGAAAGGACCCGAACGCCCAGCACCTGATAAATTTTCAGATTTGCATGCTAATGAATGGCGCGAATCCGCAAGGTTTTCCGTTAAGTTTTTAAGTTATTCGTTTGCATCAACAATCAGATCACAGCGGGACAAATTTATAAAGGTTTTGCGAAGCTCATATATGCTATAAAGCTATGTTTATGTATTTCCACTTTCTTTTTATAAAATTTTAGTTCAATCTTTACTTTAACATGAATTTTTAAACTAACTAAGAGGCAAAAAGTATTTGCTTAAAGTTGAAATTTAAATACTCGAATTTCTTTTCGTTAGTTTTTCAATTTTGGCAAAAACTTAGTAGTTCGCTCGTCTCTTATTCGTTAACTGGCACAATTTTGGCGACGATTGCGTTAATTTACTCCCATCACGTAGACATTTAACATAAATCAGCCTTTGCGCTGCCAGCGCAAATGACGTCAGTTGCTTTGGGGCTTAACTTTGTTCAACTTTCGTATATGCTTGAAATGAAGTTTGAGAACTGCCGGTGCAAATTGCAGAGCGATTTGCATGCCAGAATAGACTTTGCATTTGTCTTTTAGGTTTTATTTCTGCACATCAGTTTTAAATCCACTTTAAGGATACTGAGTTAAATAAGCGTATATTTCAAGTAGCTGCAGAGCATGGAATTTAGCAATGGGAAAATTTTATGTAAATATTCTGTTCATTTCAAGGCTCGATTAGGAGCGTATTTAATTGAATCCACTGTGAATAGCGTCGAAAGGAAAATCGAAAAGAAAAATCTACGAAAAATGGAGCAAAATCAGAACAAAGAGCTGAGTTTAATTAGGGGATAATCGAATTGCGAATCAACGAGTCAAAGCAATTGATTGATTAATCATTGTCCATTTGATCAGCTGAGCCACATTTTAATTGAAAGCCATTGAAATAATTCGAGTGAATCACCTTTGAGAAATCAATATGCACATCTTTAGGTTTCTTTTTTTTTTTCCTTTTTCGTTTATTGTAATGAAAAAATAACAGAAACAGAGACTATTCACATGGAAATGGAAATTGGAAATGGAAAACTTGGCAACTGATTGATGTTCGATTGATTATTTTGATTTGCTTCGCTTGCATTTCATGTTCGATTAACAGATGAATGAGTTTGTAATACAAAACAGATTTAATTTAGTGCAGCTTTCAATCAAAACTGATTTCGTGGGTAGATAATGATAAATATCTGTAAAGCAGCTTGAATAAAAATATGTACTTATTGCATAAACAGTTCACAAACTTATATAATAAATAAATAAATAAATTATTCTAGTCGAAAATGCCTGACTAGCATATACTCTGCACTCTATAATTGTTTTGACAATACTTAACGCATCTGGAAGTAACATAAACACAAAACAGAATTACGCAAACAGCATCAACTATTGTAGTTGAAGCAATTTTAATTAAAGCCAAACACTTTCTATGCACATTTATGGAAAATATTTCTCATATGCCACGCAAATTTCATTTTGGTTCGGAACTTTACTCGTTGTGACCCAAATTGCATTTTAGTTGGAATTGTCAATTATTTCGCTTTTGACTTGGACTCTCTACCTCGTTCGCTTTGTCTGTCTGTCTGTCTGACTGGTTCTTCCTGGTTGTGTATATATGTATTTATTTTGTGTTTTATGGTTCCTTTAGTGGTTTATTTCATTAACTATCATGTATCCACTTGACTCACCTTTATTGGCCAATGTAAAATGCATGTTTTGCTTTGTGTCTTTAGACTAGGTTACAGACTTAACATTTGGCATATGTATTTGTGTATAGTAGCCACAGATAAGAGGTCAAGGTTATATATTGCTGCCCACTGGCAGTCTGGTACATAGGTAAATGATATATCTTCACCTGCTTTAGGCCACAGATTGGAAAGGCTCGCATGTGAGTCTTTGTTAAACTTGTCTACTGATAGATACATAAATATATCTATAAATATATATCCCATATATATATATTAACCCACATATATGCATATACTCTTCCTTATCCACAATATGCGCAATGAAGCACAATGCTTGAGGAATGCCTTTATATCAAAAAATATTTATGGAGCTGGTAATAAAGCATATGAAATATTTAAATAACCATGGCGATAGACAGTGCAATAATGGCAGAGCTTAACGTAGTTCTGCTAACGAGCCGCAGCGTTGGCTTTCAATTGCGAACAAGCGGTCAAAAGGAGCCTGCACAGCAATTAATTTGTTTACACTCGAAATATACATATTGAAAAAAAAACAAAAAAAAAAAAAAACTGATTCATTTGTGGCGTGCAAAAGCTGCTCATGTGCATTGTCCTTTGAGTGGCCAACTTAATCAGAATGTTCTTCACTCGGCTCTTGCGTGAATTTTAATTAAAAAAACCAAAAAACAAAATATATATATATATAATCTGATAAACATTGTGGAGCAGTATAATATGAAATATTGGTTTCAAGTGATTTAAAATTATGTGAACTACAATATAAATGAAACTATGCAATATGAGTTGCTGGAGATTAAGAAATATAATATATATTATATAATATATATTATTAAAAATTTATTTTTATTCCTTTGCTAAGAATTATTATTATTATTATTATTATTATTATTATTGTTATTACTATTATTATTATTATTATTATTGTTATTACTATTATTATTAGTATTATTATTATTATTACTATTGTTATTATTATTATTATTATTATTATTATTATTATTATTATTAACAATTTGATTATTTCTATAGCTCAAAATTCTATTTTGTAAGGGTATATAGTTTTCTCTATTTCTCTCCCTCTTTCTCTCTCTCTCTCTCTGAGTTGCTTAAAGTTAAAGCAAAAAGTCAAGTAGCTTAATATCAATTACCATAACTAAATGAATTTTGAGGTTTTTGAATTAACTAATAAATTTACAAATTATAGATTCTTATTTAATATATTATTTAATATTCAATATACACATATGGTATATATAAAGTTTCAAAATATATATATATATATTTATCCCACCACTACTTAATTACACTCATTATCTTTCAATTTTGAGCTGCTTCATTGATCCTTTCCAATTAATTGCTCATTAAACGAGTAAGTGTCTCATTGTTGCTTAATTTTGTGCCTTTTCGGCATCGAGCTCAATCAATTATAGCTGACTACATTAAAATGCATTACGAATCAAGTATCGAGCGAGTATTAAGCGAACAAAAGCCATGTGAATTATCGCTGTTCAATCATTTAAGCTCAACTACAACTGATTTTCAAGACTCAGCAGCAATAGTTGATGTACAAAAGGCATTGCCCGGCGAGCTGATACCCTTGTTGACCATTGTCAAGTCAGGGAGGGGAACTGCATTGAAGAGGCCTCGCCTTTTAGTCGGCGTGTTTTTTTTCGCACTTGTTTATCAAGTCAACTGTTTTGTCATTCATTCGTTGCGGCACTTTGGGTTGCATTCATTTGAATTCCACTCGAAATGCAGTCAAGCGTTTTACGAGTTTACCTTGTGACAGTAGCCAAGGTAAACTGTGCCTAACCAAGCGGTGGCCAGCAGGTGAGGGTAGGGTTACAGGAAGCAGCTTATAATTGGCTGATTGTCAACCCCTCAGACAACGGGGTCAATGGGGTCGTCACTGGTTTGCCTTCTTCTGTTAATGTTGCGGCTAAACTTTCTTTTGTGTTGTCAGCGGCAAAGTTTTCAGAGCGCAAACTCAATTTAATGGCCATTTAGGAAGTGTGCGCGAAACTGTTTTTTTTGATGTAGGAGCAAGTGAAAAGGCGTTTGGTTTGTTGTAGAACTAAGCTAGACTATGTTGATAATGCATCTGATGCGAAATTGGAGAAAAATGAGAGGTAGATAAAGCAGATATTCCTTGAAGTCGGCTCATTTTATATCCAAGCAGCACAAATCAGAACTTAAAATCAGCTTCAATTTCTAAAAATGTTTGCCCATTTATAAAAAATTCATTCAGCATAAAAATAACCTCGACATTATTGAAAACAGGAAGACAGATAAAATAGCCAGGAAATGTAAGCAAACGGAAATTAATAAATTTTTAATATTTTTATGGCATAAAAAGCGAGCTCTAAGTGTTTATTATAGTAAACATTCTACAATAGTTAAATTTTTAAAGTGAGAGAAGGGAGAGAAAGCGAAAATACAATCACTCTTAAGCTATAAAGAAAACATACCAATATCAAGTACAGAAAATGCTAAGTAAATAAATACTTTCTACTATTACTTTGTACAATTACTTTCTACTTTCCTTTTGTCAGTTGTGTGCCATATGGAGACAGAGCATGCCACTGAGGCCAAGATCTGTTTGTCTACCTTTTGTTTCGGACATAATATCCACTTAGCAGCCACACAAGTTGCCCTGCTGCTGCACTGCAGACACAACTTATTTGAGTTGTGTATGAGAGCCTTGAACTAAGACCTAATATACATACGTAAATATTGTATAATACAAAGCAACAATATTCAAACTGACCTCGAATAGCTCTACTTGAGTTGACAGCAACATTTTTATGATGTCCTTTGAGTCTCATCAATGTTTGGACTCTGTTGGAATTGTAACAATTTTTGTCTCTGTTTATTTGCTTAGTTGCTTATGGGTTGATGAACGTAGTTAACTCTGTATCAAATATTCCACAATTAAAATAGTTTAAATATTGCAAATTTATTGCATATTATTCTCATTTCATGCAGCCAAAAATATAAAAGAATTTTGAATAGCTCAACAAAAGGCTAAAAATTGTTATGTTTTGTATCAAAATGTTTGACATTTTTTTTTTGCGGCGGGCCCGGCATGGCACGTGTTTGATATTATTCAACACTTCTGTGGGTTCGACATTCGATTATTTATTTTTATCACGTACAATGGCGCCCAATAACCGCAGATGTCCTCCACTGGGACTTGGTGTAAACAAAAAAAAAAAAAAAAAAGAAAAAAACTTGAATACATTTAAGGTTTATGAACCTGCAAATTTAAATTTTATATTGTGCAATTTTCTAGAAAATTATGCTTCCTACTTCCTCTCATTTCGTATTTTAATTTATGCAATTTATTTCCGTATTGTCATTTAATTAGCATATTTTACACTTTAAGAATTGAATTGATTGATAAACTTGAATAGGAATTAAATATTGAAGTTATCTTTAAGAAAAAGAAGCCAAATTCTTTGGCTTTTTATTAGCTGAATCTATGGTTCTTGAGGTTTTTTTCATTAATTAACCGTAAACAAATTTCTTGGCTTAGTTCACGAAATATTTTTGCTAATTGGCTGTTAACAGACACTTAATAAAATTATTTAAAATATTTTTGAATAGTTTTAATGTTTAGCTTAACTAATTAAAAGTTGTACCAGTCTCTCTAAGCAGCAAAATAAATATAAATAAATAAATATATATTTCGAAATATTTATTTATGACTTAATCACGTGTCACAGTCAGAGTCTTCAGTCTTCAGCGAATTTGCAATTCACTTTAATATGTATGAAACGAAGTTCATTGAGAAAATATTTATGCAACCGCATAGCATTGAGGCGAAAATAAAGTTTTGACCGTAAACTATTTGTGGCTTCGTTTGCAGTTTACGTTGCTGTGGCATTGCTTTTAAGTTTGCACAAACTTTCAAGTCAAGAAGACAGTTTTGAGTTTGTTGTGTGGCTAGAAATACACTGATTCATAACCAAGAACGCACCTCTAAAACCTCTAAGAAAAAAAAAAACGAGAGAAGCTGTGTAAACATCTGGTTTGTGGACAAGACGTCTTGAAAATAAGTTTTTCAGCATCAACAAATCTCAAAAGTTTTTTTTGACGAAAATAAAAATATATTTGTGGATGGATAGATGGTTGGATGGATGGATGGATGGATGGATGGATGGATGGATGAATGTGGATGTATGCAAAGTTTATTTATGGAAAAGTAGTTAAAGAAAAATACAAATATTGTTAAATTTTTAAGGCTTTGGTTGATAAATAAAAACCAATTTACTTAAGATGCTGATGAACAAAATATAAAAAAAAAATATTATTTTATTTCTATCTAAATAATCAATAGCCATAAGGGTTAACCACATTGTAACAGCCCTAAAAATTTGTAGAGTAAGTTGAAGGAGAACTGAAAAAGGTTCTAACCACATGACTTATAACTAGACTAAAGCCCATGTAATATATATTTAAAACAATATTAATTGGTTAAACAAACTAGAAAATCTCTCTATGAACAAACCTCATATACCTACAGCATTTGATGAATAATGCTATAAGCTTGTGCCTAAGCTGTATTCAGAATATGCAAAGACCTTGTGGCTTTCGGCTAGTCAAGTCAACTGAAGTGCTGCTTGTAATTCGAGCAGAAATAGTTCATTAAGCCAATTAGAAAAGAGGTATCTCAAGTGCTCATCGCAGGCTTGTCAGTCTGCTGCACACTAAGGCCTTTTATATCTATTTAATCAATCAAGCATTAAGTACCCTAAGGCTGAGAGCTTGTTAATATATGCTGTTGGAACTATAAACGTTGATTGGGCAAGGATTTGCTCAACTGCTCAGCTTAATAATTGCTGAGACACTTTAAAGGCCAATTCATTTGGGCATTCAAGTCCCAAATGCCTGAAAATCATGTGCCCAACTATAGCCCGAGGCAGCCGCAATGGAAATAGTTTTTGTGACACACACACATAGACGCAATTGGACTCAATTAGTTGCACTAGTAAAGCCCTCGTCCTAGACTGGTATGACTTTATCCCAGAGCTTCGCACATTAGCTCTATTAAATTAGCGATAATCTCTCGACATTTGTTTACAACGAATATATTATTTTTGCACTTACCACAATCTAGCCCGAAGCTAGCTAGGTAGGTCTTAGCTGCACTCTTGTTTACATTTCTCTATATATGTAGATAGTAATAATGGGAGTGGCTTATGAAGCAGCCACAAAAGGATGCTTTTGGCAGTCTTCCAAGCGCTTTAAGTGTTTGCATATGACTTGGGCGCGTACATAAATATTTAGCAGCACTTAAATTTCGATATTAAACTACATTTTCTGATAGTTTCTATCAACATAATTATGCATTTATAATGTATATAGCACAAATTACATTTTAGCCACAAACAAAAAAACTAAAAAAAAAGTTAGAGTTTTTGCATGCATTAAAAAAAAAGTGCGAAAAAAAAACTTATTTCACGCTAAATTACACTCGGCGACATAACGTGCTCTAAGGGACATGTTGCTGGCTGATAAATTATGGACGGAAAACGAATTTGTCAGAGTGGTTTTATGCTCACACACATACATATATCTATATCTGTGTGATATATTTATGTGCCCATTGAAGTCGGTCTATTGAAGAAGCAATAACTATGACAGTTATAGCTGGTGCGAACGGTTTGGCGTCTAGACGGCACAGATAATCCATAGTTCATTTTGAATTTTCCATTTGATTGTCTCTTGGCTGGTTCTTTCTCTCTCTCTCTGAGCTCTGTCAGCCAGCCTTGATGGCTGAACACTAATAAAACGCATTGCTTACAAGCAACGTCATTTGGAAACCCAAAACTCGGTCAACTGCATTTCGTGTGGGCCATCAAATTGATTCAGAGTGAATATTACAAAAGCGTATAAAATGAGGTAAGCCTGTGGAATAGATGGGTCCCTTCTGGGTTATCTCTTGTAAAAAGTAATCTATATACAGAAACTCTTATTTCTCTATTAAAAAGAAAGTGAGCTATGATAAGTTACAACTAGAAGTCATTTCGTGAAGTTTGTTTTGTATTCACTTTTAGACCTCGTTAAACTCATTAGAATTTGACACTGTCCATGACTGTGAGCCGGAGTCCTTCGCTCAGTCTTTTACCTCAAGCTACAATTTATCTCATTATGTCTGTGTCTGATTGCTGATGTGATTAACGAAGCTGCCTTAAAGTTAGCTAGCGTTGCAGCTGGACAGCTCTAAGCTGAGCTATGCGTTAATTAAATGTCAATTACGCTGCGAGTGTAACGAGGTTTCTGACTCCTATTGAAACCAGCCTGGGCTTGCCTAGAGGCTACGCTTGGTGCTGCTAAATCTTGCTACTTTTTGACATTTAGTTTTTCCGCTTTTAACGTGCTGCGTTGGCATGCACACGGACGCAGCTAGAAGTCCTTTCTGATGCCTTGCTGCAACTGCAACTGCAGCCCCCTGGCCCGTATGCAATTTGTCTTTACACACGCTCTTTTTGTGGCCTTTTTACGAGCCGCGGCTCTGCTCTGTAACTTTGACTGTGGCTGGGACTGGGGCTGGGGCTGGAGGTCGTAAGATATGTTTGCCGCCTTGTAAACTGCGTACTTTGTGCTCTAACTTTTATTTGACTCTACTTAAATTTCACAAAGTCAGATAGTCGCAGTGCATGTTAAATTCAATCGAGCTTTACGATAGCCGGAAGTGGTTAAATTCGTGACGTTGGCGTTGCTTGAATGATGTTAATACGTTTATGATTGTGAAGCTACTGAGCGCATTTGGCCAATGAATCATGGGTTGAGAAGTTCGTCTTGGCTAAGATAAGTGTAAAATAAGTGTAACTAAGAGATAATTCTATATTTAGTTTGTTTAAGCAGATTAGATACGTTTCATTTAGAGCTATTATATATGCTATGAAATAAATTGTTATATAAATTTATAAATAATATTTATTTAAATATCTATCTAGAGCTATTATATATATAATGTAATAAATTGTTATATAAATATATAATTGCACTTCTTGCAATTACTTTAGCTAGCTGAACTTGCCTGAAGCAATAGTAAATATGAAAGTTCACAAAGTGTTTGGCTTTCATTTGCTTAGATATGCATACAAAGCATTTAATTAAAATGTGTTCGCCATACCCTGTACTAAATGAGAACAGCTATAGTTGATATATATCAGTTAGAAAATTGAATAAATTGTATTTCACATTATATACTTTCTGTAAAATTCCTTTCTTTTCCCTTTAGCTGCTTCATTACTCATTACTCATCTCAAATTACAGCATATCTGCTCGTCTGGCAGCTTTGCTTTTTAGGTTTTTATTCTCTACTCTATTTGCATAATGAATTTGTAACTGTGTATAACTTTCAAGTTGGTCACTTTTCATATGCAAATTGTTGAGAACTTTGTTCTGACATGCCATGTAGTTTTATATGCCATACTAATTATAGCTTTTACATGCGCCACATCAAAGCTGACCAGCTGCACGCTCACTTGGTAGGAAATTAAATTTTAATATCACTTAAGGATGCGTCTTTTTTGAAAAAAAAAACTAAATACTTAGGCTATTTTGCATTTGTTTTAATGATCATACAGTGCGTATGCGTATTAGAAACAAAATTCTGTTTGAAAATCTAAACTCACCAACAACTCATAACGTTTCAAGCTCAGTAAGTATCTGGCATGCTTCACTTTCTGTTTAGTTTGAACTGCTTTACAGTTGACTGGCAAAGAGTAAAAGTTAAGCAAGTATTAAAAAAGTGTGATTGGAGTGCTTTGTGCTGTTGAGTTACTGCAACTCAAACACACCCACAAACTCATTAACAGAGAAACGAACTCAACATTGATGACAACATAAATTCTTCTTCGACTGTTCCATAAAATGTAGCATACTTTTGTGCGTTGCATCTTTGCTTGCCACATGTGACAAAAAGTAATTGAAAGCTGCCAAAATTCAATTGCATTTTAATGAACATTTTTCGTCTGTTGCTGCAGTCTAGGCAACTATTCGATTTGTAAAATGCAATCCCTTTGGCTGGTCAAATAGTCAAATCAAAATATTTACGAGGCAAGCGGCACAGCTGGTAGAGATAGCATGAATTTATGATGTGTGTATGGGGGGATTGTGCTATAAGATTCATTCTCTTAAATCGAAATCGAAAAGAAGTCTTTGAATATAGAAAGAATTTTTGGGTACTATAACTGTGAGTTTTCAATGCTGTCTGACTGGCTACTTATATCTGTAAATTCATGATGTTTTAAGTTTCAAAAAACTTTCATATCTTTAAATTTTAGAATTTAAGCTAAAATCTAACTATAAAGCAGTTTTCTCTTTCAAGCTGGGAGCTAAGTAAAACGCGGCTGTTCTTTGACTTTTTTTGTTGACTCAACCCTCGGGCACCTTTTATGACGCGTGTCATTTGGGAAGCTGGCAACAAGGACACTTTTGCCTGTCAAAGATTATCAGCGCTGCGCTAAGTTATTCAGCTGCTCGCGTTGTTGTTGTTGTTGGCTTCACCCTCGCCAAGCTCGTGCGAGCTGTGGCTGAATCCAGTGAAAGAGCGACCATTGGACATGGCTGGGTTTTGCCAATTTCTAAAACAAAGGCAGCGTTTATCAATTTGGTGTTTTCCTTTTCATTTGTGAGTTTTATCTTCGCTTACCATGCCAACCATTTTGTTTGTCTTAATAGTCAATTTTATTCGTTGTGCTTTGCTTTCCACTTATTTTCTACGCTTTGCCTTGCCAACAATTTTGCGCTTTCTTTTTTTTTCCATCTTCAAAATATTTTCCATTTCCGTTTGATGCTATCCATTTCCAGCAATTGTGCAGTGATATTTGTGGTATCTAAAATCAATTTCAGGGTTTTGCAACTTGAATTTAATTTTCAATTTGAGAAGGAGAGTTTACTAATTCAGTGGCGATATTGGGTTGTAGTTGTGGTAGGAGATACTTTTACTTATTTATATATGCTTTTACTTGTATACAAATGTATAAGAGTTTATCAAGAGAGAGAGTAAACAGAAGAGTTATGTTGTGAGCCCTGTTGGACCTGGGTCAATGCAGTTCATTCTTGGTGAAGTAAAAGTTCTATTAATATATTAAAAGAATATATGTTTTATAATTTAAGTCGTCTGATTGAACTTGCTTGAGTTTGCTTTACTGCTCTTGATGTATATTTTTATACGTTGAGCATGTTGAGCATAAATAAGGCATATTAGTTCACGAAATATATTTTATAACAGAAACAAATGCTGAGCTTTGCTCTTCTGCGAACTGAGAGAATAATAATATAAAAAATAAAATAAAAAATAGTAAAATTAATAATTTATCATACTCAGAACAAGCTAAACCCTATTTTGAATATATCTGTTATATATATTTAATAAAATAAAATATATTTAAATAAATTTTAATAAATAGGAAAAATATCCGAGATAAACGAAAATCCAACTATGTATTAGATCTATGTAGATTCTTGATAAAATATAAATGGAACTTCATTTATATTTCTGCCTACTTAAATTCAGACTGTAAACATGGAAACTATTCATAATACATTACATCTCAATAGTTGGTTTAGTGTATTTCCTAGCCGATCATTGCTTCAGTCTTGCTCTGCTTAAATATATTTCCAATCTGTACTATTTTTGATTGCATTGCCAAGAAGAAACTGCCAGCAACTGAGAGCTGCTTTAACTATACGCACACAGACTTCACACACAGACTTCACACAGACACACACTGATACACAACTTCACACACAGACACACACTGATACACAACTTCACAAACACACCCACACTTCGCCCACCCGGCAGCTACTTAAGGAATCTCTTTGAGATCAAGTTATGTGAAAGAGTTCATGGAATTGCAGTTCAGACGAAATGTTCTTGCCTTGTGCATCATAGTTTTTCAAAGTCAGCTAACCTTTACGAAATTGCAATTGCAGATGCATGAAGGCAAGAGGCAAATACTTGAGCAGCAGTCAATACATATATTCATGATGGTAAGACGAAACTTCTTTTCGTAAAAGCATTTTTTATCTCTAACATTGGAAATAGTTAATAACAAGATATTTTCTTCAACTTTATGTTGCTCTCACGATACGCAGATATTTTGATGTCTTAGGCATAATAGAGAGCAACAATTTTCGGCATATTTGCATTTGCTGCCAAAGGAACGGCAATCGTCCACCAATTTCTTGCGTTGGAGCTGTTGGGCATATTAAAAATTAATATAATTAATATTATATAATAAAGTAATATTGGTTTAGCTTACCGAGGACATAGTTAGCGAGGGCGGCAAATTGAATCTGTAATCGATTGTTTTCTTTTTTGGCGTGGGTGGCACCTTAGATTTGCTTGGCATGCCGGGCATCAGAGTTGTTGTACTGAACTTTTTACTTTTACTAACAACTCCAAGATCTAATATCCACATGCTGATGATCAACAAGTAAGAGTGCTGTAGTCGAGACGGCTCGACTACGAGATACCCTGAACCCTGCGAAGAGCCAATCTTCCCAACATTATATTCTTATTTTACATATACAAATATTGCGAGCAACGCACACACACACACACATGCATATGCACGCACGCATAAGCACGCGCTCTGCTGACTGCGCAGTCAGCGCGGTGACTGCGCTGGGGCTGCAATATGCCCATTGTATGGGAAATTAAATGTTTAATAACTTTTTATGTGGATGGACTTTCTTAATCAAACTTTCACAGCGTGATTATGTCATTCAAATGTGTGTATTTGCCAAAGCACAACTCTCTAGTATTTGAAATAAGAATTTTGCAAATTGGGGGCGAAGGGGGCGTGGCATCCAAAATCCAAAAATAACAAAATGTCCGCATTCATTACACGGATATACACAGTGAATTTGGAGTCTCTAGCTCTTACGGTATGCTTAACCGAAGAAAAGTTATCGATTTTTATCGATAATAAGGAAACGGGATGAGTTATCGAAAATCTAAAAAAAACTCGTACTGCGTAGGCTATAGACGAGTATTCTCTGAAAATTTCATATATCTAGCTTTTGTGGTTTACGAGATCGCTGCGTTCATACGGACGGACGGACGGACGGACGGACGGACGGACGGACGGACGGACGGACGGACGGACGGACGGACGGACGGACAGACGGACAGGGCTATTTCAACTCAGCTCATCGAGCTGATCAAGAATATATATACTTTATGGGGTCTGCGATGTCTCCTTCTGCCTGTTACATACATTTCACAAAAACATTATACCCTGATTTCCCATTTTCAATGGGTTCAGGGTATAAAAAGACAAACAATTGACCAAACATTTGCATTTCGTATTGGGCATTTGCTAATCTTCAACTGACTACAATTTCGCTTTGGTTGAAGCTTTTATGTAGAAATTGAGTTGGAAATTCGAGTTCATTTGTTATTGAATAAGAGATATTACCACAAAGGTCTGCTAATGTTTATTAAAGGCTTGTGGTTACTGTGCAAGTACTGTAATAATCAGTTGACAGATGTTTTGATAGGTAATTGATGCAGCAACATTAAGCTAATGGAAAGCTGTATTCGAATTTTATAGATTATACTGAGTGTATTGCAGTGTTAATCTTTCCACATTAAGCACTCGAGACATTACACATTAATAAGAAATATATAAGGTTTATAGAGTAACTAAATCCGCACATAATTCATATAAAAACTGATTCAAGTAAACGCCACATTTTCATTTTCTTCACTTTTAATGGAAGCAGCGTCAAAATTGGCAATGAATCTGTCATTTAATGTCTGACTGACATGCCAATAAGTCAATATTTTCGTTAATCGCACAATATTACTCATACGCAGCGTGTCAGATATGTCACACACACACAGACACAGACAACCTCACACACACACATTGCTTAAGCGCCAAGGGCGTCAAGCAACAAGCGTAAATCACAACCCTTAGGCTGGGCTTATTATCCCTTAGGGAACACTTGAGATTCATCGGGCAATCGATTTCACTGTGCGGGTGGCATATCCATATGGATACATCATTCAGAAATAAATAAGTTTGAGAATTTAATGCCATGTGAAAATATGAGAAATAAATATATATTATATATTATATATATGAAAAATATTTATACAAATTTTATAAGAATATTTATTTTATGCAAATTATTCATATTATAATAATTTTTTATTTATTTCTTATATTTTTGTTATTTATTTTATTTATTTTATTAATATTATTATATTTTTTAAAATTTATTTTATTTGTTTAATTTGTTTTATTATTATTATTAGTATTATTTATTTTAGTATTATTTATTTTATTTATTTGATTTATTTTATTTACTTTATTTATTTTATTTATTTTAATTATTTTATTTATTTTCTTTATTTTATTTATTTCATTTATTTTATTTATTTTATTTTTTTTAAATTTATTTTATTTATTTTTTAATATTTATTTTATTTTGTTTATTTATTATGATTTTTTAATTTATAATTTTTTTTGTATATATTTTTATTTATATAATATAAAATTTATTTTATTTATTAATTTTTGATTTCTTTCCTTTTATTTATTATTTCTTAAATTTATTGTATTTATTTTATACATATTTTTTTTTTAATTTTTCCTATATATTATATATATATATTTTTAAATATATATTAAATTTTTCTTTTATTCTTTCATTCTTTTATTTATTTAATTTATTATTTATTGTATTAAATTTATACATTTTGTGCTCGACTCGAGTTTACTCTCGATCGTTTTGCAACTTAATTCACGTAGTAAACAAAAATGTCTGTGTATGCCCTCGATTCCGCTGAACTGAGCAGACAAACACTTCGATATACAGATGTCCGATTCGAACTTGTTTCGCTGCTGCTGCTGCTGCTTGCTGCAAAGAGTTTTAAATGTGTTGCGCAGCAGTCATAATGAAGCCTGACATTATCGCCATTACGGGGAAAGGTAGCCCCGGACATGGATACGCATAATTTATGCATCGTTTCTCAATGGGGTTTAATGTGCCACATTTGCAGTTTGCGCAGCGCATACGTCACACGTATTCAATTCGTTGGAAAAACAACTTAATCGAGCCATACGCCTGCTACTGTATTGGCAACTGCATATTTATTTATGAGTGCTGGAATTTAACTTTTGCTGTATGATGGCGGCTACAAATGTTTGCTGTAAATTCAAGCAAATTTGAAATTTGTATTTTACTAAAATATTTAATTTTTCAGTCAATTGATCAATGATAAAAATCTTTTTCTTTTTCTTCATTTCAGATTTATGTTTGCCGCAATCTTAATAGAATCAAATTGCTGTCTAGATTCAATGATTACTCGATTTGACACAGAGAAAAACTCATAATTGTCCTTCTAGCTGTCGTCTTTTCAGACCATATTGGTGTCCAATGAGGCGTTGGCTACACGCCTGATAAACTGCACACAAATAACCCAATGCTAGTTGCATGAAAAAAGAGAAGAAGAAGAGAAAAAACTGTGACAAACTTTCGCCTCATCCGGCTGTCGGTTCGTCCCGCCATTTATCAGACTGCGAGCTGCTGAACAAGTGTTTTGCCGTTGAGCGCAATTTGGCGTGAAATAAAAGTTTTCGCCCCACTTTTATGTTGGGGCTATTATGAATGCAATTCTTTATGGCTGACTTTTGTACATAGTAGTTGGGTCGCCAGCTTATCCCTTGGCCATAAAAAGTACAGCTAGTACACTTTGAAACAAGTGTTTCAACCTCAACTAAAATATAAATTATGGTATCTTTTTTTCTCCAGTTTCCAGATCATAAACTGAAAATATGAGCAAACTGAATAGATTTCGATTCAAATTTGAGAGCAGTTTATTTATTTAATATACATATAAATCTTATATTTGAAATCAGTTTTTTATATTATTTATATAGTCAATTAAGCAATTTTACTGCAACTGTTGTAAATAGCAAATTTACAGCTTATTGCAGATTAAACGGCGTGACGTGTCAAAGCAAAAGTTTAATTTATTTTACACAATTTGCTATACAATGAATTCCTGTAAATAATAAACAGAAATTAAGTCATCAAAGCAGAGAGTTAGAGCAAAAAAAAAGTTAGTTTTTTATGCTTTACATACAATTAACAATGTCAAAGTAAAACAAACAATAATTTTATTTAAGAGTCATGATTAAATATGATTTAATATATATGATTTTTATATTTATATGTTATTTACATATAAATATATATAATATAATAATTATGCGTCGGGCTTGTATTCATTTGATCGCTTTCCGTTCAAATTTAAGAGTTTTATAGCTCAAGCTCTTTTCTTGCACCATGAGCTTTCTTAAGCCGTCCATTTCTAATCGCATTCTCTTTGTCCACTCAAATCATAGCGAATGGCTTAAGTAGGCATCTCGCTCTCACTTAGCAACATCCGGAACTACGTTTAGCATCAGCTTTCTTTGTCTACCTCTCTTTCACTCTCTCTCACACGGCATGAGCAAGCAAGTCTAAAATGAGAAGCGTGGTACTAAAACGCAAACTCACTCGGATAATATTTTGCCAACAGCTCTATAACAGCTCTCAGCCAATCACAACACAATTGAACAGAATGAGACTATAAGCACCAATAACAGTGCAAGAGCTAGAAAGTTAACAGACTCTGCTATTAATTTCATAATATCTCTTTATAATTTCAGCGCGCTACGAGATTTATCAATTTATGTTCATATTTTAGTTTTGTTTTTAACATTTATTTACTGTTTATATTACTTAAAATAAATAATGAAAGGCATATGATAAACAATGACTGAAGGCATCTAAAAGTTTAATTTGGAGTCACTTGATACACTCTTCGAGCACCTAAATTCATCAATTTGGCAAGTTAACTTTAAACAATTATTATATCTAAAAACATATATGTGCTTCATAGTAACAAATACTATAACTATAACTCAAAACTAATGAATAAAGAGCTTTTATTCTATTAAGTTCTCTATCCATTCATTCAAATAGTTTACTCATTGTGTATACTTTGCTATAAGATATTCTGTTTAAAAGTTTTGAGCACTCTATATTGGAATTTGATAATAAGTTGCTAGTGGCGAACACTTTGGCATGCATAACTTGTGGCTGGTTGGTTGGTTGGTTACTTTGCATTTTGTGGCACGTCTGCCAAAGCTGTCGAATTTTCACTGCTCGTATCTAAACTCCAGCACAATCGGCAAGTTTTTGGGGGGCATAACAAGGGAAATGTTGTGCTTGTCAGCTGCTGTTGCTGCTGCGTGTTAATGTGGCAGCATCGACGAAAAAAATTAATAACTCGACTCTTTCACTTTTTGCCGAGGCATGTTGCACAAATAAATTTAGCTCACAGCCATGAAGAATGGCAGGACGTCGAGGGCTGCTTAGGCTGACATGCAAAACTTATTGTTCTGCCCCATGGACATGGCGCGGCTGCTGAGAATTGTCGCATAAGAACTTGAATGCAACTCGTTATTGTTTGTTGTTATTGTTGTTGTTGTTGTAGTTGTTTTCCATGTACAAACTTTGCTGAATTTCTAACGAGTTGCTGTAGTTTTTACTGCATAAATTATAGTTATTAATTTAGAGAAATTTGCTCTCAGCGCGGGCACAATTGAAATATAAGCAAGCTGACCCCCCACGAACTGCTGCTGCTGCTGCGCTGCTGCTGCAATTACGTTGCATATTTCAGAATTTAGATGTTCATTTCACAGTTTCCTCATTATTTATTTCCTGGTCATGCCGCTGCTGCTCAAGCTGTCTTGATTAGCATTGGCCACTTTCTTCGTCAATTTGCAGCGAGCTTCACGTTTCCGTTTCCTCTTTCATCTTGCCATCAAACTTCATTGGGAAACCATTTCCGTTCAATAAATTACTTTGTCTGCAATGCCAACAAAGCCGATTATATTGACTACCCTAAGAGCTGCAAGTGTTGATAAAATGTCAATTCGTAAATTACTTTTGCCTAAGAGCTTAACTTTTTCAATTAACTACAATTGACAAGAGACATTTTTAGCATTTTAATATTTAATAAATATACTTAGTTGAGCAATATGTATATAAAAACTTTTAGTAGAATTCTAGAATCATTCACTCTACCTTCCCCCGTTTATTTATTCATAAGGGGCCAAAACTTTTACCGCACTTATCTCACACACATGGCTCAGTTTAATCCACTATTATTGCAGCTATGTGGCTGTGATGCTCTGTTATTATGCAGATTGTGTTGACATACTGAGACTGTTGTGTTGTTGAAGTCTGAAATGTAAATATTTTATGGAATATCAGCTGAGAGAGCTACAAAAAACTACATACAAAATTTAACTTTTTCTGTACACAAATCAAGTTTGGATTAGCTCGTCTAGCACGTACCTTGCCTTGTTGATTTAACACGTTTCAAACCAGGCAAAAGGTCTACGGTAGGCTCTCATGATAAATTGATATCATTTTGGGTCGAACTCAAAGTTCGAGTAAAGTTCAAGCAAAACTTCAACTTTTTGGACAGCTAACATCAATTTCACTTTAAACAAATTTGTATGCTAATACAAACAATTTAATTTGAGCTATGCGCCAACTGTGTATGATAACCAGGCATTGATATTTGACGAGTTATAAAAAAGTGTTTCGCTTTCTGGCAATGCTTATAACTTAGCTTTTCTAATATGTTCTTATACTTATATGACTAGTTCTTTATTGCTGCAGCTTGAATCAAGTGATAGCTTACTTCGGCAACTACATGTCTCACATTCTTTTCTAATTTTATGCTCTTAAAACTGCGTCTAATAACGAATTCTCGGCGCTCTTTCACAAAGAGTTTTTCCAGCATGCCAATTTCTTGTCTCCTTAAGTTCCTCTACAGCCAATCATAAAGAGCCTGTGCGAAGCGCTTAAGAGGCCATCTCGCTCTCATTGAGCAACACTCGGCACTACGTTTAGCAACAGCTATCTTTGTCTCACTCTCTCTCGAAGTAAGAGAGTAAGTAAGAGCATGCAGACCAAAAATGAGAAGGGTGCGACTAAGACGCAAACTCACTCGGATAATATGCTTACACTATGCAAGCGCTCAGCCTGACACTAATACTACAGAAGAAGCCAATCACGAATGGGGAAACTTAACAAATAGAATCTGCTATTAGTTTCACAGTATCATGTCATAATATCATAGCGATATGATACGATACATGCATATATATATATTATATTCATACATATATTCAAGCATGATCAATCTGTCATACAATTTGCTAGAGTCATGTAACATTCTATTCAACATCAGTTCGCTGTGCTGCTGCCTTGCTGTGAGTATATGTAACATATACACACATACATATATGTATATGTGAGTCTTGTTAGCTGACTCTCCCGCTGTTGTTATGCTATTTTTTATGGCTGCCATGTGTAACAAGCTTGCTTGAAAATATGCATAAGTACTTACACATGTAGATTTGCGCTCAAGAGCTCGATTTTGCAAAGCAGCTAAGGGATAAGGGCATTAAATTTGTGTTTCGATACAAAATTTATAAATTTAAGCTGTTACGGAACGTTCAATATCGAATTTTGTATTTTTTTTTTGAAGACTTAAAAAAACCATAAGTATTTTTAGAGTATTTAAATGATTTAAAAAAAAAATCAGTTTCTACACTCAACAAAGGCAAACAAATTGATTTTGGACAGGACCACAGCAATGGCTGCTCAACAATATGGCTTCGTTGGAAATTGTTAAGGGAATTAAATGCATATTTCCGCTTTTTGATCAAAATTCGTTTGTCCATTTATTTTTTGCATAACTACGTCCAGATAAAGCGAACAACAGATAAAAACGTGTCGTGTTAGCAGCTTTGCTTTTTCAGGTAGTTCCACAATGGACAATTGGGTTTGGGGCAAACTTTTTGGCATATGCAGCGAGAGTTTGAATTCCAATTTAAGTTGGACAATGTTTTTATTTTTATTAAATCAATATTGCCATTTCATATGAATATAAATATATGTATATATATTTATATATATATATATATATATTGAATCTGCGAGATTTTCAAATAAATTTCACATTGAAAAATTATTATTTTATTGCTTCTCACAACAGCTTTTTGAACAAAACACAACATAATAAAACATTTGATTTTTATTTCAATGTAGTTTGTATACATTGTTGTCAAATTTTATATATTTTACTGAATGAACATGAGAATAATTCATGGTATATTTGTAAATCTATTTCAAATGGGACGTAACTAGTTAAATCATATAAAATTGATTGTAAATAAAGCAAAAATTTTACTGGTACTTAAAACTTAAAGTCTATGTAGGAGAGAGTATTTGTAGTTTCAGTTGTCTTTAACATCCTTAACTTGCTTCTTACTTTATTAGCAAATAAGTTTATTTCTCTAATAATAAATCTCACATATTTACTAGCCACATATCTATATATCATTTAAGTTCAGCTTTATTCACTATTTATGCATAATTTTTTCACCAAATTCGCTTCAGCAAATTGTTGTTTGCATAGAAGACAAATCGAAAGCAGCAAAAACATATGATTTATGATCCAATTTGAGTATGGGGAAAAGAAAAACAAATTTTATTTATAGACAGCAAGTTAGGCAAGGCTAAACAGTATTGTATTCTTATACAACTCAACTCAAATGCCGATTAATAGGAATAAAATTCTTTCATTAGAATTTCCCACTTCATCTTGGCTTACTTACCAAAGCGTCTTTTCTCGTAGTCTTCACATTCACCATCAGCAAATAGACTTCGCCAGAGAGAGAAAGTTTGTCGGCTTGTTATTAATGCACAAACAATTGGCCGACAGCTGGAACATTTAAGTCAGTCTATGGACAATGCATTGGCGGATATCCTGACGTGTCTGTCAGCCATGGCGTAAACAAAACATGGACATGCCTCAAAGCTTTCCGTTCTTGTTAAATGTTAGCTAGACATTTCAAAAGTGAACAACAAGTGAGTTCTTAATGCCAAGGAAGTCACGTAAAGTATGCTGGACTGACTGCTTTGACTGGAGTTCATCAGAGTTCGTTTCCTGCTACAACTCTAAAGGATTTTATCGAAGCAGTCTGAGATCTTAAATCAGAAATTAAAGCAGAGAGAACAGCCACTAATGCGAGGTTTTAAAAATCGTAAACTTTGAGTGATAACTGATAACTGTGCGGACTGATGACTGATGATTATTGACTTTTGACTGATGAATGATGACTGATGACTGATGAATGATGAGTGATAACTGATGACTGATAACTGATGACTGATGACTGATGACTGATGAATTATGAGTGATGAGTGATGAATGATGATAGATAACTGGGGACTGACGATTACTGAGTGATGACTAATGACTGATGGCTGATGTGTGAGGACTGATGGCTATTGACTGATGACTGATGACTGATGAGTAATGAATGAAGAATGATGACTGATGGCTGAGGACTGACGATTGTTGACTGATGACTAATGATTAATGGCTGATGAGTGAGGACTGATAGCTAATGACTAATGACTAATGACTAATGACTGATGACAGATAATTGAAAGGAAATTTTGCCCAGATATTATATAACCTGAAATAAAACAAAATACGCCCTATATTAATAATATCCTCTTCATTCTTACAATTTCTTAATGAAAAACTAATTCACAATTTGCATAATGATTTTTCTGTGATAAATAAATAAATTAAAAACTTTTTTCATTTATAAATTTCTTTATAGCAATCCATAAATAGGAAATGCCCTAATACTTCTCATAACTTTAAGAGCCACTGCCGCTGGTAGACTATTTGCCAGATGGGTAATTAATTTTCAAATTTGCTGGGGCAGAAAACGTTGCTCCACCCGGAAATCGCGATACATTTAAGTATTTGCGGAGCAAACTGGGTGCAACTGCACCCAGCTGGCTGCTCGCAGGCAGCTCAAAGGATATTTCAGCGCATTGCATGTCAAGCACGTAAAGCAGCTCCGTGAGCAAATTATGCCACTCAGACGGATGAAAGAAAAAAATTGCCAGCTTTAAGGCACTGGAAATAACTTTGGCGTGCCACGAAAATGCATTTTCTTGCAGCGCTACTTTAATGTTTGCCATTAAAAACTTAACTCAAGTGTTTTTTGAGTTGGTAGTAGAGACTGAAGAAATACAAATACACATGAGAGCTGAAATAGTCAAGGAAATGTACATTTCTAACTGTTATATCAGTTGATGTCAGTTAAAACTCACGTTAGCTGCCACAAAGCCATCATTCATGTTGAGTAGTTGCTCTATTGCGCCTTCGTTTTCTGCCACGTGACATAAAGTAATTGGAATAACCTGTCAGAAGGTGAGGGACTGCAGCTTAGTGAAGGTTAAGTGAAGTGTTTAATCATTAAATTACTCAAGGCTTCTATAGTGTTTTAGTAATTTTAATAATAATAATAAGGCTTTAAATATATTTAATAAATATTTTTAAAATATTCTTGACTTATTTTATATGAAAAGAAATTTATTCAAATCTTTTTCATTCTTACTTTTAACTACCAACTTAGTTTCAAAAACTTTTTGATAAACTTTTCTTTGATCTGATTAACTTCATTATAAATTTCATTATAAGAAAAAAGTGTATCAAAGTCAGTTGTCACAGTATAGTTACTTGACTCTTGACTATTTGTTATTCACCAAAACTTCAATCAGCTTTGGCCTTTGCAAATTCTTATACTTTGTTTCACATTTTCAGCTAGAAATGTCGCGCATAACGTATACGCCGCATGTGTCCCCCTACATTGTGATACAAATAAAGGGCACAAAATGCTGTTGCTAAGCTGCAGACTTTGAGCGTATGCTTGTTTTGCCAGTAACAATTACTATTGACCCAGTCGAAAGACAATAGAATGTGGCTCAAATGCTTTGTTGACAACTATTTGCACAAAGTTCTATTAGTTGGAGCTTCGCCTGTGCAAATAAGTCGACTTTGTTTACCTGCAGCAAAGATGAATTGATAAGCGAGATGAAAATCATTTAATATTTTGTCATAGAATTTATAAATATTATTTGGAAAGTGCCTCAAGCTATATTGGAATATGAAATTTCTTTAGACGTTATATAAAATTATTTCTACACAAAAATAAATAAATGTAATTTTTTTTTTGTACATTTTTTTGTCAATTTTTATTTTTAAGAGCGAAGCCATAGCTAATAAAATTTGTATGTAAATAATATGTGATAAGGCAATTTCTTTTTGGTCATCTTTGTCTACTGTCATGGCAATAGACAACAGGTAAATATTATTTATGTAACCTGAAGCTCTGATAGATATTTTGGTTCCGTGTCAAGTGGGCAATCTGTGCTTGGTTGCAGGGCTTCTTGTGATACTCCTCAATAAATTGGCTGAAAAGATTGAATATTTATTTCGATAGAAATTGAATGGCTTAAAAGATAATGTAACATGATATTTTCTTTATAATTTAATATATAAATTTCAATAAATTTATATAGTTACCATTAACAGCTATAAAAATATATGAATTATTTGAAATTCCGTGCTCACACACAGCTGTTTATACGCTCGATTCGTTTTCTATGGCTTCAGTAACTGAGTCATTTGAGGATTTAGCCATTGTCTTACGCAATATGCAGACACGTGTTGGCATCGCCACGTTGCATGCTTTTTAACCCACATCTCTCTCATGCTCATATTCCCTACATGATGAGCTATTTAATGATGTAGAAAACCCAGCAAAACCAAACAGAGCCTTTGCCAGTGTCAGTCATGGGTTATGGCACTAGGCTTGAATGTTCAGGCTTATCTGATACGACTGATGCCTGAAACCTTGCATATTGATCCCAGCTTTATTTATTCATGCCAAAAAACGTGCACAGAAATTCAAGGCAAACTACAAATCAAAACCAAATCGTGCGTTTCGAAAACGCAGCTGCAAAGCTTGCAGTGTGTGTGATGTGTGTGTGATGTGTGTGATGTGTGTGTGTGTGTGTGTTGTGTGTGTGTATATTGGCTATGCATGCATAACAATATCATAACTACAATTCAGATGACAAAAGGTATGCACAATTATTTATTGTGGCATGAAACTAAGATTTTACTCAAATTTCCATTACGCCTGCTCTAACGTTACGCATACGCCTAGTAAAACATGTTGAAACTTTTTGTTGTGCAAGTTTTCAGTTAAATTTGATATTGATTCTTATGTCAGTGTGAAACCTACACTTTGTCAGCTGACATACGATTCTGACTTTGAGTTTTAAGTACTAAGTAATAAAAGTTATTATATCTAAATTTGGAAGTGCCAGATTGAATGCCAACTACATTTTCAGTATAGTTACTTAAGCAGCCTTTCTATTAGAAATCATGCAATTATTTAGCATTATCAGGGCTTTAGTGCACCAAGGTTAACAACTCAAGCCGGTAAAAGTTAGAAAACACCGACAGTAGGTCAAGCAAGAGAGTAAAAAAGAAGGAAATTCGCATGAATGAATATCGAGTAGAATGCAAATACAACGTGTTTGAACGATTGCATCAGGCAGTGGCACACTGGGGTCAAGAGTGAATGCGTGAACAGTTGGCTGGCTAAACAAGTGCACAAAGCACTCAACACTCAACACTCGACAAACAACACACAACAGCAGCAGCAGTTGCAGCTGCAGCAGCTCCTGCAATGTCCTTGACCTGCAGAATATATACCAATCAGCATCGCTCCTTTGCATCTGCTTAACTTGACGAACTCTGTCATAACAATCTAAAGTAGTGAAGGCTAAACATAAATATATATAATTTATTATTGTATATGAAGGTTCGGAATGCAGTAAGTAAATGTGGCTACAAATTTGCTGTCATATCTCTACTTATATATCTTTCTTTAAATTTCTTTTTTAAGGCGTTGCTATTATAGTTTCCACTGCTAATTGAGTCGCCCATGAATTGCTGTCAAGACTTGGGGGCGTCATTTCAACTGCTTGCACTTTACTTTCACTGCTGATTGCTGTCATTTGGCCTGCAGCGCTTAGACAATGGTTAAACAATCCGTTGTCTCTATGGCTCGTCTGCAGTTTAACAACTATCAAGTTGCCTTGTGACATTTGAGATGCATTTAAGTTTGCAGTTTGTGCCTTAGTTACTCGATATGAGTGCTAATAGTTGAATGCATAAGCATTATGCTCTGCTGTAATACAGTTTATAGACAGCTTGGTATAATAAAAATCATTTACAGTTCTGCAAAAGGCAAAGTAAAACCTTTTAAGGTACATATGGTATGCTCTGGCTTTGGCAACTTTCAGGCCACAATAACCACTTGATGTGTGCCTCTGAGTCGAAGCACTGGGATTAGCCTGCTGGCACGTAGAGCTCGTCTTAACTCTAGGCGCACTTATTGCACCTTCAATCCAATGTCAATTCTTTTGGACTTGTTGTGGACTTTGGGATTAAGCGTGCCAATATACTTGCTGCATTGTGGCCAAGAGCCAAGACTTGCTTTTGCTTAATATTAACAATATTTGTATACTGAGTATACTGAGTAATACAAGCACACCTTTTATATATATGCATTAAACTACCATATACTTCATCCTTGCATTTTTCATATAAAATTGATTACAACATATAAAAAAATAGTTTTGATTTATGGCTTTGGTTAATTGCTTTACATAATCTCAACATAAATCTATGACCTCAAAGATATTTGTTTGCTTGTTGTGTTAAATTGACTTCTTACAAATTTTCTTTCGCTTGTTAAATTGACTTCTTACAAATTTTCTTTCGCTTGTTAAATTGACTTCTTACAAATTTTCTGCTGCATCAACACAATGTTCGGCATAATGTTTCAATAATACTTTTTTAGACATTCGATTGCTAAAAATAAATTGAGCAAAATCTTAGGCTGCCAGCTGCTGACAGCACTTCACATGCTGTTCACACAGCAATTTGTGCTTTATTTTTATAAAATTAAATTTATTGCAGTCACAGAATGAGTCTTTCGACGCAATTTGATGTCTATGCAAATCAATATTCTATTTTGTTAAGGGCATCAATAAAAATGTCAAAGTTCATCGTGCCGTCTGATAAATTGGCGCACGTTATCGTCGCATTGGCGCATTATCCATCTTGGGGGGCGCAAATCTGATGAGTGTATTGCTCCGACAATTCACAAATCGTTTCAAGGCTTAAGCAATCAATTTGTATGCTACACGTCGAGTGCTGTTCATCGTTTACAAAGTAAAGGTCATAAAACATATCGTTGCTTGATCTATGCGAATTGCTTAAAATGAAATTGTTTCGTATGCCACTTTTTAAGGTGCGTGAGGAAGCGCTGTTGCGCTGACATGTTGAAGCATGTCATAAAAATAGAAATTGGATATTTTTGTATACAAATTTAAAGAATTTTTTGAGTAAACAAAAGTATACGAAATATAATAATTATAAAATATATTTAATAATTATTAAAAACATTTATAAAATATATAAAAATAATTAAGTATTTATTATATACAAAATAATTAATGCAATTGCATCCCTCTCCCCGACGGGGAATTGAACCCCGGTCTCCCGCGTGACAGGCGGGGATACTAACCACTATACTATCGAGGACGCTGACGTTGGCTCAACAAAAATCAGTGCTGAATGCTCTGTAAATATGTCTAATGACTAAAAATAAATTCATACCTGCTTATCTATAAATATATATGTATCTATGTGAACCTAGAAGGCATAAATAAAAATTTATTTCAAACAAATATTTTGTTTGGCCAAAAAATTGCTGATATATTTGATTTCTGTTTTTTTTTTTTTATAAAATTTTATTTTTAAATATATGTATGCATATTATTATATAGAAAATTGTTTAAGTTTATATTTAAACAAAATTATTTGATCAAGAACCATAATTAATAATATATAATTGACATTGATTTAAAATCTTTGAAGTTCAACTGCTAGCTGTTTGGGTAACTCTCTCTCTGCCCCTCTCTCTCTCTCTCTTTGAAATTCAATTTCCAGCTGCTTTTGGGTAATTGCTAGCCATCATCTGTTACGGCCAAGTCAACGGAGCATATTACATTGTTCCTTTGAAAAAATCACACATGTGCTGCCAGCTCGAGTTGGATTACCAGTTGACTGGTAGCTGTAGCTCTGGCTGTGGCTAGTTGCCAACAAGAGCTTTCAATTTTGGAATTAGCTTAGGGCTCACCACCTCCATGTCAGTCAGTCAGCCAGCCAGCCAGTCAGTCAGTAAGTCAGTTAGCCAGCGAGAGTAATCTTCTCAGCTGTTGGCTGGCAGTGAAAAAGTTCGACATGCAATTAAGTCGACTAATCTGTGATGTCAAGCTTGTATGCATGCCACCCGGTTGCATTTTTATACCCTGAACCCATTGAAAATGGGAAATCAGGGTATAATGGTTTTGTTGAAATGTATGTAACAGGCAGAAGGAGGCGTGGCAGACCCCATAAAGTATATATATTCTTGATCAGGGCGACGAGCTGAGTTGATTTAGCCCTGTCCGTTTGTCCGTCCGTCCGTCCGTCCGTCCGTCCGTCCGTCCGTCCGTCCGTCCGTCTGTCCGTATGTTTGAACGCGTCGATCTCAGAATCTATAAGAGCTAGAGACTTGAAATTTTTTATGTAGGTCCGTGTATAGCACGCGCAGATCGAGTTTGTTTCAAAAAATCGATAAATTTGATCGTTTTAAAGTTATCGATTTAAAACGTTATCGAAATTCAGCTATAAATTTATATCTCCCACATCTTTAGAGTTAGAGTCTCCAAATTTTGTATTTAGTATAACGTGGAGTTTATACAATTTTGATTTTTGTCACATTTTGGATACCATCCCCCTTTTCCTTCCCTTCCCCACAAATTTGTAAAAACCGTATTTCAAATACTAGAGACTTGTGCTTTGGCAATTACATACATATGAATGACATTATTACGCTCTGATTTGATTAAGAAAGTCCAACTACAAAGAAAGTTATTCAACAATTAACTTCCCATAATATAGCCACACTGCATCCCAAGCGCAGACGCTGCGCTAACTGCGCAGTCAGCAGAGCGCGTGCTTATGCGTATGTGTATGTGTGTATGTGTGTGTCCATGTATTGCTTGTATACATGTATATGTTAAATAAGCATAGAATGTTTGGAGTATCGGCTCTTCGCAGGGTTCAGGGGATCTCCTAGTCGGGTACCGCCGACTAGAGCTTTCTTACTTGTTACGATTGAAAATGCTCAAAATTCATAGTCCTTGTTGTGCAGGACCTCTCTGTAAGGGTCCTCCACACACACACACACATATGATTCTTTCACATAATTCATAACGGTTTCACACCATTCATTAGCATGCAAATTTGAAAATATTTCAGCTACTGACTGCAAGTCCCCCTCCCTTCCTCACCACTCCGAAGCCAGTCTTGCACTCTCTCATTTCACTGGGCTCGGGAGGAGAGGTCGCTTTGTCGTCGTAGGCAACCGCTGCACTAACTGCATTAGCTCGCATGACAAACTTTGTCACACAAATTATGCACAGCTTTGCTAGCTGAGCAAACTACGGCAATATTTCGAGTTTAACCAAGTTGCAGAAATTTACTATAGATCGCATATGCTGTAATAACTATTTATTGCTCTGCAAGTAATATTCGTATATTGAACTGTGGCAAGAGAAATAAATAGAGTGGAAGTTTAACTAGTTAATTAAAATATTGTTGATAGTTATTAAAAGGGAATTTTCTTTCAATGTAGAATATAAATTTTATAAAAATATCAAAAGGTTATATAAAGAAAGACAAGAGTTTAACTACCTTTGCTTATAAACCTTCTCTAAAATTCTAGCCAACTTGTTACTTTGGTAGAGTATTTGACTAGTAAGACTTCAACCTACTTCAACTCATCTGTAAACTGTGAATTTAATAATATTGCTGCGCTGTTGTTATAGCATCGCTGCTTTGTTTGTGCGCAAGCAAAGTAATCGCTGGCAAAAGCGGCATTGGGCGGCGTTGCTGCTATCAATTTATTTACATAAACTCATTTCGGCAATGCCTGCAAAAATTAAACTAAGTATATATATATATATATATATGTATATATATGTATGTATATTGGCAATTTGGCCATGTTTACGCAGCGAACAGCCAGCAGGCAGCTAACAATTTTAATATAACACCAAAGTGCACTTAAACGAAATGCTTGAGGCAATTTGCAGTTGCGTCATGGAAATATATGAAACTGGGGAAGCATTACACAATTTGCGTATCAAATTACACCATGCAATTTACAGTTGCAAATTTTTATGTGATTTTGTTAGTAGTATGCATATATGTATGTTATCGTGTGCCCATGGGACTAATGTCAAAATCGTTTCAAAGTAGCTGCGGCTCTCATATATGTGAAATTGAAGTGAAGTTGAGTCTATTGAATGCAGCTGAACTATGATGCATAGTTATTTAATCGTGTTTCACTTTATTTTGTTTTCAAATTAGTCTGGGAATGTAAATATGTAAACAGATTGAGCAATTAAAAATTGTTGTTAAATGAAATTTCGTTTTTGTTTGAGAATTAAATTGAGCTGGTCGTATGCTAATGGCATGTTTGTGATTGGCTTATAAAACAGTTTAAACTTCGATGTAAAAGTGAAAAAAAGTGCTGTTTAGAAAAGAAAAATAAAATAAAATATAGATAAAATATAGAAACAAATGCACAAAAAAACGTATAGCAGAGCAAGGTTTCGATCCTCGGACCTCTGGGTTATGGGCCCAGCACGCTTCCACTGCGCCACTCTGCTGTTTGTTGGAGTTTCCGCGTCAAATATCTGAAGGAATTTACAATAAACCAATAGGAATGCTTCACAGTGGAAGCATATCCAATTGGCTGTATATGATTGAAGCTTGAATTAAATAATAAAATTAAATATATTTTTTATTTATGTAAATTATGCTTTCAGCAGTTTTACAAAACTTTTGTCTTTGTCTTACGCCCATTTTCACTGTAAAGTTTTAGCTTTCTTGCAGATTATCTAAATGCCTTAAGCTTTCTTCTAAAATAAGTTCAGTTTCACGCCTATGTCTTAATTGTGGAGGCTGAGAAACTTTGCTAGACATTTGCCAGCAAACACTGATATTTTCTTTAGCAAATGTGTAAAAAGTAGTTGTATCTGGGCATGCAAAGAGCAAAAGTTTCCCTGAGCCAAACCACAATACACAATTATTAACTCAAAAATAGAATTTTTGTTCACTGCTGTAACTAAAAGTAATTAAATTTGCGAGTCATATTTAGACCCAAATTACATTAGGTAACATAGTTTAGGCTGCTTTTATTTGAATTGGCGCAATTTAAAAAAGTTATTATGTATGTACATATGTGAGTTTCTTATAGTTCGTCCTTGAAAGTGTCGCTGCCTTGAGGCTGATAATAGTAAAAGAGATGTGAGCTGAGTATTACGCACTTTAGCTTTCGACATATTTATGCACTTATAGACTTTCTGTTAAATATATATTTAAAATTAAATACTGAAAAATATTTATTTCAACTGAAGCTAGACGATTTGTACAGCCCTAAATATTTTTAATAAAATATATAAAATATATTTCAATAAAATTTCAATTTTGTATTTATTTCAATAAACCGTTCAATGACCAGAAAAAAACCCCAAATGTCATTCACAATGAAGCTCAAAGTCAATCGTTTTTCTGTGAACCCCATGTAAAATTCAATATAAATTTTTGCAATATTATTAAAAATAAAATACTTTAATGTTGAAGCCGGGTGGCACCGTGCTCATATTCATATGTAAACCAATTTATCCGTTTGTGATGAGCTGCTCAGCCGCGACCCAGTGAATGCTAAACAGATCAAAAGAGCAGTTGCATCAATTGCCTGCCAGCCGGCGCCCTCGTCTGCTTTGGGCGTTGATTGGAAACTTGAAGTGAAAGGTAAACAAATTTCAAGCTCAGCAGCCGACTGACAACTGACAGCAGCCGCTCACAGCTCACAGCTCACAGCCCACAGCTCTCAGCTCCACATAAAAGGAGACACCTGGGCAAGGACTTGGCACACACGTGCAGAAATTCGATTTAACGCTTATTTACATATGCAGTATATGTGCGGAACAGGAGCGTGCATATACTTAAAGTTAAGTTATTTATGTAGATCCGAGCATGTTTATGCATGAGCGTAAGCATTTAAATAATGATGTTCTCTTTACTTTTTTTCCTGATTTTATAAATGACAACTGTTGCGCTAGCTATTTTATGTGTTATGTAAATGGAATTTAAAAATTAGTTAAATTTAATTTGATTTACAGAGATATTATATAAGTAGTATAAAGGCTCTACAAATATCAGAAACACTAATTTAAAGCTTAAAAACTTTGCATATACCACACCAGGCGTATGCGTAATATACCAAATTAAAGCCAGTATAAAGCTTCAGTTTCCACAGCTTCAATTCCAGCCTGCTTCGCACTGATAACATTGCCATATTAGAGTCTAATGAATATGTAGCCTAATTGGCATTTGATCGATGACATAGTGACTGACACGACTGTGGCTGTTGTTTGTCTAGGCCAAAAATGTGGAACAGCAACATGGGCTAGCAGGTCGAGCAACGAGCACGACCTGTTGTCTTTTCATTTTTTTTTTTTTTTTTTTTTGTTGCCTCCTAGTTACGACATGAGTGTGGCATCACACGTAGCTACCGGAACGTGCCACATACCTGAGCGTCTCACAGTTGCACAACACGTTGCGGCAGCAGCAGCAGCAGCAGACGCTGCTCTAGAATGAATGATGCGCTGCCTAGCAGATGTAATATTTTGACAGCCTTTACATACGCCCAGACCTATCCAAATGTCTAGCTAAGCTAAGACTGTTACTCTTAAAGTAAAAAATATTTAGACTTGGCCATCATTTGATATGCTAAAATATTAAATTAGTTAAAGAATCTTTTTTAAGTTTCTGTTAAATATATTTACTATAAAAAACTTTTTAACAATTTTCCTTTTACCAGTTGTAAGTAGTTTAGAGTCTGTTTTCAGCCTTCTCCAATTGATCATTTATCTGTCAAGTTCTTCGGTCTGATCATAATCTGCACAGACTGCAGCGTATAGCCCGGCCCCTGCCACTCATCCCAAAATATGCCATACTCGGAGTTATCGTAATACTCATCGCGCTTGGTGTAGCGTCCGTTGAGATTGCTGAAAGTGAAAGCAATTGAGATAAGCATGAATCGACCAACCAAACAACCAATCAGCCAACCAACCTTAGGCCGCAGTTGTTGAACCACCAGCCACCTAAACAGGTCTCGGCGCAGTTAAATTCGCTCTGGTCGTTATCCCTGTCGAAGGTGGTGAACTTTTGGTGCTCATTATCGCGCATCGAGTCACCAGCATTGCCCGAGTACTCGCCCAGTTCGCTCAGTGTATACGCCTCGCTCTCGCCAGCCACAACGATCTTATCATAATAGGCGTGGCTGCTCTCATTGTTGAAGTCGGTGAGGTGTACGTATAGCTCGTGTGGCTGCGACGCTGTCAGACGATGTAACTTCTCCAGGCCAATGAAGAATTCACCAGTCAGATTGCCGAAGCCCTCCTGATATTCCAGCCAATTGCGATTGAATTTGACGCTTCCATCCAGGCGACGCTGCACAACGGTCCAACCGGGGCCAGCCAAGCTGGAGTCGCAGGGCACTGCGAAGGCATCGCCCTGATCTACTTTGATGACATGCACCTCAGTTGAGTCTGGGAGGGCCGCACAGCTGTTCCCTTCAAATTCCAATTTCGTTGTCGTTTCGAAGACTTCCAAACTGTTCTTTAATCTCTCTGCAATGTCTTTTGTTTTGATTTCCATGTTGAGTATGATTTGCGACTTGACAGCGGCGTCTTCCTTCAGTATTTCTATTTGCTTGGCCTGCTCATTGATGATGGTCGTAAAGGTGGCCATGGTCGCTAGACCTTCATTAATCTGACGATCCTTCTCCTCCAGCCGGGCTGTCACTTCGTTGGCTTTGTTCTGCAGCTCAACGATTTGCTCGGAGTAGATCTTGTTAAGCACTTCAAAGGCGGACTTCTCCTCCCGACAGTTGCTCAGTTCGTCATTTATTTTCATCTTGAGGTCTTGAAATGTTGATTGCTTTTCCATTAGAATTGCTTCCTCGATTTTACTTTTATATTTCGCCTGCAACTTTTCTATGTCGTAATATGAGTTTTTCAGCTGATTTTGTATTCTTAAAATTTCTAATAAATTCGCTCGTGTTGCTATAATATTTAACACTATAATTAGGAGGAGAGTATATAGCTTTTTCGTCATTTTTTTTTGGGTAATTTCTTTGCACTCGTCACTGACAACAGTCGCTCGGATCGCACAACACAGAACTAAACATCAAAATACCCAACCATCAAAATATTATTGTAGAACTCAATGTATATAGAAATATATATATTACACATAGTATTTATTTACTTGTGCCGATAAGCTACTACGAAATAAGAGAGAGAGCTCAAGCTCAATAGCTATAGCACACTTTCACAGAACTCGGTTCAAATGTCATGCCTTATCAGTGTCTGAAATATATTTGTATAAAATTAATTAGGGTGTAATTTACAACTGTTCTAGTATTTTATTAATTGAGCGGAATGCAATTGAATGATAGAGTGATGTAGTAATGAAATATATGTATATAAGAGTAGCTCTTGTTTAATCAAATTAGCACACATTTGTCTGTTTAGTTGTAACAACAGCCACACCTGGCGGCCTCTTATGCAATTTTGCTTATTTATTTAATTTAGCATTTTTTTTAAAGCCAGAAATCTGTTTTTCATGCGCTATTGTTTTCAGCACACATAACAATTTTTTACCATACTCAGGTTGGAATTTTATTTATGCATAATTAAGAGCAATTAGGTGCACCTAGACCGCAACCGAGGTGTGGTAAATGTTGATGCAGCACTCTTGATGTAAGCCAAGTAATAAAGTTAGCTAAACAAGCTCCGAATGAAGTAACTAGCAAATAAATATGGACATAATATAAAATATAAATAAATATAATAAAATATGAATAATAAAAATATAATATATATAGATTTAATATATATAAATATAATATAAATAATATAAATATAATATAATATATTAAATTAAAATATAAATAAAATATTGAAATATATTTAATATTTAAATTTAAATAAAAAATAAATATAATATAATATAAATAATATAAATATAATATATATAGATGTAATATATATAAATATAATATAAATAATATAAATATAATATAATAAATTTAATTTAAATTTAAATTAAATATAGTAAGTATTAACTATATATTTACTCTCTCTTTGCATCCTGCATATCCCCACAGTCAAATCGATTTCAAAACTAATATCTTGCACCTGTTCACACGAATGCCGCAAGTATTTTACTTAGTTTGATGAGCCGGCAGCCGCGTATCATAAACTAGCTATTGCAACGATATCTATACTATATATATACATATATCTAAGTACACAAACTAGTTTGCTGCTATCTGTTCCTGTTCCTATTCCTGTTCATGATTAGTTTGTGGCACAAACTTTGCCCTGCACACGGGGACAGTACTCGAAAGTGGTTTTTACAGCTGGCGCAGGACTTTCGCCGACTAAACAACTGCTATATTTTCGAATTTGCATTTTAATGAGTGACGCGGGCTACCGTAAATTTGAAACTTTATGCGTTTTGGAGCCAGGAGCCAGGCGCCAGGTATTTGACAGTTTATTGAAAGGCAACAGCAGCAGCCACAACGAAGCAAGTGCAGTGGCCGGACGTGATATGCTTTAAACGAAAATTTAGTCTAGAAATATTATTTCAGCTGAAAGTATATGGAGCATATATCCATACATTATCCGATCTACAAAGGTTAAAGGCCCTTCTCATTGCCATAAACAATTGAAGCTCTCAACTCTGGCTTAAATTTGAACTTTGCTGTGGTTTGACGTTGTGCCAGTTTAATCTTCTAACCACAGACTGAAATTGAAGTATGGCCAGCAGTTGTTTTTATTGCTGTTCGCTGTTCTCTGTTCTCTGTTCTCTGTTCGTTGTTGTAACTGGCAGTTGGTTGCTTTTGTTGTTAATTGCTTTCAGTTTCGTTGACGTGTTTTATTTATCGCCATTCCCCATGTTAAGCATTTGTATTCGGTCAAATAAATTCCCAGTTGACGTATATAAATGAAACACAACTAGCAGTTTGGCTTGCCATACAAAATATGCCAACAATCGAATCGACTAACAGCAACAAAAATAGAAAAAATAGAAAAAAATAGAGAAAGTTAAACTTGCAGTTCCTTTATAAACTTCTAGGACAGCAAAGTGCTGAAATTGAATATGCAGCTATCAGTGCTCGTAAAAATGGAAACTCTTTTGGCAGCGAACGAGCTTTTCCAGCTGGCAAGCAAAGAAAAGTGTGCGCAAAAGGAAACTCAGAGAAATTAAGAGTATGAAACTTTATATTCATGAAATTGGCACATATGTCTGACTCTATATCCAATCTGAGTGGGTTAACTCTGAGTTATGGTAGATAATCTGTTTTTTCTCATGGATTTCTCTTCAATAATTAAATATGTAATTTTCGGTTGTCTTGCACTTGTCATAAATAATTGAAATTGGCCTTTGACTGCTTTACGATGCACTGAACTGTTAACGCTTTCACTTGTGGTTTTGCTGTTCCATTCGCTTATTCAAACACGTGAAGTATAAATTTCAGTCATTGTGCATTCATGCGATTCATGACCCAATGGCTGGCCAACTTTTGACTTTTAGCCAAAGTCAAGGCAAGATGTAGAACATGGCGCGCCCCTAAATCGATGCTTTGCTTTGACATTGTTCAACCTGTCGACAACTTGGCTTTCCACATCAACTTGTAGTTTTGTGAGTAAAATACAGTTATTGGCTTAGGGCTTACAGCTGTGATATTAAAGATATTGATGTATCTGGCTGACGTGCTTCATACTATCATACTATCATACTATCATACTATCATACTATCATACTATCATACTATCATACTATCATACTATCATACTATCATACTATCATACTATCATACTATCATACTATCATACTATCATACTATCATACTATCATACTATCATATTATCATACTATCATACTATCATACTATCATACTATCAAACTATCATACTATCATACTATCATACTATCATACTATCATACTATCATACTATCATACTATCATACTATCATACTATCATACTATCATACTATCATACTATCATACTATCATACTATCATACTATCATACTATCATACTATCATACTATCATACTATCATACTATCATACTATCGCACTATTATACTGTCATACTATCATACTATTATACTATCATACTATCACACTATCATCTCTTAATAAGCTCTACTAAAGTCACATTAGGATAACGTTTGTCCAATGTCATTTAAACTGCAGAAAACTGAAGAAAGTGAAAATGCTTATATGCATATTCACACATATATAGATATTTTATATACATAGTTAAGTTTTGCTCTGAGTGCAGTACATAAGGATTTTCTTAGCTCGTTTTGATTGCTTTTGAATTGCTTTGAATGACCAAGTTTTTCATGCTGCATGTGGCATGGCATCGCACTGCAATTATCCAGATGACTTAGCCAGAGAGCAAGAGAGAGAGAGAGAGTGACAGAGAGAGAGGCTGCAGACAAAAGCCTAACCATGAATATGTCTGTTTTTTGTTTTCGAGATGCCACCAAAATGCATGTATGTGCTACAAATGCAAAATGCCCGTCTCGCTGCTGTTCCGAGTGCCTTTGGAATAGCAAATATGTGAATGAAGACATCATAAATATGGCCACGGCTTTGCTGAGGTTGTGGCAAATATGTTATGTGGCTCTATTCATGTCACGTTGCGGCTGGCTACGGCGTATGTGCGATGTGGCAGCAGCATTTCAGCTCAAAATGAATTCAGTTGCACTTACTTAAAGTGCAACAACAGCAACACTCGCATTGACAAAGTAAACAACTGTTTTAGAAGGCATAGAAGTGTGAGTGTATATGTGTGTGTGTGTGTGTGTGCGTGTGTGTGTGTGTGCGTGTGTGTGTGTACATATGTTATTTGATTACACTTTAAAATTTAATTACATTTTAAAATGTTCATGAAAAGCTGAAAAAATATGCATGAATAACAAAGACGAATGAATACCCTGACTGATGTCAGAGAAAGTTTGGCACTTCTCTTAAGAATCTTGTATTATATAACAATGGTATTTGAATTATAAGTAAAACTCTTCTTATATCAATTTGATTGGCAATTTAAGACTTAACTCAGCTACTCAAACAAAAACTCAATCTTCCTTCGATTAAGAAACCTTAGCTAATATTTGCTTCTATCAAACTGATCTTCTTTATTGCTCAGTTCTCAGTTTTCCCTTTTCATTTCAATTTACTTTAGTTCACATTGTGTTGCATATCTCGTTGGAAAACTGTGTTACCTGCAACAGTTCTGTCAACAAATACTCGAGGGTCGGGTCGGGTTGGGGCTTTATGCAACCAGCAATGTCCACAAATTTTACAAAATTATCTCGTGCTCGGCGAGCTTGCCCTTAGTGACCCAATTCGCATTTTGGCCAGCATTGTTAATTAATTGTTGTCTCTCTCTCTACATCTCTCTCTCTCTCTCTCTCTCTTTCACTTCCTCTTTCGTTTTATTACTAGTTTTGTTGTGTTGCATTGTGGTTTCATTAGTGGTTAGTTAGTTCACTACCAGCTGCTTATTTTACGTTGCAACATTGTCGATTTCCATGGCGTTTTTTTTTTTTTTGAGCTGCTGCCAGCTTTCGTTTCGTATTTACCTTGCACTTTCAATCAGTTAAATATTTAGAGCAATTCCTTGGATTTTTATTGCTTTTTCTCTCGGGTTGCTACATGTATATATATATATATATTGCTTTCAACTTCAACTACAATTAGCCAGCAGCAAGACCTTTTGTTGCAATTTTAAAGTCAAGTTAAGCTCAAATTTTGCTTCAGTTTTATGCAATATATATATAGTGGCTCTCGCAACCACATAGAAGTTATTCAAACAAACAAAGGCGAAGGCATGACTAAAAAATTGTTTTCGCATTTGTTTTGCAAAATGTGATATTGGTTTTTGGCATGGTCAGCAAAAATCTTTGCCAAACTAGTTGCGGGTGGTGGGTGGTTGGTTCTATGTGTGTGCGCTGTATCCATTTGATTTGGCTGCCTTTCGGCGAGTTTGCATATTTGCATATCTAGCAAAAATGTGCATCTATCCAGGCATCCATTTGACGCACTTTGCCGCTCCATGACGCATGCCGAGCGAGCGAGCGAGTGAGTAAGCTAGACAGAAGGTCATTGCGGATTTGCATGCATCCATTCATTGAGTGTCACTTGTAGTTCACTTTGAGGTGTGTATAACACCAATTTTTTGGGTAAACCAACTAACATGGCCATTGGCAACAACTGCGCGCTGGTTTGATCGCTCTCTACATTTGTTTTCCTTCATCCACCGGGTGTCCGTTGACATCAAACAGCTCGTTAAAAGGTTTGCGCCAATTAGCACTGGAAAATGTGGCTGCAACTGCATCTATTGCCAGCGGTCCTTTGACGAAATAAATGGAAATTTCATATTTTTCGAGCTGCTGCTTATGGCAACTGTTAAAGCGGGCACAAAGCAATGCTAAAAACCAACAATTATATCAAATATTTAGCTAGATTTTTATAATACAAAGGAATATTTAAAAGTGTGCTGCTATATGGGGAAAAAAAAAGTTTTTCCTAGTATTTATTTTAAGCTTTTAAAAGGCAAAATGTTGTCTAAAAGTTTTGCATAATTAATCGTGTTTTATGTGCTTAAGAGAAATTAAATTTTTGGCAAATGCAAAAAGTTACACGGCGTAGCCAGAGATAAAAAATAAAAAGCTTACTTCTCATGCTGAAGCCATCAAAAGTCTGTGTAATTTTTATGTTTTCCAAAATATATTTATATATATTTATTTTTTAAATATATTTATTCATGAATATTAACCAGTTCCCTTCCAATTAATTAACCATCAAAGGATTATGAGCTTGTGTCAACATTTTTTCCAATGCTCGAAACATTTCAAGAATCAGTTTTTGTGAACAAGCTCAAGGAGTTGTAGGTCTACGAAATATGGTGGCTACGGCATCATGAGGGTCTTGTTTTTGCCAAACAATTCTTTTCTCTAATTTTGGGAATAAACAATAATCGAAGACGAGCTTTGGCTCGTCCAAACATCAGATAAATTTGCTTTCAATTTGATTTCAGAAACCTCAGCAAATTGTTGGCTAATGTGAGACACGCTCATTAAAATTATGGCCATCATTATTAGATCCTACCCATTCTATAACAATGTGCAGAATATGCATATATTCTATATATACTTGACACTCTTCAACTAATATTTATGTATAAATTAACTCTAACAACTTAAAGCCAATGCAATATACAAAGCCTTTAATTTTCCAATTACAAAAAAACTATTTGGGACTATATAAACTTTTATACAGCATATGCATATATGAGACTCAAGAGAAGAGCAGGCAGCTATTATTCAAGTTGCAGTCAAACTATATCATAGAGAAAGTTTTATATATTGTTTTACAGCTGCCTGCAGCAGTGTTATCCTAACTCCATTTTAAATGACAAATTTGACTGCAAGAAGAAGCAAAAGTTAAAGTTTTAAATGGGAATTTCTAGAACTATTATTTAAAAAAATTAAAAATGTAGTATAAAACTCAAGGCAAGGAAAAGCAAGAACAAATATAAAAGGCACTTTGGCCGCTTAAAAAAAAAAAATATATATATATATATAAAATTAACTTGGCAGACAGCAGCAACCCATGGAAATGAACCAAAGTTTACAAAGCATCTTGTACCTGATTAAAGGCTAAGAGCCACACAACTGGGACATGCTCAGGGCTTGCTCACGGCTTGGTTGGCTGTTGATGATAGCTGTGCAAACAGGCCTATCAGTTACGGCTATTTATATATTTGGGACATTCGTTAGAGCAAGATGCTGTTCCTCTTTAAACAAAGACCGTCAAATGTAACCCTGGGGGCAACATTTATGAAAGGCTGCGCTGTCGGCCGACTCTTTTCATTATGCAAAGCTGAGCAGCTCGACAAAGAGCTAATGCGGCCGACCATTAAGTGGGGAAGTAACACGTGCAGGGCCAAAAAGGGCTAACCACAAAATTACAACACTGCTAAGCACAATTAATGTCAAGTCTTTCAGAATTTCAGGTGAAGATTCTGCTATGTAACTAAGTCAAAACTTTGCTCAAAATGGGAAAAGGCTAAAAGCTGTTGTCAACAAATTGTGGCTTATATATATATTTGATATGAATGAGGTTTTAATATTATGTTTTGAATAATTTTAAAATTTTGAATTAGCGTAAATTTTTAATGAATTTAATCAATAATAAATATAGATTACCTAAAAATAAAATACATATGAAAGAAAAATAAAATGAAAATAAAGTAAAAATATAATAAAATAAAAATAAAAATAAAAATAAAAATAAAAAAATAAATAAAATAAAAATAATATTAAATACAAATAAATTTAAAATAACATTAAATTTAAATAAAAATAACATTAAATTTAAATAAAAATAAAAATAAAAATAAAATAAAATTTAAATAAAAACAAGTAAGAAAGCTCTAGTCGGGAGTACCCGACTAGGAGATCCCCTGAACCCTGCGAAGAGCCGATATTCCAAACGTTCTACACTTCTCTTAATATGTATACATTACGAGCAATACATACACACACATACACACACATACGCACGCACGCATAAGCACGCGCTCTGCTGACTGCGCAGTTTACGCAGCGACTGCGCTCGGAGTGCAGTAAGGCTATGTTATGAAAACTTAATTGTTGAATAAGTTTCTTTGTAGATGGACTTTTTGAATCAAACTTTCAGAGTGTGATAATGTTAATCATATGTGTGTATTTGCCGAAGCACAAGTCTCTAGTACTTGAAACACGTTTTTTGAAAATTGGGGGCGAAGGGGGCGTGGCATGCAAAATATAACAAAAATCAAAATTGTATAAAATACACATACAACTATATACAAAATAAAGAGTCTCTAGCTTGAAAGATGTGCAAGCCATAATTTTATAACTGGTTTTCGATTTCGTTTTTAATCGATAACATTAAAACGATAAAAGTTATCGAATTTTTGAAACAAACTCGATCTGCGCGTGCTATACACGAACCTACATAAAAAATTTCAAGTCTCTAGCTCTTATAGATTCTGAGATCGACGCGTTCAAACATACGGACAGACGGACAGACGGACAGACGGACAGACGGACAGACGGACAGACGGACGGACGGACGGACGGACAGACGGACAGGGCTAAATCAACTCAGCTCGTCGCCCTGATCAAGAATATATATACTTTATAGGGTCTGCCACGCCTCCTTCTGCCTGTTACATACATTTTAACAAAACCATTATACCCTGTTTTCCCATTTTCAATGGGTTCAGGGTATAATAAAAATAAAATTAAAAAAAAATTTAAATAAAATTAAAATTAAATAAAAAAAGCCGAAATTAATAAAAAGAAAAAAAATTAAATAAAAATAAAATTAAAATAAATTATTTTAATCTTTTTGGTGGCCTTATATTTTTCGCAACTCTGACTAAGCAGAAATTTGAATTTTCCGCGAATAATCAATCAAATTTATGCAGGCTAAAATAACTTTTCACTTTTGATTAATAGCTGCGACAAAAAATTGCTGGTGACACTTCGAAACCTTTAAAATTCTGAAGTCATGGGGATTTTGTTGCTCAAATTGTTAATTCAAGGTTAAATGCTCAAAGTTAGGCAAAAAGTTGCACAGAAAATAAATTAATTTTATGAATAACAAATTTTTGACAAAATATATATATTTTCAAGTAAGTCCCCTGGCGGGTATTTTATTCAAGTTCCAAAATTTTCGCTGATATGATTTTTAAATTGCTTCCTTTTTAGGCGACTAGAAATGCTCTAATACCAATTTTGATTTAAACCAAAATTCTATTTTTATAGCCCATTAAAACCAGAAAAAGTTTTAAACGCGCAATAAATATAAAATGCATACGGAAATAAAATCTCAAGCAAATCATAAAAAAATTAGAATAATTTGAAAAATAGAAAGTTATAAAACAGAAATATATACGTCGAATGGCTGTAACCTGGTCTAAAACCAAATAAAAATGTAAATTCATATTTTTATTGAGAGATCTCAATAAAATTGACTTTAACATTTGACTTTGGATGCCAAATCTTCAGTCTAGACTTGCCCTTAAATTATCTTGATGATTTGCTTAATTGAAATTGAATTGATTTGATGGAAAACATGGAAATTGACAACACATTTGAAGTGTGTGTGTGTGTGTGTGTGTATTTTTATAGGCATTGCATAAAAGGGGAAAGAATTTGCCAGCTCTTGAATGGAGTTAAGACATCATCAAGACATTTGGTTTCGGGTCGGAATAATTCATTTTCCCTGACAGCCATCATCAAACCTTTTTCGAATGCGTTAAATGGATTTGAGTTCAATTCACTCACACACATTTGCAAATTTATGTAAATCATTTGGAGAACGTGCTGGTCAATTTGTGCAAATCAAATTGAATTTTTATGTATTTGGGCCCAAGCTCAGGTAACAACGAACAGCGAGCTGAGAGCCTCTTAAATATTTAGTAACCAGCTGGGCAGCAACAACAACAATCAGAGTGTCAACACAATCAGCATAATAACTGGAAGGCCGTCAGGTCCCAAAGCCGCAATGAAATTGGATTAAATTCAAATATATGTGAGAGGTTTGTATGAGATTTTCTGGTTTATGAGCAGCCAAGGGCAACGCTGAGGACTATGACAAACTCAAAGTCGAAGCCTAATACGCTTAGCAAAATGTTGAATTGGGCTTCTATAGGCTAGAAATTTATCTGTAAAATAAAATAAAATATTTGAGACTTAAGTTACAAATAGTTAAGAGAGTCGATAGTCCAATAGTATCTATTGCCGAAAAGCTTTTATTACAAAAATCTGATAAGTAGTAACAAAATATAGTTGGGTTTATCTGAACAAAAACGCATTTACTTGTACTCTATGAACATGCGTTACACTTACACAACATACTCTAGTCGATCTGTGCTCTTAGGAGTATAGACATTGTGAGCTGGCATCGGTGCTTATCGATTCGCTGCTACTCAAGGGCATCAGTTTGGCCTCAGCTTTGCGCTTGGGTCGGGATTTTATGCGCTGCCAAATGGGATAAAATATGCCGCTCTTGTCGCTGTCTCTGTCGGCGCTCTTTGTGCTCGAATTTATTCCATCGTCCTGCATTGGATGGCGTTTCTTTGTAAAGACCTTGGCCAGCCGCTTGAACAGCGTACCAAATAACTTTCGAGACTTTGTTTTCTTCTTGGGCGTATCGAGACATAGAATAGTCGACGAGGATTGGGTAGAGTCTTCGGTCAGGCACGAAATATTGGACAACGGCATTGGCAACGGTAGAATTGTGGTAGTGGGCACTGGCTGTTGCAGTCCTTCTAGCACTCGCTTTAGATTTCTGCGTAGAGTTTTGTATTGATCCGGATTGCGAAAGCCATGCATGGGTGAAAAGGGGTCCCTTTGACTGGGATAGCCGCTGGCGCTAAACGAATGCCGCACAATACGTGGCGGCGGCTTAGGCGCCTGACGTCGCCTGCAGCGAGGCGGTGGCAAAGGTGGCATAGGTGACACAGTTGGGGTGACCACAGCGGGTGGATCGAGTGGAAAACTTGGATTAAGAGGCTGAAGAATCACAACAATACGCTCAGCGCTACGGGACGCGCTTCTGTTCAGCTGCCAGCTAAAGAGAGCAAGTCTGATGAAGTTGTGTATGTCTTAAAACCATAACCTACCAAATCACAATCAACATCAAGTTATAGACAGGCAGTGCTATAAGAACGTGAAAGAGCAGTCTCAGAAACGGGCACTCGGAGCTCTGCAGCTTGAATAGCAAAAGTCTGCAATAGGATTCTGGTATAATTGAGTGAACCGGCCACAAGTCCATGGCCATGTCGGTGTCATTGTGCAAGTCCAGCACAAGCAGTCCACTCCTAACACTCCCGGTCCGAGCGTGGACCAAAAAGATGAGCAAGATGAAGGTTAGGGACATCCAGGGATCCATGCTCAACAGTAAAAGGCTTGGAAAAAAAAAATATTTTTTTTTTTTGAGCTTGTCTCTTTTATAAAAAATATAAAATGAAAATCGAGAAACGTACTTTGTTTGCCAGCAGGGCATACTAAACAACATAACATATATGGAAATGTTTTTGCCAGCAATTAAAAGCTCTAGTTTATGTTCTGTAATTACTATAAATTCTATCTTTCAATTACTCTATCTAATTAAATTGCCACAAAACTTAACTTCACATTGATTTACCTAACATGTATGGGCGCATGGGCAACAAACATCGTTTTATAGTTTGCACAGCATCCAATTTCAAATTCTATTTAGAGTCACGAATTTGTGACTTTGCAATGAGCGCAAGAGCGTAATAATGAGGGCTGCTTTAGAAGGTGGTAGGGTAGCCTCACCACGTCCGGGCAATAATTCCACATGATTTTAATTAAAAGCGAGCAGCAGAAGCTTTCAATTTGGCTACCCCAGAGATACATATGTATGCACATATAGTATGTGTGTGCATTTGTCACTTGTTTCGGCAAACATTTACAGCCATAAATGCTGTTTCTATTTTGTCGCGAAAAATAAACTCAAATTTCATTTGCGGCCAGGCCAACATGAGGCGGCTGCCTAATGCGATTTACACTTAATGCAATAAAAAGACGCAGAGTGAAAATGTAACGAATTCAATTCTATGAAAGAAGCTTGAACTGAAAGTATATTTTGTGTATGGCAATCATATTATTATTAAATATATTTGATATATATATATAAAAGAAATTTAATAAATTTAGTCTAGCTAGCTTGACCTCGCTTACAATGACCTTCAATATAATAATACATAATACAAATGCCAAAATCTGGCACTTAGTGGAGAGCTGAAGCACACATCGGCAGCTCCCTGCTCGCCCAGCTAATGATTGTTGACTCAAACACACGACACGAAATGAAATGATTTGCTCCCGGTTAATGTGTTTGCCGAAGGGCCCTAATGCATATCCATCTTTATGATTGATGTGCGCCCGCATGAAATTTATATCGTGTGGTTCAACTGTGTGTGAATGGAAAATTATCTTCGCTTCATTGGCTGACCTTTTTGGGCTAACCTTCGGCGTATATTTTGCCAAGAGTCGACTTTGTTATTTATTGACATAATAGCTTGTGATTAATTTTGATAATTGACTTTCGCCATTGAATTTACTTCCAATTGATGGCCGACTCTAGCATCATAATTTACATTGATAGCAGCTAATGCAATTAAGTGTATATGATTTATAGACTAATGTTGTTGCCAAAAATCAAAATTATCTAATAATGGCGCTAAATATTTGACCAGGCGAACAATTTTAGAAAATTAAATTGTATTCAATGTCTGCTGGGTTGAATGAGATTAGAGAATTTAAATTTTAATTGACTTGCAGAGAAATATTGTAATTGTTTTAGCATTAAAAGAGCTTATAAAGTGTTAAACAAATTTTATATATTTTTTTTGGATATTTATATTTAAATTACATATTTAATATAATATATATTTCATCTTAAATACCGCTTCGTTATTCGACTTTGTGGCATTTTCTCAAGCAATTAACGCCGATTGCAATTTTAAAAGCGAAGTTTTATTACAACTCGTGCTGCAAAAAACCAGTAAATTTACATATAAGAGAATGGAAACATGGAGAGAAAAAAAAAAACATTTTATATTTAATTAATTCAATTGCAGCGCGTCGATGCGAAGTGCAACGCGAATCCTTGCCACAAGCTCCTGTATAATTTGCTCTCCATTTATTGGATTTCTTTTGCAATTTATCGTAGCTTCTTCTGCTCTGCTCGGTCGTTGTCTTCGCAGTCACTTAAATTAAAAAGGTGTTAAACATTTAAATAATGTATTCAATTGATTTATTTATAGGACGACAGAGCATAGCTTTAATATGCATTTAAAGTATAAGAGAAAGGTTTTTTTCTTTTTGGTTTACTATTCCTCAAAAATCAAGAAAAAAAAGTAAATTTTCAAGCTTTAATTTTGTATCGTAAAAAATTCCAAAAATTTGTTTTAATTTTTTTCAATTTTCAGAGATTTGTTCAGCTTTAAAATGTTCACAAAACTCATGAGTTTTTCTATATATTGCCATTCAATAAGTGCAACCACTCTTTCCTCTTAAAGGATTCTTACCAAATCAAACATTTATACAATATTCATATGTGGGCAATTTTCCAGCCTTAAAATTCCAACAAAACTCAAGAGTTTGGTTTGGGTTTTCTCAGTTTCAAGACGTATGATTATATCTTTAATTTCAAGAATTCATTTCATGGAATTTTGTTAAATGTAACTATTTCTTCAGCTTCAAAGATTGCGTGATAAAGTTTGCCTTGAATATATTTCTACACTCGTATATTTATGCTTCACAAAGTTGACAAAGGCACTTTCGGGCACAGGAAGTTTGTTTGCTAGCCCTTATTTAGCTGACAAGGCTTTCAGTTCAGAATACTAATATGTTAATGGTATTTTATGATAGTTCAGGACCGAAATGGCCTGTTTTGCTTAGCATTACTAATTTTACTAAAAAGAATGACTAATGGAACTGTATAGAAACTATATATATAGAAGTATTTTATAGATTTATATTGAATGAAAAACTTTTTTAGCCTGTTGTTAATTCTTGGTGAACATTTTTCAAGCTCATACCAACAGCTGCAATTTTTCTTCAACTAAACTTTCTTTTCAGCTAATTATATGAACTTTGACTTGTCATTAAAATTGTCGTTTTCATTGTTATAAAGTTCATTAAAATAATTCAAGCCATGCAAAGCGCTTACACCTTTTGCCTTGTCAACTAGTCAACTCTAGCAGCTTTGCTCATGCAACTTGAAAAAATAAAAAAAAACATTAAAGGATGCAACAATAGTTGGGTTTGTGTTCGTTGAAAGGCAAAAGTTTAGCGCCACAGCTGTTGACATTTGTTTGATAGTTTTTTGATGACACATTTTCAGGGCAGTTGTAAAATTATGCAAATGCGAACAGGCAATGGCATTAACAGCAGGCGACTTGAATTTCTTGGAATTTCTAACGACTTCATAAAATAAAGAATATGAAAACAAGATTCAATTGTGAATACACTAACTTGGCGAACTAGAAATAGAAATATTAAAGAGCTCTATTGATATACTTCAAACAAAAAGAGATACTGTTCTGTGCTGTTATCTGATAGTTTCAGTTCTACATTTCAAAAATGGTTTTTCACCATTTATAAATCTAAGTTTAAGATTTGACTTTATCATATCAGGGATACTGATAGGTGTATACTGATACATAGGTGTATAATCCAATTAATTAGCACTGTCAACAGCTCTATATATATACACATTCATACCTTACCCAAATCATTATGTTAGTTGTGACAATGGTAAGATACCACAAAATACCGCTCTTAGAGCGTGGGCCAAATTATCAGACCATTTGTCAGTCGGCCGCTGGAGGTGGGAAATAAATTACGCGACACTTTAGTCAAGCTATGCGAGTTAGCACTTCTGTTGAAGTTGAAGTTTGTGTTGCAAGCAGGCGACATTATTCATACAGGCTGTCAGGGCAGGAATTGCCTGCTTTCACACAATGTCACGCACCCGAAGTAAGATGTCTGTCCCGGCACGTGCTGTTTGTTGTTTCTCTATTTGTTTGTTTGTTTGTTTGTTTGTTTTGTTGATGCCCGTAATTTTTCAGCTCATTATTAGCTGCGGTTGGGGCTTGACTGATGACATTTGCGGTGCTAATTGAAAATGCGTTTTAAATCCCATCTTTTGGTAAAAGCCAACAGCATAACAGGTTAGTTGCCTTGCCAAAATTTAAACTGAATAAGAAAATGTTCAACATGATCTTCAAGATAAGAAAGAAGCGCTTTATGTTCATGTGCACACATGGCGTATGAGTTATGCGTGCAATAAGTCGAGTAAATAGTGTTTCTCTTACCACTTTTGTCTAGTTTTCGGCCAAGTTGTAAAAGGGCCAGTTGCAAAGTTTCGCCTGGAATTTAAAACAATTTGTTGTCACAAAGGAATCGCTTAACTTTGCACAAACTTTCAACTGACTTCGGTTCGGTTTCCATGGCAAAGTTAGACTTATCAAGCAGACGACTGGGGAACAGCATTAACTTAAGTTTGTATTAAATTTTAGTTATGCAATTGAGCGGATGCTGTTGCCGTGCTTATATATAGTATTTATATAGTGAATACATATTGAATACATTGAAATATAATTTTATAAGAATATTTTAAATTGCTTTCAATTGATTAAGACATGAGCACATCTCTCTATAGTTGTAATGGGCTCAGCTTGTGCCACACCCATCTCTGTCTGACCTTCAATTATTTTCCCATTGAACGCTTGACCAACTTCTTAACACTCTCTTTATGCTGCAATATAAAAGATATTGACCACAAGCAGTATACCCTACTGCTAACCAGAGTCTTACTGTATGTAAATATATATAAATAAATAATATAAAGTGAAAAAGTTTTATGCTTTCAGCATATAATTGATTGATTTTCATTGTGCTTTTAAGCATAAAAATGTAGACAATGTATTGAGGGCGTTGCTAATTCTGTTTGAACGGCATAAAATGTGTCAGCTTTTATGATATTCTTCTTGTTCAGCCAATCGTACCAGGGGTCGAAAATTCGTTTCCGCGCTGCCTGGCAACGGCAACGGCAACGACAATTGACGACCCAAGCAATGCAAATATATACAATAAATATATATATTTATATATATCGAACTGTGTTTCATTGCACATGCTTGGAATTTAAATATGTCTCGCTCCCAAGTTATATTCGCTTTTCTTTGTGCTAGCCAAAAGGCTGGCACAATCACAACAAACGCGCCCTAATGGACCGAGAGAGAACAAACACAGAACATATTTTATTGATATGGAAATATATAAAGCAAAAATCCATCTAACAACTGAAGCATGTCAAAAGATTTGCTCTTGAGTAGCAAAGTCGAGTATGGAACACGAATTAAACTAAAGAATTGTACTCAAATATTATCTTTTGTAATCTGCTCTGAGTATAAGCTAGACTAAGTATGACTAATAGCAAAATTTAAGTAGATTACATGACTTATTCTATCAATATCAGTGTAAATGTATTACGAGCTCATATCCATTTCCATGTAAATGATCCAATATAGTATGTGGAACATGACTTGGGCTCAGTTATGATTTATGGCACTCGTCCATAAATTTAGAGGAAGCCTGCAAGTAAACTGGTTATGGACTATGAGGGGCAACTCAGTAATTCATTCACGCGATATTTCAATTTGCATTTGGTGTGAAGTGAGGCAACGATTTGCGGCTGGTGTGTGTGCCAATCTGTCGCTTAAAATGAATTATAAGCAGATCAAAAGAGCACTGAATAGCCAAATTGAATAAGCACACGCATCAGACGAGGGACAAGCCAAGTATGATTGATTGATTGATAAGAAAGAGCATAAGTCTTAAGCCTAATTCTATTTGCAAATGAGAAGCGAACATTATATGTCTCTTTACAGCATTTTCTTAAAAAAGAAAAACATATATGAGTACATAATTTAAAATCAATATTTAAAGAAAATATATGTATGGCGTGAGGGCATAGCTAAGTTGCATCAAGTTGATGGAAAGGGAAGATTTATAAGTTAGACTCAAACTGACAGCAAGCAACAGCTCATCACTTTTATGCAATTAAATAATAGGAATAAATATTATATAAATAATATTATTTACATTTTCGGCAGCGATTTTGTTGTATACATTTTAATTGGTCAAACAGTGAAAAGCCACATAATCGCAGCTAAATCCATTTTGTGGCCTTTTACGCTTCATTCAAATATAATAATTTTTAATTTGTTTAGTTTTTGATTTAATTTAGTTAAATTACTTTTCATGTTTATATTATTTGCATTTTCGTTTCGTTTAGATCAAAAGCCAGACATATGATATATGATACATAATTAATAATATCAAATAAAACGAGATTTTAATTAAAGCCACATTAATATAATCAAAAAAAAAAAACGAACAGACAAATGCAAATGAAAAATTCATTTAGAATTTATTTAGACAAATGCAAATAGTAATTGGCAAATATTGATTATTATAGAATGGGTATGAATTTAAAAAGACTCAAATTGATGCCATATATATTTCTGTAAATTATTCAAGTATTTCCATATTAATAAAATTAATAAATGTAATTTCTAAAACATTATTTTTATATTATTTTTCTATAGAAAATATATTTATATATTAAATTTCTCATTATCTTTCATTAAATTCAAGGTATTTAGCCCTAGGCAAGTAGGCAGCAGGCCTAAAGCGCGCACGTGGCATTATAATTAATTTGCCACAAACAAAGCCTGAGATTAGCGGAAATCACATAAAACTGATGTTGCCAAGCTCAAGGGAGCAGGCAAAAAAATTTCCGCCTTCATAGGCAGAATTATGTATCGCAAAATTAAACGAATTCCATTTTTATGCTAATCCCTTGGCATACTTGCTAAAATCGTTAATACATTTATTAGTTGCTTGAATTATAATGTATGTGAAGTGTATACAATCTATTATGTTGCTTTGCGAAGATATTTCAAAAAGTAAATTAAATATTAGAGGCAAAGAATCAAAATGAGGATTTCAATCCAGGCAATAGAGCAATAGAAAAGATTGAAATCTTACTTGAATTTACAATAATATTTCACAGAATTTATAATTATTATAATTAATTATTTAATTAAATTAAATTTCAAAGAATCTCTTTAAAAAATATAAAACCAACTCCCATATTTTATCTTTCAGTTAAAAGTATTGAATTGCATTTTTATTTGAACGCCACTGCAATGTTCTTCACACTTAATCAGACACAATCAATGTCATTTATTTTCCCAGCGAGCGCATTCATTTGTTCAATGATTTTCAATTCCGCATTGGATTTGAAATGAAACGATCCGTGTGCATAAATTTGTATTTCTATGCGCAAATCAAACAGCAGAATGCAAGCGCTGATTTTAATTGCGCCGCATAGAAACGGGCACTTTGCATCAAATTGTTATAGCTGGGAATACTTTATTAGTCTGAGCAGACAATGTTCGCCCTGTTGGCGCAATTGTCGATGGCTTTCCGCAAATGTTTTTTACCCCTGCTGCTGCACGATTTGAACTAGTTTACAATTGCTTGCATTCCAATTAGGGTCAGTGTAAATGAACAGACGCCATCTATCGACGAGTAGTAGCACTTGTATGCCCATTATGCAGCAAGGCACAAAAGGCATTTTGCTAATTTGCGAAAATACATGTTAAAAATTCACCTGAAATTTGTATTTGTATAATACAAAGTAGCTAAGAAAAGCCTTAGTATATTTTGTTGCTGCAGCAATAAGTATAACAATAGCTGTAAAAGAAAAAAAATATCTGGGAAAATGGTTTATTGTGTTTCGCCAAATTTTTTTCATGATAAAATACATTTTTGAATGGACAACGCAATAAATAAAACAATGAGAAATCTATAAAGCAAGCCAGGTAGATGCCATACAAACGCCAGCTGTCGACCGAACTGACAGAACAGTTGACATCGAAAAAAACATGCATTGACTGAGAGCTGTGGCTTGCGGATTGCGGCCGCGTAGAGCTGACACTCGAATCGCCTGTTTAACCACAAGAAACACAATTCAGATCTGCCAATTAATGTCAAATGAGAGCAGGCATTCAAAAGAGAATAAGTAGTTTGGGCGAAAGTATCCAACTGTGAGATACCCTCTTTAGGCAGTGACAAGCTGAAAGAAAATAAAAAAAAAATTAAAATTAAAATAAAAATAAATTAAAAATAAAATAAATATAAAATTCAAATTAAATATAATACAAATAAAATAAAAATAAAATTAAATGAAATTAAATAAAATTAAAATAATAGAAAATTTAAAACAAATTTGTCTTAAACACTTTTCTAGATCAAAGAGTTCTGATATACAGAATCCATTGAGTTTCCTAATCAAATTGTTATATTATTATACATTTTTGAGCAACTAAAACTCTCAACTCAAATCTAGTATATATTTTATATACTCCAATGACTCGGAAATCGTGTTGTTAACTGTTACATTCCAACCTTTTTATCCACTTTTACATGACTGCTTTTAACGCGATTGACTTCTTCTAAACCTTGCGCCTGCATTGCTGTCTGACGCTGGTAGCATATTCTAGGTAATGCTATTTGTGCATTCCCTAAGCACTATTTAATTAATTTAATTTGTTAAGCGTTTATTTTCTCCTCTATTCGAAAGAGTACACAAAAGTTTTCCGCTGTTTCCCCTTGTTGCCGTTTACATTGTTACAAGCGGATTTCCGTAAGCTTTCTGACTTACATTCCCATAAGTTTTACCTGGCATAACAAGCACGTAAACTCGACCCAAGTCGAGTTGGCTACACAACAATGCACTCGCTGCCTCACATTCTATTTTTTGTTGTTTTCAAAAAGTATTTTCATATTTACTATGCAAGGTTTTGTTAATACAAGCGCTTAATAAAGCGAAAGCCGCAGGAATTGTGGACCATAAGCTAGGTTGGCTTAGCTGGTTAGCATGGCTGGATGACAGAATTCAATAAGTGGGAGATAGTCAAAGTTATTTTTTAATGAGAATTGATGAAGCAGTTACTATGAGTCTGGAATTTGTATTATTATTTATGCTCTCTCTTAAATTGTATCTATGTGCAGCTAGTTTAAATCTTTCTTGTTCAGCTTATGCATAACTTATCTAGAGCACAAGAGCTTCTTATATGAGCTGTGGGACTTATACCACAGATAAGCCAGACAAAAGCTGCATAAAACTTTTATCTTCTACTTTAAAATGATATTTAGAATAGTTTTGTGACTGTGAAGCTGCTTGCTTAAGCTAGCTAAAAAGGATACGAATGTCTGACATTCCATTTCGCACACACACTTACACTCACACTCACACACTCACACACACACACACACTTGCACATTCATGCTGTTGGTTAAATGTCAACCAGCAATGCCTATTGCAAATGTTCACGTCTCTGCACACAGAGACAGGAGAAATGCCAACACGCAGTCTTTGGGGGCAAACAATATGCAGGAAATGCCAATGCAAGACGAGGGTGACGAAACTCAGCAAAATAATATTTGCTTTGCATTGTCGGGAATTGAAATACTTATCTACGCCTCACGCAAATACATTTACACATTTCCGAAGCCATTTGCATTCCTCGCAGCTAGAAATATTTATTAAAGTCACAAACTTAACTTAAATATGACTAAGAGTAGATGAAATTTTCAGTTGATCTATGGCCAGCAGCTCAATAAATGTTGGGTAATTTATAAAAAAAAAATAACTCAGCTGATAAGGTGGCCTCATCCTGTTTTCGGGCGCCATTCTCCACATAAATAAATCAATATCGAACACAAACATTTTTTTTTATTTCTTCAACTGCCAAACGGATGCGGGCAGCTGGAGAGGTGATTAGTGAACCTACAAATAGTAAACAGCTCTGGCCGAAATATTAATGCTGTGGTTGAGTGGGTATCGTTGAGATGCCCTGAGTGGAATGTTTGAGCTGAAAAGCTTTAAGGACTTCAAGCAAGAGACTTCGTTTCTATTCAGTGAAGCACAGAGAATTTTCTATATATTTTTTGAAACTTAAATTGATGCTGCACATAATGATATACTTTCGCTTTATATTAGGTATCTCATATTATGATTTTATTTCAGAAAAAACTGGGTCCAATAGATTCGTTGCGTACATCCAAATGAACAATCAGAAACGTAATATGTCATAAGAATTTTATTGAAGTAAAAAAAAAAAAAATATATATATATATATCTTTATTTTTTTCTCCCTTTCAAGGATGTCTCCATTGAACAATGCTGCGTTTTGTTGCTAACGAGGCAAGAGTCATAAAAATATTTAGGATCATTTTATTGTTACACAAGCTGTGTGCGAGACCTCTTTTGGTACAATTGCCCTGGACAATTGTTAGATGGCATGATATTTACTTTTATTATGTTCTAGTTTAGGGTTTAGGATTTTCGTTTGTAGAAGATAAAGAAGCATTATATTTCTTATTTGTTCTATATATACTAAGTGAATAATACAAATCACTATTGGACAGAAATTATGCTATATAATTATTCAATACTTTATATCATTCCTTAGTCTTAGCTTGGATTTCTTTCAAGTAACTTAATCTCTGCTCTACACAATTCATAGTTCATTAATTTATTCAAATTCAAACTAAAATTCTTAGAAAATTTTCTAATAAAATTGTTAAAACAGCAGCCAGCTCAGCTCCCACATATGGCGCCATGTGCAGTTTTTTCTGTAACAAGAAAATAAAATAAATAACTGCCCAATGCGGGGCAGCCATAAATCGTGGCTAACAATGCTCCAGAGGCAAGCAAGACTCCTTGGCCAGTTGGTAGATCAGATATCCTTAGTGCATATGTAGCATATTCCACACACACACACACACACACACACACACACAGCCAGACATATGTGAGTGTGTTCGTTTCTTGGACGGGCAATTTCTCTCACAAAGTGTTTGTGGTGCGCATTGTGGCTGCTGTTTGTGCAATCGCATTAGGGAATTTACTGCAAAATTTATTACACGTTTGTTTACCAAGTTGCAAGGTGTGAAATTTAATAAATTTTTAAATTTTGTGCAAAGAGAATAGCTGAAGAGATATTCATTTAATAATTACCAGACATGCGAGAGCCAAAGATTCGCTTGTAGTTAAAGTAGAGTCCATATTCTAAGGAGCTTTGCCAGCGAGTGCAAACAGCAGCCATTAGCACTCATTGTCATATAAAATTCATTTCCTTCAACACTCGCCCACAATTACGCGCATGTTTTTTCTGTCCAGCAACAGCAGCGGCAGCAGCAGCAGCAGCAGCTGATGTTGCCTCAGGCCTCGTGGCGAAACTTTTTGCCACCTCTTAAATTGCCATTGCCAGTGGGCAAAGAAACACTCATTAAAAGTGCCAAAAACTTTTTATGCAGTTGGCTCGTCAGTCAGTTCGTGCGCTTCTGAAGGTATTTTGAGATAATTGTTTTTTTTTTTCGCAATTTAATAATTATGTGTTAAGCGCAGGAATGTGCAATGTGGAAAAGAATTTATAATTTAAATTTGATTACAACTAAAATTAGATTTTCGATGTAATAATTTACTAAACAATATTTGCTTGTAATATGGTAATACTTTGAGATATTTATTTGTTAACAAAATGCTTTTCGCTTCAGTTGAATTTGAAGTATATTTAAGCTGTGAAATGATTTGATTTCATCATAGGAAAGGTAATTAATTCTATTTGCTTTTTATTGAGCACAGAAGTGATTCATGGTCAGGATGTTTACTCAGGATGCAACCGACTGCGTAAATCAGAAAAAAGAGAGAAAAGACAATACAGATATAATACAGATACAGATATAATACAGATACAGATACAGATACAGATACAGATACAGATACAGATACAGATACAGATACAGATACAGATACAGATATAGATATAGATATAGATATAGATATAGATATAGATATAGATATAGATATAGATATAGATACAGATACAGATACAGATACAGATACAGATACATAAACAAACACAGATATTGATTCCAATTTTGTTCATATTTTTATATCCATGCATTACTTTAAGCCAATATACATACCTTATATAATTTTAAAAACATATTATCATGTTAATTCCTTGCCAGCTTAAAGGCTTATACCTTGAATTAACACCACGATAACAACATTTCAACTTACTTATGCAAGTGCTACAACTCAACTCTGTCATTTCCTTAAGCAAACAGTGAAATTGCTTAACAGCAAAAGCTAGTAAGCGCGAGAGTGAGATCGAGAGAGAGAGAAAGAGAGAGAGAGAGAGAGAGAGAGAGAGTTGTCAGCTGTCATCGCATGTACGTATTTAATCTCAGGCTGTAATCCCCGACATAAATTTCAATTAAAAAGCTGACAGTGTCAGACATTAATTGTTGCACTGTTGCTACAACAACATTTCGATATTGAAATTGAGTTTGCTGGCCATAAATTGCCGTGTCTCAATCCCCAATCGTCGTCACCACAAGCACGTACTTTCAGCTCCATTAATAAATTTTCACCATTTAAGCTGGTTGTACGCATTTTGCAGCTATCTGGAAAACTCTCTCCTAGCAAAGTTAATGAATCCTTATTCCATTATGACAGCTCGTGTCATACACGATTTATGTACACGGAAAATACAATTTAAGCGCATTTTAAGTACGTTCGATTATCGCCAAGTGAGTGACAGTTATATATAAAGTATTAATCTCTGATAAGTTTTGATAACCAATTGAAATCGATTTGATAATGAAAATACAAGAATATACTTTATTTATAAACATATATTTCTATCGACTTTACAATTTGATTTGAGTTAGGCGCCAACATGTTGGCTGCCAGAGTGCAACAGGTGCGCATGTTGTAGCCACAGTCAAACGAAAATGCTTAAACACGCAATGTTCAAACCTCCAAAGAGTTTGACATTAGAATCAACAAACACGTTTGCTGCGGACAAGTTGTAAGACAGCAAAGCGTTTGGATATGCTTAGATTTATAATAAAGCAAATTAAATATTTATGAATTAGAAAATTGGGTAAAAAATCAGAAAACACTTTTCTATATTTAAATATATTTATATATAGTTTGTCATAAAAATTAATTTAATTTAAATCATAAAAATATATCTTAAAATATTTATATTATTGATTTTCTTCGGCATTCTTTTTCAAGAGACTTATTCACCAAACATACTTTATTTTAACATTTACATCTGTTTCGTAAACTGCCAACAAACAGACTCAACTAAGCAATAAATTATTATGCTCTGTTTTTTCTTCGACCTAAAGCTTCATTCGTTAGACTTACATTTGCTGACAGCTGCATTTTGCCAGCATTTGCTCGATGCTCGATGTTGCTAAATGTCGAATATAAAACTGGCAAACTTTCGAAGATAGTTAGTCGCAACTCGTGAAGACTTGAAGTAAGAGAAAATTAAGTCTTATGTGTTTTCCGTGTTCTTTCAAAGTAAATAATCGGATTGTCAGGTGCAATGAGATCTCAGATACTTCGGGCACCAGTTTTCGTTGCCATCGATAGCTGGGATATGAAAAGCGTATATCTGCTCTGGGCCACAATTGGTGTTGCTTGTGCCATGGTAATGCTGCTCTCCTCCTGGCGTCCTTGTTAATCGCTCCACACAGACGTACATCACCATGTTGCAGGTGAGTAGCTATCATTTAAATATTTAAAATATGTTCCTCAACTACATCCTTTACAGTGGAGCTCACCACCGCATGTGTGCTGGTCTTTCTCTACATGAATTCCACTTTTAAGTATACTCCTCGTCTTAATGCCCTACCCAATGTGCTTTCGAGTCTAACTCTGTCCGATTCCCTGCAATGGGAATGCTTCTATACGCCCAGCCGAACATAGTAAAAGCCCAATTGCGCTATTCTCATCTTGTGGCATGTGGCTGAAGTCTCACACGCTGGTGGTTCTGATGGCATGTTATCTATCCACCCGGTTGAAGCAGTTGTTGCGCTGTGTGCATGGCGAAAGCATTGCGCAGCATTTCAAATGTAATCCCCTGCAGGAGACACACTACATCGAGTGGCAGCGCGTTATCAAGACACCCAGCGCTAGAATTATTATGAATACGAGCTGCTCGTTTAGAAGGCATAGAGCAGAAGTTTGATAGAAGTTTCCCATAGGATGTGGTGCTGCGACTGCATCGTGGCGATCAGATCTCATTCTATCCACAACTCGCACCTGCTGGCTAACTGTGTAAGCGAATACTTTACCATCGGTTCCATTGCTCCATCCCAGGTGGACCTAAAAGCCATGGAGTGTTTAAATTGCAAGTCCCTGGCATCTAGGCATGCAGCGCATGCTAGTCGCTTACCCAGTGCAGTGCAGTGTAGTGCAGGATCTGATGCGACCCATAAAGTATATGTTGTATGCCCTACTAACTCCATTAATAACATTTAACTAGACACCCCCAAATAGCTATAGAATAGCCATAAGCTATGCTTTATTGTTATTTCACTTGACAGTTATTCCATTAGTATGATGGGTGTAACCTCTTGTACATTGCTAATGAGATCACCGTACTTATGGTCAGATGCCGAGGGATCATCACTCCGCAATAGGTCAGCAATATGCTGATCCAGTTCGTAAAGCTGACCGAATTGCAGATGTGGACAGGCCACGCACGTGAAATTAGCCGTTATATTGAGAGCACACTGATTCTCCTTGACTTTCTTTGACCGCGACTTGCGTTCACGCTTCGGTTTCTCCAGATAGCCAAAGGTACTCTCCATAGCTTGCAAATCAATTTGACAGGTATCCAAGAAGTCTTCGGCCAAGTCTTGGTCTTCATCGGTCAAATGCAACTCGCACGGCTCGGAGCAGTCAAAGAGGTCGGGTGAATTGATGAGCAGCTGTACGCCTGTCAGCAGTAGCTGGCGATGGTTCGGATCAAAAATGCCCAACAGGATGAGGTCACTGTTCAGAATCTGTTTGCATTCGGCTATCGATGTGTATCCACGTTCTGTAAAGCAGCGCACATACTTCTCCATGGTGAGCAGGACCAGCCACTCACGCACTTTTCTTGTGCACATTTCGGATGTTTTTAGTATGATTCGGAAAAAGAAATAATATCTGTCACACAGAAATTAGGTCAGGGCGCGCACCTCAATCACAATACTTATATGATGTTAAGTTATCGATAGGACGATATCTAATAAGCTTAAAAGAACTAGTTCCAGTGTTGGTCAGGGCGAGTAAGCAGATGATCAAGTAATAAACTGAAAAAAGTGCTCCTGATATGATAAAAAAAATATAGTATATGCAAAGTGTAAATATTTATTTAAAATTTAAATATTCATAAATATTAAATTATGTATAAATTTATAATATTTAAAATGTAGAAATTATATCAATGCATATTCAATTCTTTTGATATATTATCAAGCGATACTTGTGCTTTTGTCAGTAATCGATGATTCAATATATATCGATATTTCGTGTTAACATCACTAGCGCAGAATGTATTTAAGCTGCAGAGACAAAACAACAACAGAGAGCGAGAGATTCCGATAGTCAGCGGACCATTCGAGCTAGTCGTCACTTATCAACGAAAGGCATTGTTAGCTGAAAAGAAAGCAACATAATTTCAACAATAATGAAAATTAATCAAAACGTAGTTATCAGCATGGGCAACATCATCAACAACGAGCTGGGACAGCACAAGTTTAACGAGGGGTTTAAAATAACACTGCAATTCACAGAGCGTAGGGGTTGGCTTCATTCATAAAATTTCTCTATTTAAGCTGGCTGTATGTATTTTGTAGCTATATGAAAAATTCTCTCCTAGCAAAGTTAATGAATCCTTATTCCAATATGACAGCTCGTGTCATACGCGATTTATGTAAGTTAACCACTGACACTGGGCGCGTGCTGACTTATCATATTTGCGAAGTCCACGCCCAGAGTCACAGCTGCGAATGTGTCGCAACAATGATGACAGCTCCAGCGGTAGCTACGAGTGCGTTGCAACAATGATGACAGCTCCAGCGGTAGCTACGAATGTGTCGCAACAATGTTGGCAGCTCCAGCGGCAGCTGCGGATGTACCGCAACAATGTTGGCAGCTCCAGCGGCAGCTGCGGATGTACCGCAACAATGTTGGCAGCTCCAGCGGCAGCTGCGGATGTACCGCAACAATGTTAGCGGCCGTTGTGATAATGCGGCGCCACACACAAGGCGCAAGTCAGCAGTTCTGAGGAGCACCAGCAACGACGCTGGGGTTCGAAGAACAGCAACGGTCAACGGCGCTGGAGTTCCATGAATAGCGACGACAGCGCCTGCGCCTGCGGCGGCGGCAGCGGCTTTGCAATAGCAACGACCAACGCCGCTGGTGTTCCAAGAACACCAACGTCGACGCGTGCGCCTGCGACGGCGGCAGCGGCTTTGCACTAGCAACGACCAACGCCGCTGGTGTTCCAAGAACACCAACGTCGACGCCCGCAACGGTAGCAGCGGCTGTGCACTGGCGGCAGCGCTGCGGCAGCGCCGAATCTGCGCTTGGTCGCAGACTTAGTTTTTAATTCTCTAATTGTTAGTCTTAAGTGTGAATTCAATAAACGCGCAGCGTACCGCTCGCAATAATTCTAACCGCTTATTGCTCACTCTTTAATTCGACCAGCTATCGCTGTCGATATTAAACACAAACCTTTCGGAGTTATATCAGTGAGCTGGCTAACGCCTCTGACGAAGATATTAAATTCCATAATTGGCGCCCAACGTAAAAAAGCATAAAAAAGTGAATTTCATTTTCTGCCAAAAGAAAACTGAATAGTGTTTTGTTTAACAAAATAAGTGCAGTGAACATCAAAACGTCTGCTCAAAAACAAAACAAAGACAAAACAAAGACAAAATAAAATAAATTAAAAATACATAAAGAAGTGAAACTTCAGCACATCGGCTGCGGCAAGACGACTTAATTCTACAGCACCAACTCGACTGCGGCAAGACGACCTGATTCTCCAGCACCAACCCGACGGCTGCGCGGGATACTTCTAAAAACTAGATAACATGTAAGTGATTTGCAAAGTGAGAATTTAGCTAAGTCAACTAAAAGTAGAAACTTAATAAAGTAAAGTGAGTTTGAGGATCTTAATTCGGAGAATTCTCATGCCGTAGTCCTATCGCAAATTTTTTCAAAAAATCGAATGGACAGAAACAGACCGAACAAAAAACAAAAACGACGCGAACTTGGTACCAGAACGTTAGCAAGCCTAATAGGAGGTTTTATTGACCTACAAGTGTCAGATCAAGTTAGTCAACCCACAATAAGCAGCCAAATCAAAAGCACAGACATGGAACCTGAGCACCTCAGAGTTATAATTGACACTGCCGTGCAAAGCGCACTTACGGCGCGGGCACAAGAGTACACTAGGAGGGAGGAAGCTCTTAAACAAGAGCTACAACAACAAATAGCATTAGTAAATTCTAAAATTCCAGTCCCACCTCTCTCAGTACCAGAAGTCAGAGTCTATAAAGACGTCGAGATAGTGGACGGAATCACTTGTGATGAGCCCCTCGACGCAGTGAAGTGCGTGCCTGAGTTTCATGGAACTCAGGAGACATACGTGGCATGGAGACAAGCAGCCCATGCAGCGTACAAAATTTTCAAAAGATTTGACGGAAGCTCCCGTTATTACCAAGCTATGGTCATAATTCGCACAAAGATTAGGGGCGCAGCGGATGCAGTTTTGGCATCATTCAGTACGCCACTAAATTTTGAAGCGATCATAGCCAGACTAGACTTTACCTACAATGACAAAAGACCCATACATGTCATAGAGCAGGAAATGGGCACGCTGAGGCAAGGCGGAATGACAATTCTGCAATATTACGATGAGGTAGAAAAAAAGCTTAACTTGTTAACCAATAAAGCTAACATGACCTACGACATCAGCCTAGCTAGGGGCATGTGCGAAAAGTTCAGGAATGACGCGCTCCGTGTGTTCATTTCCGGACTAAAGCGCAGTCTGACCGACGTGCTCTTCTCCGCTCACCCCCATGATATGCCAACAGCTCTCGCATTGGCACAGGAGGTTGAAGCAAATCATGAGAGGTACGCTTTCGCAACAAGCTATGCTAGGGGCGTAGAAGAAAAGGGACGCCCCGACCAACGACAGCAAAGTCGTCAGCATCAGCAGACGCAAAATGCGCAAAATGCTACCCAAAGCAACCAGGGGAAAACCCCCTACTTTAAAAAACAAAGCGGACAGTACACAGAAAAAAATCAGGTCAGCGGCGAAAAAGCCCCAGAACCCATGGAGATCGATCCATCGTCCTCAAAGTATAGGCAACAAACAAACTACCAGAAACCTCAAGGTCAGGGTAACAAACGTCCCGCCGGCTCTGATCGAGCGACTGGCCAAAGACGACAAAAGATAAATCTTTTAAAGGCCAGCACTGGCCAAGATGCGACCTATGCGCAAGCAGCGCAGGAAGCGATAGATGAGGCTAACGATGACGCCGACTCTGACAGTAGCGGCAACGTCAATTTTTTAGGGGGAGGTCCCTGCTGCCGTTCATTCGGCGCAGAATAGCAGGGACAGACATGTCATTCCTAATCGACACGGGTGCGTCCAAAAACTTCATTAGACCGCATAAACGGCTAAAGGACGTCTTCCCTGTCGAAACCCCTTTCGTCGTGCACTCCATTCATGGCTCGAACAACATCACACAAAAGTGCAAAATTCCCATGTTCGGACACGACACATTTTTTTTCCTATTAGATTCCCTATCTACATTTGACGGGATCATAGGGCTCGACCTGCTAAAGCAAGTAGGAGCAGTACTATGCCTTAAAGAAGGCGTATTAAAAATAGGTGCAACTTCGGAGGCATTGCAGTACCTTAAATGTACTAATGTCAACTATACCAAAGGTAAAGAAATCCATGCACCACCTGCGGTAAAAGAAGATTTTCTAAAAATGCTTCACCGTAACAAAAGGGCTTTTGCGGACTCTAACGAGTCGCTACCTTACAATACAAACGTAGTAGCTACGATTCGTACCACCGACGAAAAAGCAGTATACTCGAAATTGTACCCGTACCCCAAAGGTGTCGAAGATTTCGTGGCCTCAGAGGTCAAAGACCTTTTACGAAACGGCATCATTAGAAAGTCTAAGTCCCCATACAATAACCCAGTGTGGGTAGTAGACAAGAAAGGTTCTGACGAGATGGGCAATAGGAAGAAACGCCTAGTGATAGATTTCAGGAAACTAAATCTAAAAACCATCCCAGACACTTACCCCATGCCGAGCATCACCATGATTTTGGCAAATTTGGGTAAAGCAAAATACTTCACCACTCTCGATCTTAAATCAGGTTATCACCAGATTACTCTGGCAGAATCTGATCGAGAGAAAACGGCCTTCTCAGTAAGCGGGGGGAAGTACGAATTTTGTCGTCTCCCCTTCGGTTTAAAAAACGCCGGAGGTATTTTTCAACGCACTATCGATGACGTTCTACGAGAACAAATCGGTAAGTCGTGCTACGTTTACGTCGACGACGTCATCGTTTTCTCCGAGAACGAGGCGGATCACGTTAAGCACGTCAATTGGGTACTAAAGAGCCTTCATAGTGCAAACATGAGGGTAGCCCATGAAAAGTCACAATTTTTTAAAGAGAGCGTCGAGTACCTCGGCTTTATCGTGACAAAAAACGGCGCAAAAACGGACCCTGAAAAGGTGAAAGCCATTCAGCACTACGTTGAGCCTACAACATTATTTAGCGTTAGGTCATTCATGGGCTTAGCGAGCTATTACCGTTGTTTTATTAAGGATTTCGCAGCAATCGCGAAACCTATCTCCGATATCCTAAAAGGGGAAAACGGAACAGTCAGCAAGTACAGGTCCAAGAAGATAGAGGTACGGTTTAACGAAACCCAGCGCAATGCGTTTCAAAAGCTCAGAAATATTCTAGCCTCAGAGGACGTTACACTAATGTATCCTGACTACCAAAAGCCATTCGACCTCACAACTGACGCCTCGGCTTATGGTATTGGGGCTGTACTGTCTCAGAACGGACGCCCGATAACTATGATATCGCGGACACTAAAGGATAGAGAAGCAAACTACGCTACTAACGAGCGAGAATTGCTAGCTATCGTCTGGGCTTTGGCAAAACTCCGCCACTTTCTTTATGGTGCGAAGAATATTAACATATTCACCGACCATCAACCACTCACATTCTCGGTATCCGAGAGCAACCCTAACGCCAAAATCAAGCGCTGGAAAGCGCGCATTGACGAAACTGGGGCCAAACTTTTTTACAAGCCAGGCAAGGAGAATCACATGGCCGATGCTTTATCGCGCCAAAACGTGAATGCCCTACAGAACGGTTACATAAACCAAGGGTCCGATGCGGCCACAATCCACAGTGAGTTATCTCTGACTCACACGATTGACATTACTGACAAACCGTTGAACTGCTTCCGTAACCAAATAGTGTTGGAAGAGGCACGGTATCCATTAAAAAGCAAGTTTACTGTATTCGGCGAAAAAACCCGCCACCAGATAAACTTCACTGACAAGGATGACTTAGTAGAAACAGTCAAGTCCGTCATAGTCCGAGGCGTAGTAAACGCGTTTCACTGCAGTCTGCCAACTTTGGCCAAAATTCAACATGAGGTTGTAAAGGCCTTCCCAGCCACAAAATTCTGGCACTGCAAAAATTTTGTAGCTGACGTATCCAACATTAGTGATAGGAGGGAAATAATCACCAAAGAGCATAACAGAGCCCATAGGGCAGCTCAGGAAAATGTCAAGCAAATAATGACGGAGTATTATTTCCCTAAAATGTCCAAGTTAGCCAATGAAGTGGTCCTGAATTGTAAAATTTGCGCAAAGGCAAAATACGACAGGCACCCAAAAAACCAGGAACTCGGCCCGACGCCGATTCCATCACAGGTTGGAGAGATGTTACATGTCGACATCTTTTCCACAGACAAGAAATATTTCCTGACGTGCATAGACAAGCTGTCCAAATTCGCAATGGTACAACCCATTGCATCAAGGACTATAGAGGATTTACGACCCCCCCTATTAATACTAATGAACGTGTTTCCCCGAGCAAGGCAGATCTATTGCGACAATGAGCCTGCACTCAAGTCTGAGACTATAAGGTCCCTTCTAAAAAACATTTACGATGTAAACATCGTAAATGCGCCGCCACTCCACAGCACATCGAACGGCCAAGTGGAACGCTTCCATAGCACCCTATTAGAAATAGCTAGGTGCCTCAAGCTCCAAAGGGGGATCGTGGATACAGTTGACCTTATCCTACAAGCGACTACTGAGTATAATAGTTCGATTCACTCGGTAACAGAGCAAAGACCCAAGGATGTTTTTAATACCGCTTCGCCGGCATGCATTCAGGACATTGCTAGGAAGATAGAGGGAGCTCAGCTCGAGCAAAATGCCCGACTTAACAAAAAACGGCAGAACAGGGTCTTCGAGGTAGGTGAGGCCGTCCTAGTAAAGACCAACCGCAGACTGGGAAACAAACTTTCGCCCCTCTGCGAGGAAAAGGTTGTTGAAGCGGACTTGGGGACAACGGTCCGCATTAAGGGGAGGGTGGTCCACAAGGACAACCTCCATAGATAATTTGTAGTTTTAATCATTTCCTTTGCAACATCTTAGGCTTATCATCCTGACACTTGTAACCTTGACAACGACGACAGCACGAACAACGGACACCGTGAATTAAACTCTTAAAATTACAAAAGACAAACAGGTTGACACAGGTCATCTGTTTGAAACTCTTACTGCGCGCAATAGAATATTAATTACCGAATTGGGAGCGCTCATGCTCACTTTAACACTTGAAAAAATTAATATCATAAATCCAGCCATTCAAACATCAAATCAATTCTCACTGACCAAATCACAGGGACCCCAATTACCACCTAATGAAAGTGTCTAGCATTAAAGTAGATCGTAAGATAGATATAATTAAATTTAATCATAAGCAAGCTATGCAGAAAGGTCACCATCTTCCCAGTCGCACACAACGGCTGACTCTCCAGCTACAGAACAACCTGGTAGCCGAATGCAAAGGAAAGGTTGTGGTAGTGACAACTTGCACCCAGAGAGCAACAGCCACATTCTGCAAGAGGTCTGAGGATGTCACCTGTGCGCAAGGCCTCCACTCAGGCGATATCGCGCATTGCCAGACACAGCCAAGCCACGCCGACCCTGTCACCATAGTTGACGACGGCATCATCATTGCGAATGATCATAGCGCCGCCAGCAGCTGTGACGATTACGCCCCAGTGAGGGTCAATGGAACGAATCTCATCATGTTCCGTTCACACGCCACCGTCGACAGTGCTCGATTCCTAAACCGAACGATATTCGGAATCGTGTCCCTGCTGTAGCGGCATCTGCTCACCTCAACGTTAGCGGCCACAACACAACACTGAGCTTACCTTATATTCACCGGCTAAGCGAACAAAACTTAGCTCCATCAACGAGGTCAGAGATAGCACCGCCGTCAATATTACTAGTAGTGGCATGCGCCATGGGCTCCGGAATCTACAACTTCACCAGGAGACGTCGCGTTGCCCTACAAATCTCGGAGACCGTCAAGAACTACGACACGACCGAGGACGGTCGGGCTTGAGAGGGGGAGTAGTTAACCACTGACACTGGGCGCATGCTGACTTATCATATTTGCGAAGTCCACGCCCAGAGTCACAGCTGCGAATGTGTCGCAACAATGATGACAGCTCCAGCGGTAGCTACGAGTGCGTTGCAACAATGATGACAGCTCCAGCGGTAGCTACGAATGTGTCGCAACAATGTTGGCAGCTCCAGCGGCAGCTGCGGATGTACCGCAACAATGTTGGCAGCTCCAGCGGCAGCTGCGGATGTACCGCAACAATGTTGGCAGCTCCAGCGGCAGCTGCGGATGTACCGCAACAATGTTAGCGGCCGTTGTGATAATGCGGCGCCACACACAAGGCGCAAGTCAGCAGTTCTGAGGAGCACCAGCAACGACGCTGGGGTTCGAAGAACAGCAACGGTCAACGGCGCTGGAGTTCCATGAATAGCGACGACAGCGCCTGCGCCTGCGGCGGCGGCAGCGGCTTTGCAATAGCAACGACCAACGCCGCTGGTGTTCCAAGAACACCAACGTCGACGCGTGCGCCTGCGACGGCGGCAGCGGCTTTGCACTAGCAACGACCAACGCCGCTGGTGTTCCAAGAACACCAACGTCGACGCCCGCAACGGTAGCAGCGGCTGTGCACTGGCGGCAGCGCTGCGGCAGCGCCGAATCTGCGCTTGGTCGCAGACTTAGTTTTTAATTCTCTAATTGTTAGTCTTAAGTGTGAATTCAATAAACGCGCAGCGTACCGCTCGCAATAATTCTAACCGCTTATTGCTCACTCTTTAATTCGACCAGCTATCGCTGTCGATATTAAACACAAACCTTTCGGAGTTATATCAGTGAGCTGGCTAACGCCTCTGACGAAGATATTAAATTCCATAATTTGTACACGGAAAATACAATTTAAGCGCATTTTAAGTACGTTCGATTATCGCCAAGTGAGTGACAGTTATATATAAAGTATTAATCTCTGATATTTCAGTTTTGATAACCAATTGAAATCGATTTTATAGCGCAACTACAAGTATAGATCTATCGACTTCCAATTTGATTTGAGTTAGGCGCCAACATGTTGGCTACGAGAGTGCAACAGGTGCGCATGTTGTAGCCACAGTCAAACGAAAATGCTTAAACACGCAATGCTCAAACCTCCAAAGAGTTTGACATTAGAATCAACAAACACGTTTGCTGCGGACAAGTTGTAAGACAGAAAAGAGTTTGCATAATATGGTTAGATTTATAATAAAGCAAATTAAGTATATATGTATGAGAAAACTATCAAAAATTATATATATATTAAAATTATATAAATTTCTATAATTTTTTTTTTTATAGATTATCTTTATTGGTTCACCTGTCTCTTCTTGTCACCATTCTCTTTTAAGAGATTTACTCATCAAACATACTTTAATTTTTTAACACTTACATCTGATTCGTGAAGAGCCAATAGATTGAACTAAAACAATAAATTTTCATTCTCTGCTTTTTGTTTAGTTTGGGCTGTAAATTTTCTAAAGCCTTTCTCCTACTCGTTACATACATGTATGTATGTACATATGTATCTGCTGACAGCTGCATTTTGCCAGCATTTGCTCGATATTGGCCGAAAGAAAATGCCGAATATAAAACTAGCAAACTTTCGAAAATAGTTAGTCGCAACTCGTGAAGGCTTGAAGTAACAGAAATTGCAGTCTTATAGGTTTTCTGTTTTCTTTCAATGTTAATAATCTTCTTGTCAGCAGCAGTTTGCAAAAGTTGAGTTTAGAGTTGCTTCTAAGTATATATTTCAGCAGTTGACCTTGCAAATTGCATCAGCTAATAGTCCCATCAATTGACCCAAGATATACATTTTATCTATATTTTCTATGCCATACATAAGTCATACGATATTCTATTTACTCAACAACAACATCTCCAACTTTAAGCTTACTAAAGTAAAAAGCTATTTTGACCGCAATTAATGCATAGAAGAAATTACATTTTTTCTCAACGCCCCACAGTGAATTTAACTTAAACAATTCATTTCCGCTCTGTTGCGTTCAGCGGGGGGGCTAACTAACTGCCCTTCCGGCTCTGACCGGCTGGTAAGAGGCTTGCCAAGAGCTAGAAGATACCCTGCGGATGCTCCAAGCCGCATAATTAAAAGCAATTCGGACGTCCTCTGCCACTTGTTGATGACGCCGTAGGACTACTTGTTGGCGACAGCTGAATGGCTGTGCCAAGAGTAGAAATTTAATGAAATTACTTTGGCAGCAGAGAGAGAAAAAAATATAGAAAATATTTTTGTATAAATTTTAAAATAATATAAACACCTTGAAGAGTCATCAGAGCTTAAGTATCTTTAATAAAAATATGATCTATGGAGAGAAATTTATACCTTTTTAAAGTATATGAATCAACCTTCCACTGGGGAGAGTCATTAGCCAGGTTTTCAGGCTTTTGGGCCAACATGTGCTGGGAGTGCGGCATAGTAATCTGTGTGGCACAAGCTGCATTTGCTGCAAATCGCAACAGGAGCCACAATTATGCCACATGACAACGTGAGAGTCGTTGACGTGTGCTGTTGAGTATTTACCCAAATGTCGCAATATCCTGCTACTGCATCCTGTTCGTATTCGTATTCGCATTCGAACAATGCGTGCATTCAATTCCCCAAGAGATGAATTAAAAACTGCATCAGCACCAGCGCCTGACAACTTTTATGAAAAAAAAATGAAAAAAAAAAATGAAAAACAAGAAAAAAACAGGCAAAAAGAATGAATATTCCAATGAAGAATGAAACACAAAAGGGCAACCCCTCGTGCCCGGATAGCAAGGAGCGGCCCAGTGCAGAGGGAACGCTTAACCATTGTCTAAGCGCTGCCGGCTAAATAGCAGGAAGCAGTTCTAAACAGTAGAAATCAACAGAAAGCACTTGCAACGGCAACAGAGTGGCGCCTCGAGTGTTTACAGCAATTCATTTGCGCCTCAGCTACCAGAGCTCAACAATGGGCCAACAGTTGCAAGCGTCCGTCAAATGAATATATATAGTATATATATTTATTCAACTTAAACTTAAAGCCAGAGATGAACTGATGACTACTGTGGTCACAACCTGTAAACGAATAAGTAACAAGGACAACAGCTAGTCGGACTCCATATCTATATTCCCTTATTGCATTCCAGTTGTGGCCACATTTATTTAGCTTCCGTCGGCCCCAGACACTCGGCCACTGTGTAAATATGAAAGAAGGCAGAGAAAGAAACACAAACAGAACTGAAGACAAGCAGCTGATGCTGCTGGCCATCATTCAACCTGTCAAGGACATCGGCATCTGCACAGCCGACTGGGGCTATGAAAGTAATAGTTCAGCTGCGGCTACGACTGTGGCTGTGGCTGCTTTGATGCGGTCCAAGAGCTGCACAAATATGTACTCAAGGTGAGTAAATCCCTAAATATGTTACCAGACTAAGATGATTATGAGGTCTGATAAGAATGGCCGTGTCAGGAATTTGTTAAGAACTGAAATGCTTAAAGGCTTTTTAAAGAGATAGAATGGGTGAAACTTAACAGAAGAGACTGTAAGAACTATGATATATATTAGCTAAATATTAATAGAATAATACATCTAGGTATACTTCTTAAGCATGGTAAGAAAAAACCTTAACCAAATCAAAGAACAAACCAAACTTTGCTTGACAAACTTTATTCAGCAAGTTATTGCAGTTGGCTGTGGCTGTGGCACAAAGGCAATCAAAGCCAACATCATTATTATGGCAACTACTGGAAGTGGTCTAAAATATGCACCTTCAACAGCTGCCAACGATCAACAACTGTAAAATGTGGCTTTATCTTTTGGTGTCATTCACATATAAATAATATATATATATATATATATATATATATATATATATATATATATATATATTTTGGCGACTCACTATTTGCGCGCTGAGTCATGGCTTGCCATCAGCTCATATGACAGCGACAATGTGTGGAAATTTTTGCATCATGCTGTGCGCGAGTTTGCGAAATTAAATCTAGTTGTGAATCCTTTGAGTTGGAAAATAAAAATGCCAGCAGCAAATAAAAATGCCAGCAGGAGCTGAGCGGAGCAGAGCACAGCGCTGTTGTGGCCTATATAGATAAGTATAATCGTATGGCTTAGACAAACGTTTTATGCGGCTTTGGGCCAGATTAGCCTAGCATACGCTGCGTATGAGTTATTTATGATGAAGCTGGATAAGCAAAGAAAAGAATTGAAAACTATTTACTTAAAGCTAATCTCGGGCTCAATTTAATTTCATTTTGTAAAGACAAAGTTCAGAGCCTTTTGCCTTTACTCAAGCTAATCACATATTCAAGCAGCTTTTATTGTGCTACCAGCCAAGGACATTCTGGCAGCCTTTGCTGAGTGCTTTGCACTCTGTACTTGTTTATTCAGTCAACTGTTAAGGCTCGGCCTCAGTGTGCCACCGCTAGATGCATTCATTTGAGTTGAGCTCGCAATGCATTCAAGCGTTATATGACCCACCTTGAGCCATATTATTGCAATTACAATTGGCATTTTAAGTGGATGCGCCTTCATAACTTTCTGGCATTTCTTTTGTCTTTTGCCAGGCAGCAGGCAGCAGGCGCCAGGCGCCAGGCGCTGTCACTCAGCCCTGGGCGCGGCTATCAGTAAGACAAAAAAAACTCTTTTGTGAGTTGGCTAAAAGCATGCAACTGGCAGCTCTGTCTGGACGTCAAAGTCTGTGCTCCATAATGATGACAAAGCATGACAAAAGCAACTGTTGCTGCTGACATTAATTTTAGCGCCTGCGACGACAGCAAACAGAAAGTTAAGATGCCTCGAACAATCACAAAGTGTAATGAATATATGTATAAAGAAAGGCGGACTTACGCCAGTTTGTTTACCAAATTGATTAATAATCCGAGGATTATATGTATATCAATAAATATCAATGCTCTTAGAGCAGATAAGTAGAATGCCGCCCACTTCCAAGACTTCCCCCCAATGGCAAACAGACTACGGAAAACTTTCGCCATAAATATGCCCAGTCTGGTGCGTAAGCCTTGATAAAAAGAACTCGATAAGAGGTCTGCCTATATTGACAATTTCAAATTGGATTATTAGATTTAGATGGCACAAAGGCTGGCTCTCCTCCACTCATTTGATTGAGCACTCTATTTGGTTTGTGTGCAAATGCAATAAAACAAGACTTAAAGCGAATGGCTGAAGGGGAAAAGAAAAATCTTTGCAATAGTTCGATTATTGAAGACGACCTCAAAATTCTATTGTGTGACATAAATTTTGTTAGTTTAACAAATTAATGTTGCTTTCAACACACTCAAAAATCTGCTAGAGATAGTACTCCTTAGAAGATGTGTCGTTGGCACTTCCATTAGCAGACTTTTCTGGGCTGCAGAGGCGTTAATTTACTCCCATCTCGTTGGCTGTTTGCATAAATCAGCGCCGTGTGCCCCCACGAAATGGCGTGCTGTGTGCTGTGTGCTGTATGCTGTGTGCTGGCATAGCGCACATTTTCGCTAAAGCCACAAGAATCCTGGCAGCTCGTTAAGCGGTTGCCACTTATTTTCTAGGTACAACCCTTTTCTAAGTATCGCCGTCGGTCGGGGCATTTGCACCTGGCTGAGCGTATGCTGGCTCACACACAAGCACACACACGGCTCGGGGATTTACAGCTGCTCTGCTTATGTATGGTTTAATCCTTTTAGCTCAGTAATTTTGAGTGTCAGTTTTAATGCGGGGCGCTTTGTACTCATTTGTTGAATTACGACTATAATGAGTTTCTGTTTGGCGCTCGCACTTGAAAATTAAATATTTCAGCCCCTAAACTCTGTCAACTCTGTTGCTAAAGATGAAAACTTCCGACTGGAAATGTCAATAAAATCTTGCAAATTTCATTTGAAATCCTTTTTATTTTCTGTGAAGAAACAGATTGAGTAAGTAAGACATCAAATCAGAAAAGAATCTTTTCGCTTGATTAGCTGAATTAAATTAATCCTTTGTGATTTGCAAACAAAAGTGAACGAGGCAAAAAAGACAAAGAGAAGAGAAAAAGGCAAATGAAACTGAGTTTGATTGGGCATTAATTAAATTCAGTCTATGACTTGGCTAGATTTTAATTGGCAGCACAGCTGATAAGAGCGCGCTTGGTTTGCTTCCATTGAATGCCGATCAAGTTGCCAAAATAGTTTGCTTTGTATTACGTTGCACGTTTTTGGCATGAATAAATAACGAAATATTACGAGCCAGCCATAACACAACATTCACTCACAGCTCACAGCTCACAGCTCGCAGAGCCAAAGCGCAGCGTCACACACTCAACGTAAGCAATTGGCAAAATCCTGTGTCAGATGCGCGACATATGCATAATCAATGACTAAAGCTGGCACGGATTCGGAATCTAAGCTCCATTCATGACTTTGATACATTTCTGCATCATTAAGTAGCTCAGCATGTTGAGAATATGCTAATAACTCGAGTGTGCACCCTTACAACTCGAATACGCGCTCCACGAAAATACACAGCTGGAAAGCACGTTACGTATACGCCATGCGGCGCATGCTGTGAATATTTTTATATATATACATTTCTTTGTATAAGACAATGCCATAGCCCTTAATCGTGTAGCCATTTAAGCCGCATAAAAAACAAAGCATTTAGATCTACTTAGCATTCCAAGCAGTAGCTGCTAAGTTGATTTTCTTCTGCAGTGTCTATAAACAGCTTCAGTCATAAGAATATGGCATAAACCATATTAAGCTAACATATAATAAAGTAGTTCGTAGTTTTAAGAATTTTCAATATTTTCAGCTGTTAAGCTGCTATCTGCATTCAATGGCTATCCGTGCAGCATTGTTTTAATCAGGTCGAGTGCAAACAAATGAATGCATTGCGGCACTGGACTACGGCGCGGATGCGCGTACAACTTTTACTTATTGCAATTAAAAATTGTGGCACGGCGCAGGGTTAAGTCTGTTGTTCTGCTGCTGCTGCTGCTGCTGCTGCGATGGTAATTAATATTTTTAATAATCGTTCTTTAACGAGCTGTTTGCATTCGCAAAGTACAAACAGGTTCTGCAACCCCGACCAATTCAATCAAACACACAAATAAGCTGAGCTCTGTTATAGCCACGGTTTTTTATAATTTTAATGTGTTTTTTGCCGAAATTGAAATGAGAAATTAAAGTGATTGCTAGAGTAGACTTGGCTTATGATTATGATAGCCAGAGCTAGCAGTCTGCTAAAGAACTTTAAGGCATAAGTAGAAGGGCAAATCAAATGGATGTACTTCATTAGTCTGCTATTTTGGAGTTTAGTACTTATTGAAGAAGTAGCTTAGCTATTTTCTTGGCCGCTACCATGTGGCCTTTGGTACTTCAGTAGCTCACTTTATCATTTCAGTTATCTAGGCTGACTCATTATTCCATCGGAATGTTGTTTCTCTTACATAAAAGCTTTCATATGCTTCGATATATAGTAACTTCGATATATAGTACTCTGTCTTACTCATTCAACTACACACCGCATTCATTATCCAAATACCAAGAGTTCATATTGAGCACTTGACTGCCTTATAAAACACAGACTTATCATCAATTCTGAAACCTCAACATCCTCTTATATAAATTTATTATCCGCCTGGTCTACACTATCTCATACTTAGTTAACCCTCAAGACAAAGTATCACCTAGTCGACTGTTAATCATTGCATTAATTTTTTGTAGCATACTTTTGTGCGCAGCTGTTTTATTTTTCGTTTGCCTTCAGAAAAAGTTGAAAATTGCCTGTCAGCATTTGCTGTGAGTGCACTTTCGTGTTTTATAAAACGCTTGCCAACAATTTAAGCGAAAACGCTGTCTGTCTGGTAATAGGCTTAATTTAGTCACATTTTTGGCAACGTCTATCAAATATTTTGGCAAGCAGACGCCGTTCGCTAATGGCGTGCCAAATGTTTGCACTGCTCAAGGCAAACAAAAGGAAAATGAAGAAACGGAACAAATGTAAAACATTTTTTAACAATTAACCTGAAGATTAGTTAAAATGCTTAGCAACAAAACTTTTCAATTAAATTGACTAGATTGAAGTAGAGGAGCGAGCTCAATTTGCATTCACATGTTGTTAATATTTTATTTTAAATACTAGCCACAAAATAAATAGCAATTCATTTACTATTACTTGCTAAATAAATGAAATATGTGTAAACATTTTACCTACATTTTAATATTTGATTTTGTGCAAACAAATTCGATGTATTTATTTGAACGCAATGTTGATTACTAGTGACTAGTGCTTGTTGACATAAAATCAAAATAGTTGGGAATTTGTGCTGCATTGGCTCATTGCCCGTATCAATAAATAAATCAGCTAGAAATTGACTTTCTAACTGATGGTCATAGTCATAGTCTGAAACTACTCAATACAACTTATGCTTTGAACAATTACAGGGCATCGTATCAAATCCTTTTATAGTCTCAGTAAAGTGCCTAGGCGAACCATCAACAATCGCGATGTTTCGCCTTTTGTCAAGAGCTCAGCAAAAAATTGCTTGAAAGCGGGCCAATCTGTGTTTGTTTGGTTTCATTTGGCTGTCTGCCTTGCTGCGTGATGTGTTTTTGCATAGTTGCACTGGGCAGCTGTCATATCAGCCTACCTGCGCTCAATGCTATTAGCTGCATGGGCAAAAAATTGTCACAATGCAATGCCATCATGCATGTATTGAGCAAGTGCCTCTTGCGGCTGACTCTCGAGGTGTGTAGGTTGGAGCCAACAACATATTTTTTTTGTAGCGACAACAATCATAGTCATTGAGTGGAACTACAGGACTCTCAAGTAGGTGGCTGTATTATACCAATTAGTGTTATTTGTGATAATTTTGATTTATTTAGAAACTAACTCAAATTAAATATAAAACATTAAATATTCATCTAAACACATTAAATAAATCATAGTTAAGCTGCAGCTCAAAACTACTTTAAACAAATATATTATAATTATATATATATTATAAATTGTAGCAGTAAAACTTTGAGAGCATATGAAACATTCGTGTATGAATAAATGCTCGACTTGTTGGATAGCTACCAGCCTCACTACATTATAATCCCACAGCTGTAAATTGTTAACCAAACCACCGTTTGTAGCACTGCTGCTGCTTACACCTGACACGTTACAAACAACCTTTGACGCTCCGGACAGCCACACTCGAGCCGCATAAGCAAATGGTAATTGACATTTCAATAAGTGACACTTGACAGTCTGAATGCCGCACATCAGCCGTATGACAGGCCGGATGCTCAAGCTTCGCTATACTAAACAATAACAACAGGCACAACATAAAGTTGTCAACTGAAAGCAGAGCAAATAAAATTTAAATGGGAACAGAGAAAAAGTTAACTTTAAGACAGATTGGGGTTAGCTGAAGGGCTGAGCTTAAGAAATGTTTGGGAGAGTAATGAAAATATATTTCAAGCTGTATTTATTCATAAAATATTGTTGAAATTAGAACTTAATACAAGAATCTTATAAAAGTTGTTCCATGTTTACCTATTTAAAATAATATTTATATTCTGTATATTTAATAACAAATCTTTCATATTTATTCTTGTTAATTTTTCCTATTTAAAATATTTATTTATTTATAATATTTAGCATTTATTTATATTTCATATTTAGCTTTCAGTTCTTCTGTTCAAGTTCAAGTTAAAAAAAATCTTGGCGTGGGTTTCTGAGCAGGAATTCTATTTGATTTATTTTTACACACAACATATTTCATTAAATTCTTTAGAAATAAATAATGAAAGGTAGCAACAAACCCACATGCGAGTCCTCAGCTCACAAGTCCACACAACAGCTCACATCAAAGTTGCTACATCGCAGAAATTCATTTCAATATGAAGGTTAGACGCCTACTTCAATAAGTCTTAAAATATTTTAAAAAAATATATATATAAATAAATTTATTTATTTATATAGTAAACATCTAATAATAAAATATGAACAATAATTGTTAGCAAAATTAATTTTAAAATATTTTGCATATAAAAAAATTATTTTATTTAAAATATATAAAAGTAATTGCAGTATTTTTGGGAAAAAATATTTAATATATTTTTATAAATATATATTCCAATTTAATAAATGTATATAATTTATATATTTCAAATTAATATACTTATAAAATTAACAAAAAAAATATTACATATATTTCCCCAAAAAAAACTTTAAAAAAGTACAAACTTCAATACATTTTCTACCTATACAATACATTTCTTCTTAATACTTCTTTAATAGAGCAATTAATAGTCGTTCACAGTTAAGTTTTCTGTATTTCTACTGCGATTGCTGTCACTGCTTACGCCTCCGCGTTTCGATTCGCCTGGCAATGCGAACACTTCTCACGCTCGATTAATATTCAAACATGATTGGTGCACAGTACAAAAACTTGACAACCAAATACTATATGAAGAAAAAAAAAATGGGGGCAACAAAAAATGTCACTTTGTGTTCTGAATTAAAGATTTAAAAGTCAGACGCACAAAGGAACATAAAAAAAAAATAATAAAAATTCAAAAAATTCAACAGTTTGCCGTCATTTGCCAACATTTTCAGTGCTTCGTTTCCATTTCTTTTTTTTTTATAAAAATGCTGGTTATTATTGCGAGGTTTTTATTGTTGTGACAACGGCACACTTTTTGCAAAAAATAATTATAATTGCAGTCTGCGGTTGCTCGTTATCAAAACATTTTCAATTCCAAAGAAAAACATTTCCTTTTTTTCGCAGTCGGAAACGAGGAAAATATATTTTTTTCCTCCTCAGCAAACATTGAAATAATTGAAGTGTTAGCTTTTAAATATTAATATAAATCATTAAATGTGATATTTCCTTAAATATTGTGAGGGAAATTTAAGTCGGATTTTAGCAAGAGAATTTCAAGTGAACTTTAACTGTTTATTAATAAATCTATAAACATAAGAAATTCTTCGTTTTTATATAAATTAAAATTTATATTAAATTCAAACACAATTTTATTGTTGTGAAAATATTAGTACTCACATATATTGCATAAATAAAAACAAATATAAAATATTTTTATTGCTTTTCTATGAAGCACAAGCGAAAAGCCAATCCGTCAACTTCAGGCATGTTGCCACAAGATATTTTTATATGGATTTATAGCGCATCATTTATCATAATGTCAAGTTTTTTGTTTTTTCTCATATAAAAACTATAGTTTAGCTGAGTATGAACGTCAACAAAGTTATATATATATTTTCTACTTAATCAACTAAAATAAAAATTTTAGTTTAGCTCTATGGTTACAACTCAATTTCAGCCTGTTTGTCCATATTGGCAGCAGGCTAATGCAACACGCTCTAATCATGAAATTCGATTGCATTTCGAATGCAAATTGCATTCAAATTACAATTTGGCCATGTGGAAAGGCAGCTGCCAGTTGTTTGTCCAATTTGGGACAGCAAAACTAATAGCCAAGCGTAATATAACTGAAATTATAATATAGAAATTGATAATTTATAATTAAAGCTTAAATTGAATAATGCAAAAGTCAATTAAATTGCTACCTGGTTACCTGTCAAAATTTCTATCTTATTAACAAAATTATCCAATAAGAAAATATTGAAATTATTTTTGAATTATTTATTTAGCATTTGTAATGAGTGCGTTAATTGCTCTGTGGCTTGAGGCGCTCTAAGTGGTCGTAATAAATATTCAATTAGCCTAACAACTTTCGACTAACAGAGTATTTGGTAATATGCACAAACCCTAAGCAAATGCCTTCAAGTACTAACATTTCTGTAGTCGGAAAGAAAGATTTTTGAACTATGCAGAGAAAAACGCCTTTGGCCTTAGGCTGTTCGTGTCACAGATGTCCATCTGTGGCAGAAAATTCCATTAAGCAGCAACTCGAATCAAAGTCTTTGCTTTTGTCGACAGTCAGTGTTGTGTCTTTGCTCAGAGCAAATATCAACTAGGCACACTGCCAAACAGAAACACACACACACACTGCCCGGCTGGAGCATAAACTCTTGTTTAGACGGGTTCGCCCAGTTGTCCATTCGACAGTTGGAAATGCTTGTGTTTGTTTATTTCTTTTTGGCATTGCCAACTTTGGGTTGGGGCTTGAGCTTTGCCAACAAAAACGTTCATTAAAATGCAATTTAGCTTTGCCATTTACCAGGTGATTTCAATTATTTTGAAGCGAGCGCTAAAAAGTATGCTACATTTAATAGAATGGCTGGTCTGGTCTGGTCTGGGCACGTGCAACGCTTTGCACCCCCTCCGAAAAAAATGAATGATGGCTTTGTGGCAAGCCATAAAGATTTAATATGATTTCAAATAACGTTTTCCCGAAGCTTTTACCCTCGCATCTTAATGACTTTGAAATTGCCAACCAACCACATGTGCCTGGGCCCGAAGAAGCAACAAGATGCCGCCTGCACCTGGCTAGAACAAAACAGGAAGTGGCACGTCTCCGTTTGCGACAACACGTTACGTGATGCCTGAGTCAAGCCAGCAAATGGCAAATTAATTTCCAAAAACTCGTTTTTGCCAAGTTTAAATTGTAATTGTTACCTGGGCACTTTTGGTCAAGGTGGAAGCATCAACTGTAACATGGATACGGAGCATATAAATCTTGTATAAAGTGAGCAATCAGCAGCTTTAATGATTGAACAATATTCAGGCGTAAATCTCTTTCAATTGCTTTGACACTCATAATGAGTTGTAATTTATTACACAGTTTTCTTGCCTCTCTCTCTCCCTCTCTCTCTCTGTGTGTGATTTACTTATTTTAGGAAACGACCTTTCTATTCTGGCCAGCAAAACTCTGCAAAGTTCAATAAAATTATAACGATTTGCTTTGCATCTGCAGTCTAGACAGTATATTGACGGCGCAGACGGCCTTTGAGGCCTAGATAAATATTGGTTTGGTTCGTGGCTGGCGAACGCAAAAATTTAATTTGTTTTCGTCTATGCCAAATCGAAATGCAAATGCAAATGTGCCAACGTAAATTCCGCAAATAAATTTGAAACGAATTCCAATAAAGAAACAAACAAATTTGTGAACCGGGCAGCATTAAATTCGAATTGATTTCATTACGTCAGCCCATGGAATGCCCAAAGCTGCAAATGAAAATGGAACGTATTTTCAAATTGATTGCGCTAATTTGTGGCTTGAAATAAAATTGAACAAAAAAAGAAAAATAAAGAAAACGAAATATAAGTAAAATACATATAAATTAAATAGGTAAGCGAACAAAAGCCTAAAAAATTACATTTTTAAAACAATTTAGCAAAAATAAAGCGAAAGCGAAAGCCCAAAATGAACTGCAAATTGTTGGCAATGAAATTGGGTCTGGGCTCAGCTAACAGAAAGAAAATAAATATAAAAAAAAAAACTGTGAAATATTTGTGCGACAGCCAAATGAATTTAATCCCAAATTTAGGCTGCACTTATCTAAACAGCTGAGCTAGATTTAGACCCAACATAAATATAAGTAAGCAAAGGAAAACAAAGCGAAAAGCCAAAATACTTAGAAAGCACATGTAGAAGAAGACTAAGTTTTCTTTACTTAGTGCTTAGCAGCAAAATGTTTGAGGGACGTTTAAATGGGTAGAAAAATATTGAGTGAAAATAAACAGAAAATGAGATCTTTTCAAAAAGTAAAGGTTTTTTTCAGAAAATATTTAAGAATATCTTTTTTGTCTGATATAAACTAATTTTCATTAGATATTATAGACTTTTTGTAGATATTTTTAATATATTATATTTTATTAGATATTATATTTTTTTCAAAAAATATTTAATTATTTATGAATATCTTTTTTGTCTCATTCAAACCAATCTTCATTAGATGTTATAGACTTATCTCAAGCACTTCGAAAAATTGTTTTTGGGACTCTTGTTCAGCTGCTCCTTTTATACACGTAATTCGCTGCTGACCTTCTCCACAGATTGATACATAGTAATATAGTATAAAATATATAATTTATTTCTATTGAAGTGTGATATATGCGAAAAAATCTATGTTGTAATATATTTTGCCATTCTTGGACTGTATACGAGTATAATGCTGTCAGTAATATTTGTTATTGCTTTGCTTTAGACTGGCTTCTCTTCAAACTGAATAATGTTGCTATTTACTTAAATTGAGTCTTCCATCAGCAAAAGCTATCAAAGCTACAGCTCAATGTATGATGTAAAAGGTTTAGTTAACACACGCTGAAATTATAAAATACTTAGACAGACTTGGAATCTGTTTACACTTAAGAAAAGACTGTAAAAGTTATAAACATACAGACATTTAATTAAATTAAATAATCATTATAATTATTATATACTTAACAAGTATAGCAACCCTTCTTCCTTTTACTCATTTCTCTTCATTCTACGCAGTTCAACAAACTTAAATATTTATCTTTCAAATTTGTAAATGTCTGAGGCAACTGTGTATATGCAACTTCTTATATGTGCTAAACAAGTAATTAAATAAATTAAAAGCAAATTTTACTTCACTTTTTAATAAAAAAAAAGCCTTGTTAATTACTGTAATTAATGTACTGAAACTCAGCTAAGATGCATTCATTAACAGCCGCCATGTAAATATATTCATTGTCCACACTTGCAAACTAATCTAGTTGAAATTTTGCAACTGTCAGCTGAATATATCAGAAGGTAACTTTTTTTGGGAAACAAGCAATCAGACTATAAAATCCGTAAGCTAACAAAAGAGACATGTGAGAAGAAACTCCATTAAGGCCGCGAGTTGCTGTGCTATGCAAGAAGACAAAATGAAGCCTGCCTTCAAAGTTCATGTCAGCACAGTGCTGGCAAGTGTGGGAAAAAATGTCAAAAACTTAAAACCGACGAGCGCAGAAGGTGGAATGCCAAAGTTCCACAATTGGAAAACTGTCAGCGAGCCATGTGTGGTTCCCAAAATCCCATTCATGACTGCGCTGACAGTGAACTGAAGCTGGGCAGGTAATTGACATTTGATAGCGCGTTGTCAGCTAATAATAAATTAACTCACTTGACTCTAAAACTAATTAATATATTTATATCCAAAACAAAAGATATTTAAGCTTCACTTAGAAGCGAAGTTCTTCTTGTTGTCAAAAACATTCAGTTTCATATCGATTGCTTAAAGCGCTGCCGCCACCAGTTTGTTTATCTTCGCTCTGTTTCACAGTGGGTGGAGCACACAGGCCACAACAACGCCAGCAGCTCGAAAGGCAGCAAAGGATTTCTCTCTGTGGCTTACATTGGGTCACAGCCAGCAAAAAAAAAAAAGGAAAACATAAAGTACAAAAAAAACACACACACAAAAATGGAAAGCAATATTTCAAAAACGGAAATGTTTTGCCAGAAACGAATTGGAAGGACCCGGCCAGACGGCCATTACTCTTGCCAAAATTTCACTCGCTGCGTATCTTTCAATGGAAACTCGATATTTAATTAAAAGTTGTACAAGAAAAGTAATAAACATTACTAAATAGTTATAAAGCAATGGACAAAAAATCATATATATAAAAAAAATCTACAAAAATGTTGCCTGAGGCAGCAAGAAGTAACATAAATTGCTGTTTTTATTTCGAATCAAAGCAAATATGTCTGAATTCAACTGAATATTCAAACTTCAACTATCGACCGGAAACAGTGCATAGTAAATATATATACACATATATGCATCTCCGGCCATGGGGAGCTACAAATATTTGTTACAAAATAATTGCCAGTTAGATTGTTCGTTAATATTTACGAAGCCAACTTGGACATGCCGGAAATGTAAACTATGATTAAATAATCAACATGTGCTGCATACTTACTCAATCAGAGACCAATCAGGCGCATCAGGTAGAAGTTGTTGAGCGAACTTGCCTGAGATTTATATAAATGTCTTCAACTAAGATGGAAAAAAAACTTCAAGAATTTTACAGAATATGTGAACATAAATTTAGCTTACTAAAAATGCTGCTAAAAGTCAAATATTTGTCGCTTAAGAAGAGCATTTTAATATGGTATCAATGTCATGTATTAAAACTATATAATATATCTTTAGTATTTGTGTAAATGTCGCATTTCGTGCAATTGTCACTGAATTAAAATCGATTATCTCCTCATAAATTTGGCAGCAGATGCATTACGAAAAATGCACCGTCGCGCGGCACAGGCAACTTGTCCAAGAAGACGCCATTGTCCATTGATTGGAAGTAGAGATCTTCAATGCTTTTCTTTCTGTCCTTAATCGCTGGCTACAAAAAGAAGTTGTTATTCAGATTCAGTTTGAGTCGACATAGCTTACGATTGCTGATTTGATATTCGAGAGATTCGTATTTTGAGGTGGCGGTCCACTGAACGGTTTCACCTTGAACATTTCAAAGCGCGTCAGGCGCAGCAGATATGTGAGTATATAGTTTCGAGCGAGTGCTTCATTCACATTAGGTGGCCGTGCCTTCAGTTTGTACATCCATTCGGTAGCTATACTCCTGTCGGGCACCTCCAGGCTGGTTATTGAGTCCTCCAAGCGCAATATATCCCGTTCAAATTGTCTATTCAGATTTTTCAATTTGCGTTGATTTTCGCCACCTTCTTGACGAAAATGGGTGAGACTGCGATGCATGTCCCTGCTATACTCGCGCACTGACCTTATCAGGCACGATCTGCCAGTGACCAAAATGCCCGTTTGTTGAGCCACATTTCTTCCTCTAGTTCCATTGGGCTGCATGACTAATTAGTATACCATACCAAAATTTTGTATAAATAAATGTAAGCGAATGTGGCTCAGACTACTCGATTCAGATTAGTTCAATGACAACTTTACTATTTCTTTGTGAATTAAAGCAATTTGAATTTAACTAACATTTACAAGAAATGCTCCATCCACATATGTAAGCAATGCATTTTTTTCTATTTTTATTGAATTCTTCTTCAATTCATCAAAAGTATTTTACAACAAAAAGTAAGCAACTTTTCTTTGCCAACAATTTGTAAATTTTCTGCACTCTTAAAATTAGACATATGAAATTTGAGTTTCATAGTTGAGGGCAAAGTTTTGGGACAGTCAATGGCACTCAGGCACAGAGCTTTGATTAAATTAAGGTGAAAAGGTTCGACAGCTGGGGAAGGAATTAAAACTTTGTCCGAACTTTCGACTTTCGGCCATACAAAGGTAATCAAGCAACAACAACGACTGATCTTGACATTTAAAATGTATTTAAATTTGGCATATAAATCACCATTCAAGGCATGTGTTGCTGGCCAAACTAGGGGCCCAATTTGATTTGTTTACAAATTAAATTGAATTTTTATAAATTTACCTTAGACTCTGAGTGTGCTTGACGGTTTTGGTCAAGGTAAAAGCAACCTGAGAGCCCTTTAAATATTTAATATCCAGCTCGACAACAACGCACAACAAACAATGAATGTGTGTGTGTGGGTGTGTCAACACAATCAGCATAATAACTGAGGGTCGCATGCCCCAAAGCTGCAATAAAAGTGGATTAAATGCAAACATGTGTGAGATTGTTTGGTTCGTTCGGGTTACGGGTTGCGTACCCCAAAGATTATAAGAGTCTTTGCAGCCGATATGGCCATTCCCACAACGAATTGATCCCTTGAATGCCAATGCCAAAGGCCACGCCATTGGCAATGCCATAGCGAAAGCCAAAGCCAAAGCCAAAGTCAATGCCTAATGACTTTGGTTACATGCCAAATTAGGCCACACACAAACGATAGCTCGACGCAACTCAAACTCGACCCATTCGGGTTCGAACTTGAAGTGGGCAATTTTCTATTGTGCTCAGTTACTTTGACACAAATAAATTTGGCATAGATTGTGTGAAGGCTCTGGCATTTATTTGTATCATGTGCAGATTAAATGTGATTCAACTAAATTATTTAAAATTAATTTCAGAGTAGATAAAACTCTAATAGATCTCACATACTTGAATGCCTTGAAGGCAACATAATTTCATTACTAATTAGATTTATATATATAATGAAATATTTGTAACATTAGTAAATAAGCTGTTTAAAATAACTAATGCATGTTTATAGTTTATGTACAATGAGATATTATATTTCATTAGGATAACAACGAAGACATATCAATAAAATCATATCTCTTTAGCCGCCATGAATTATGCTGAGACAGCAAAAATCAAATAATATATTTTGCAATCATTTGAAGCTCATCTTTTATTATCTGGCTTCGATTTTCTGATTCGACTTAATGAGCCTCGAGCATTTTATGATTATTTAATAACACGCGCTCGCTCTCTGTCTCTCTCTCTCTCTCTCTCTCTCTCTTTCTTTCTCTCTGTCTCTCTCTCTTTCTCTCTGTCTCTATCTTTTGCTTTCTCCACAAAAAGAATTTTCGTATAAGAATACGTTTGGTCTACAGCCTGGTCTAAGTGGACAACGAACGAGTCTCAACTCTTACACATCGAGCAATGTATAAAAAGTTTTTTAGTTCTACAATTGTTACTTGAATATATTTACATATATACTTGTATATATATATACACATATACACATATGTACATAAGCTCAGCTCTGGCAGATAAAACCTTCAGAGTAAAATATGTCACTAATCTACATAAATTAAAATGGAATTTGTTGTCCAATACTTATCTCGTCCAACTTTATTAGCCAACAACAACAACTTTCATATAATTAAATACACCTGGAAACTAATGTAAAACAATTTAAATTTTAAATTAATGTATGCCATTTGCATAGTTGAGAGACAAAGGCTTTGGGGTAAGCAAAGCAGGCAAAAATATATATAAATTCAAAAATAATCTTGGCCGACCTTTAAAAAATCTATATAAATTAATTCATAATTTTTATAATATATATATATATATTTATATATTAACTATGCTTCGAATGGCAATCTGCTTTACACAATCTTAACTTATTAATATGTTAGAAAATTGCATTGTCACTTGAATACTCGAACTTAAGTAGGAAATAAGCTTTGGGGTTGATTGGCTGCCATTTCATGAAATGTTGCCGAAACCAGTTACCGAGTTAGTCGGCAGCCACTCACGCAATTATCTTTGTTTGGTCTGGCTAATTTTGATCTGAAAGCAAATGCAATATTATGTCCAACACGATGTGTTGACTCAGGCGATTTAGTGGCTGTCTGCGCATATGAGCTCATCCGGTTTTCATTATTGCCCAAGCTAATGGCCGAGTGCCACAGCGCTCAGGCCAGGCAAATGGCCAACGCCCTTCAGTCCTCATCATCGTCGTCGTATTTTGTCATTTGCAGCCAGGCCATGAAAATCAATGAAGCACAAGAATCACTGAGGCCATATGAAATGAATCGAAATTGCATCTAGAGTTTTATGCTCTCGCTCTCTGCTTTCAAGAGTCCATATCAAGCGTCAAATTAATTTCAATAGCTAGCTAGCAGTAGCTCGTTCAATTCGCATTCGCTTTGCGAAAAACTCATAACTGTCATGGTTATTGCCACTGTCTGGCTTATATGTTGCAATACTTTCACTTCAATGAGGCGTACGTTGCACGCCCGATAATATCCACATGCGGCATGCACAAAAAACAGAAACTGCAAAATCTACCTCTTCTCTTTGTATTCCTACTCTTTTTTTTTTTTTTTTGTATATTTGACCATTTATCAGGCAGTGTCAAGTCGCTGAATGGGCATTTTGTCGTTGAGCGCAATTTAGGGCGGGAAAAAAAACTTTTTTTTGAACACGATTTTCTTTGGCCTTTTATAAATGCGATTCTTTGGTGAAGCGTTAAAGTTGAGGTGTATTTAGGAATGTATGCCTATAGATAGAAGTGAATATACATGCAATACTGTGCTTATAGATAGTGGTAAAGCAACAGTATAGATACCTATGAATCCCTATATCAGAAGATATAGTATAGATAGTAAGTAGGGATAGTACTACAGCTTGCGGCTTTCTTACTCTGATATAGGTATTCATAAATATCCGCAACTACATCCGACCGCCTTGAGTTTCAATTTAACAATGCCTTTATTCTCTCTTTACTCATCTGCAGTTAGCGAACATAGGAAGAGCGAGCACTGGGAGAGCGACAGTCCCGCTCTTACAACTCCAACTTCAAGAGCCGCTCTTACAAATATGATTTATTTCAATGAATAAAAAGATTTAACAGATAGTATAAAATATATTTGCAATATTGTGCTTATAGATTATTAAAGGTATCAAATTTATTTACCAAGATCAAATCACACTCCTTTTGATACTCTCAATTCGAAACCGAAACTAAAATTGGCCTATAGGATACCCTACTTCAAGCTACATCTTAGCCAACATTAAGCTCTAATCGAACACTGTTCAACAAAGTAAACGCCTTAAAGCACTCTAAACTCCTTAAACCTGCAAGCAAAAGATTTCAACTCGATAAAAAGCAGTGTGAATCACCCCAATTTGGCATTTTCTATAAAAAAAGGATTATCAATCAATTACGCTGTGAGTCTAACAAATGGAAAGACCAACATAGCTTACTACCAAATTCAGGGTATCGTTGCCATGAGCACAGCTACAATTAAAGCTTTGCTTATCCAAGCAAATCTGTTGCTCAGCAACTGGTCATTGCTTAAGGCAGACTCTCGGCTGGTTTTTAATGAGAAATGCAAAGGTTTCGCTTTGAACTGTTGAATTCTTAAAAATCACAGTTTAATTGCCAATAAATTTGTAGGGTTTCCCATTGGGGACGCTTATTACATAAATGTGACTAACAATAAGAAATTATATGAAACAAAGCATGTGATGTACTATGATCCTTATTGAATGTCCACATAGTAATTAACGCGTGTGCAGTTAATGCAAAGGTAATTACACTAAATAGGTTTCCTCGGCAAATACCTTATCGATTTGCATTTGTAACTGGAATCCGTATGCATATAAATCACACAGCTGATAATTAACTGTCTAATTACATGTCGGGCATGCCAGGTAAAGGCAGACATCAGCCTGTCTGTATAATGAGAGGCTTCTCATTATTAACAGTTCAATAATTAGCATAATAATCTGTTGCATCTATCCGATGGAATGTTGCATTAGCAGCCAATGCAAACGACAATATTTAAGATTAATACCAATGCCAAGTTGATTATTGAACTCGAGCTGAACCCTAAATGGTAATTAGTCCCAAGCAGCGTATTAAATTCGCTTTTATTTTACTTGATTGACTCGCTCTGAAATAATAATAATGCATTTAATTATCGACCCGCCGGACGGACAGACATTTGTTATAGTGTCAATAAAATTTACAGCGTTTGCATTAATGCAAATTTATTTAATTTATTACTGCGCAAAATACAATTTTTTGTTGCACTTAATTTACGCATTACCCGAGCTGTTATTTAATAGAAAATTAATTACACTATGTAAATTATTTGTTTATAATGAAAATTGTTGAAATTTTCAAAGGTGATTCTGTTTGCTTTAACTGCATTTATCACATAGTTGAAGTGTTTTCTTAACACATCTAACTTTATTTACTCTCATCTCATATAGGTTCTTATAAATCCAATTAAACTTTAATTGCAATTAAAATTCAGCTGAAACAATAACAGAACAGAAGTCCAAATTAACCTCAAAAAGGGGAATTTAATAAAAAAGAGAGAGAGAGAGAGAGAGAGAGAGAGAGAGAGAGAAATTATAGAGCGAGCACTCACATTGCAATTCGCCATGTCGCATCGTCGCATTTCAATTGAATTAATTAAATTTTTAAATGTCCCTTTTTTTCAGCTTGCTGCTTGCTGCTTGCTCCTTGCTCCTTGCTGTCTCTTTACATGCAAATTTATTGGGCGTTTGTCGCGAATAAAAAGAATTTCCCTTTTTACAAATTGCAATTGGCATTAATTTGCACGACAACAAAAAAATCGGCTAACGAAGAGCCAATCTATATAAAAATAATGCTCAAATTAAAAACCAGATAAAATGGATTTTATTGTAGTTTTCATGCTCAACAATGCCAATGTGAAAGAAAATTCAATAAAATGAAAATGAAACTAAAAATATATATATATTTTTTTAAATTTTTTGAGTCAACGAAAAATTAAGTAAAATTTTTTTTATATATATATATATTCCCAACTTTGTCATCAGGTAACACAAACTTAGCTAATTAGGTAAATCTTCAAGTTTTTAGGCAGCCGAAGACAAACTTTACAACATTTTACTTTACAGCCAAATGCATTCGTGCTTGACGTAGATTTTCTTAGTCAATAAATGTAGCTTGGCTGCTTTTAGAAAGTTTCCCTAGATACGCTAGGTCTAACTCTTTTTAAGGCTTATTAAAAATGCTTTGATCCATTTTAATTTGATATATCATTTTTTGCGACTTGCAAAATTTCTTTCGGAGAAAATTTGTAGTTGCAGCTGCTAGCTGAAGTTTCCTTTTTGGTAAAACTAATCCTTGGGCTAATTATAAAAACTTTTGTCTGCCATTTAATTTTGCAGCAAAAGCTCATTAAAACGAGCCAAGATTGTTGAACTTTGGCGAAAAGTTTTACACCTACTACTACTGATGTGCACTTAGGATCCAGCGCTGACAAATGCCACGTGACTTGAGCCGCACGGGGATGCGACAGCAGCTGGAAAAGGTTTTCGGCAGTCCGACAACTAAAGTTTGCCAGTTTGATGTCTTTCACCAGGCCACAGCTGGCGGCAATTGTGCATTTTTTTTTTTCAAACAAATTTACAGGCCAGCCATAAAATTATGCGAATGTGTAAGACGAAGACGACGGCGACAGCAGCTGGAGGCGGCTTTTGAATTCTTAACAACTATGTTATAAAACTGAATTCATCAAAATTCAATTACTTGATGCGTTCGTCCATAAAAATGTGCAGCATTCTTTTTGGCACTGAAACTTGAACATTTCCGTTCCCTTCTCTTCTTCTTTTTTTTTTAAGAGCTGCAGCAGGTGACAGCGAGAGCAGCAAGAGATGCCAGCTTTACGACTTTTGCCGCTTGTCATGGTCCCTTGACTTGGCCATTTAGAGCGCTGATGTTTGACACTATGTTACTTCTTTCAACTCTATTTAGTGGAGCACAAGTTGCCAAACTTTTAATTCATAGCACGTACTCGCCGGCACGTGACCGTGCGGTTGTTGGTCAGCCATTTTATTGTGGCCTTGTCGCACTCGAGTGCCAAGTAACAAAATACAAAACATATACACAAATGACATTTGGTTGATATTTTGTGAGTAAACTTTAAAAGAGCCAGAAAAAACAAGTAAGTAAGCATAAAATGTTTGGAATATCGGTTCATCCGCAGGGTTCAGGGGATCTCCTAGTCGGGTACCACCGACTAGAGCTTTCTTACTTGTTTTTATTAATATTTTGACAATTGTTTGTTTACTTTGTTTAATAATTTACCATATGAAAAGCATGAAACAGATCGATCTTTAGTTAAAGACTGATAGACATCAGAGCGTCGTTGTCAAGGGCCACAAATCAGCAATCAATTTAAAATTTACATTATTTTTACTGTAAGTGTGGCGACTGAGAAGAGAAGCCCAAAATTAAATGTCTAACAAAATCGTTAAACAATGCTTAGATGGTAGTCTTGCTTAAACTAAAAACTATAACTAAGCTAAGTGATTCCTATAAAGAAATGACAAGCTGCAATATGATAAGAACAGAACAAAACTTGTTAACTTTTACGTTTTGTTAAAGAAAGTACATCTGATGGCAATTTTGATATTATTAAAATAACTTCTCTAAAAACATTAAGTCTTTTAGTAAGTAGGCAATTTTTATATATTTTAACAAAATGTTTTGCATCAGAACATGTTACTCACCATTATCCTAAAGTCGAAATTATATAACATTATATTAACTTAATTTAGATGAATATCAGCATTGATATTAACAGTGTCTTAAAATTCATTTAAATGTTCTATGCTTAGGTCGCTATTATTGTATGCATTATTGTTATCATATACATACATATATATATGTATGTTACAGCTTTATAATAACATTATTATCAATAACATTAATATAATTTTCAACATAAAAACAGAACCAATACATAATATATAATATATAATATATAATATATAATATATAATATATAATATATAATATATAATATAAAAAAAAAAACCAACAAAAACTCAATGATCATAAACACTTAGATCATTATATTATGAATACAATTATTTTAATTTAAACAATTGCTTAAAAGTACAACAATTCCACTTAATCTATTTAACATATTCTTAACTATTAATATAAAAAAAACAAAAAACAACCAACAAAAAAAAGAAAAAAAAACATTATACCCTGATTTCCCATTTTCAATAAGTTAAGGGAACAAAAACACACAAAAAAAAACAAAAAAAAAAAACAAAAAAAAAAAACAAAAAAAAAAAACAAAAAAAAAAAACAAAAAAAAAAACAAAAAAAAAAACAAAAAAAAACAAAAAAAAAAACAAAAAAAAAAAAAAAAAAAAAAAAAAAAAAAAAAAAACAAAAAAAAAAAACAAAAAAAAAAAAAAAAAAAAAAAAAAAAAAAAAAAAAAAAAAAAAAAAAAAAAAAAAAAAAAAAAAAAAAACAAAAAAAAAACAAAAAAAAAACAAAAAAAAACACCAAAAAAAAACACCAAAAAAAAAACAAAAAAAAAAAAAAAAAACTTACTGATCATAAACACTTAGATCATTATATTATAACTACAATTATTTAAACAATTGCTTAAAACTATGCTTATAATTATTACAATTCCACTTAATATACTTAACATATTCTTAACATTTAAATACTTACCACATTCTGAAGAAGTGGCGGAGCACTTCACTTTACTGCACTGCACTGCACGACTGACCACCAGCAGGCCACAAAGACGACTGAAGTTGCGCAGAAACAGGCGCCCTTTATATAGGGCAAAACTCCCGCGCAAAGCACCCGCGCAAAACGGAGTTCGACTCATCTAGGTTTGATCTCAGTCGTTTTTTCATTCGAACATTGAGCGAAAACTACTTCCCGCGCAAAACGGAGTTCAGCTCATTTAGGTTTGATCTGAGTTCCTTTTTTTCACTCAAACGTTGAGCGAAAACTAAGAGAATGAAGCTTCTGCTCTAGCAAGAATTTGAGCTTACTCGATGTAAACACTAACAGAACAGAATGCTGCTGCTAACATTTACAGACTGGTGGATCAGCAGCATCGATGTATACTAACAGAATGCTGCTGCTAACATTTACAGACTGGTGGATCAGCAGCATCGATGTATACTAACAGAATGCTGCTGCTAACATTTACAGACTGGTGCAGCAGCAGCATTCTGTTAGTGTTTACATCGAGTAAGCTTAAATTCTTGCTAGAGCAGAAGTTTCATTCTCTTAGTTTTCGCTCAACGTTTGAGTGAAAAAAAAGGAACTCAGATCAAACCTTCATGAGCTGAACTCCGTTTTGCGCGGGACGTAGTTTTCGCTCAATGTTCGAATGAAAAAACGACTGAGATCAAACCTCCATGAGTCGAACTCCGTTTTGCGCGGGTGCTTTGCGCGGGAGTTTTGCCCTATATAAAGGGCGCCTGTTTCTGCGCAATTTCAGTCGTCTTTGTGGCCTGCTGGTGGTCAGTCGTGCAGTGCAGTGCAGTGCAGTAAAGTGAAGTGATATAAAGTAAAGTGCAGTGCTCCGCCACTTCTTCAGAATGTGGTAAGTATTTAAATGTTAAGAATATGTTAAGTATATTAAGTGGAATTGTAATAATTATAAGCATAGTTTTAAGCAATTGTTTAAAAAATTTTAGTTATAAGATAATGATCTAAGTGTTTATGATCAGTAAGTTTTTTGTTTTTTTTTTGTGTTTTTTTTGTTGTTTTTTTTTTTTGTGTTTTTTTTTTGTTTTTTTTGGTGTTTTTTTTTTGTTTTTTTTTGGTGTTTTTTTTTTTTTTTTTTTTTTTTTTTTTTTTTTTTTTTTTTTTTTTTTTTTTTTTTTTTTTTTTTTTTTTTTTTTTTTTTTTTTTTTTTTTGTGTGTTTTTGTGTGTTTTTGTGTGTTTTTGTTCCCTTAACTTATTGAAAATAGGAAATCAGGGTATAATGTTTTTTTGTTTTTTTTTTTTTTTTTTGTTGGTTGTTGGTTGTTGGTTGTTTTTTGTTTTTTTTTTTTTTTTTTTTATATTAATAGTTAAGAATATGTTAAATATATTAAGTGGAATTGTTGTACTTTTAAGTAATTGTTTAAATTTAAATAATTGTAGTCATAATATAATGATCTAAGTGTTTATGATCATTAAGTTTTTGTTGGTTTTTTGTTTTTTTTTTTTTTATATTATATATTATGTATTGGTTCTGTTTTTATGTTGAAAATTATATTAATGTTATTGATAATAATGTTATTATAAAGCTGTAACATACATATACATATGTATGTATATGATAACAATAATGCATACAATAATAGCGACCTAAGCATAGACCATTTAAGTGAATTTTAAGACACTGTTAATATCAATGCTGATATTCATTTAAATTAAGTTAATATAATGTTTTATAATTTCGACTTTAGGATAATGGTGAGTAACATGTTCTGATGCAAAACATTTTGATAAAATATATAAAAATTGCCTAATTACCAAAAGACTTAATGTTTTTAGAGAAGTTATTTTAATAATATCAAAATTGCCATCAGATGTACTTTCTTTAACAAAACGTAAAAGTTAACAACTTTTGCTTTGTTCTTATCATATTGCAGCTTGTCATTTCTTTATAGGAATCACTTAGCTTAGTTATAGTTTTTAGTTCAAGCAAGACTATCATCTAAGCATTGTTTAACGATTTTGTTAGACATTTAATTTTGGGCTTCTCTTTTCAGTCGCCACACTTACAGTAAAACTATTGTAAATTTTAAATTGATTGCTGATTTGTGGCCCTTGACAACGACGCGCTGATGTCTATCAGTCTTTAACAAAAGATCGATATGTTTCATGCTTTTCATATGGTAAATTATTAAACAAAGTAAACAAACAAATTTTTAAAATATTAATAAAAACAAGTAAGAAAGCTCTAGTCGGTGGTACCCGACTAGGAGATTCCCTGAACCCTGCGGATGAGCCGATATTCCAAACATTTTATACTTATTTAACATACACACAACACATGCACACACACATACACACACGCATACACACACGCATACTCACACACATACGTACGCACGAATATGCGAGCGCTCTGCTACTGCGCAGTTTACGCAGCGACTGCGCTCGGGCTGCAGTAAGAGCAGTATTATGAGAAATTAATTGTTGAATAAGTTCCTTTGTAGGTGGACTTTCTTAATCAAACTTTTAGAGCTGACTCTCGTGTCTCTCGCTAAAACGGGACTTCCTAGAACCGACAACTTAATCAACCAATCACAGCCCTTACAAAGGTTTATGCTGATGCTGATACATTGAGTCAAGATCATTTCAAAATACTATGAAATTTCAAAACACTTACAAACTATATATCTTTATTACAAATAATAATATATGTATTCATATATGATTAGTATATACTTAATTTAATGTAAATAAATTTAGAAATAACTAAATAAATTCATATGTTTATAATGCCTTTAGTTCAAGTATGAACCTAGTATGAAAGGCGAACTCATGCGCCTCTCTCTCTCTCTCTCTATCTACAATTTTGTCGCCTATATCTTAAAGCTTGGGAGACCCAAAGCTCTTCAACAGCAGATGGACGGACAGAAAGGCAGACATGGGTATAAGCATTGTAGCTCCTCTAGTTTTTCTTCTCAGCCAGACTATATATCTGAAGACCATATACAATCTTCCTCTCCATGGCTAAGTATGTATTTCTATATGCTGAAACTATACCCTTAATAAATAAACATAGTATTTATTTCAAAATTCTGATTCTATTTGCTAAAGTAAAAAAAAGCAACAAAATATTTATACAAATCAAAACCTTAAATACTTCTACTTCCCACACTTCACTTCTGCCCAAACAGCAATAAAATGCAATTATTGTAGCAAAAGGAAAATTTCAGATTTAGAGGCAAAATTTTCCCCCCCAAAATGTAAATGCAAATAAATACACAAATATATTTTGCTTAGCATCCAAGGAATGTGGCCAATTTGAAGCATTGCAATGGAATCTTATCAAATTTGCAAAAAACTGATGAATTTTTCGTGCATATTATGATGATTGATCTGTGTAAGGCTTCGCTCATGGGTTAGCACAGCTCGGGTAAAAGTTTTTCATCAACATTTGCTGGCACATTAGAAATTATGTGAACCACTTTGGCATGCACAACTTGGCTGGCTGCTTGCTTGGCGCTTGGTGCTTTGTTGTAGATCTTCTTTGGCTGTCGATACTTGGCATGCGCTCCGGAAATTGCTAGCAACTGCAACAGCTATTGCAAGATTCATTAATTTATTGGAAAACTCGTCATAGCAGGGCGCTGCCTGGCAGCTATGCCGGGTGCTGATGCTGTTGCTGTTGCTGATGCTGGCTGCTGGGCTCGAGCCGAAATACCGCACAAAATTCAAACTGGAGAACACAATCAGCAAATGTTTCCCTCTAGCCATTAGCATTAATATTTCAATGAATGGGATTGCGCTCGGTCCGGGTGCGGCTGAGCTGGGCTGGATTTTGCAACTTTTGAGCTACGCCACGGGCTGCCGGGCGGCATAACAAGAGAAAATTCAGTACTTGTCAGCTGGTGCCAGATTTACGTGTTGTTATTGTGGCAACCAACACTCGTGCGGGGGTGCAGCAAAAAGAGAAAAAAAACAAGTAAGAACGTTGCAGTCGGGCGCTACCGACTGCGGGATACTCATTCACACCCCCACAGATCACGCCCATTGCCACGCCCACAATTGGTTTGTACATATATAATTTTTTGGAAATCAATAGAGGAGATCAGCAGTAATATCTGTATATAATTCTGATTTTCTCACTGAGAATCGGAAAAACGTATAGTTTTTCCCGATTTGCCACGCCCCCAGTAGGCGTAGACATATAATTTTTGGCCAGTTCTTAGAAGTAGTGAAGGGTAACGTAAGTGTGAAATTTGGATGCTTACACTCAAAAAATGCGAAAATTACAGGGTATTTTTTAGCCGGGCATACCCCATAAGGGGCGTAAAAATTATTTTTGGCGCATCGATAGAGGAGCTCACCAGTAACTTACCATCCAATTTTGAAGCTTCTAGCTCTAAAACTGTAGGAGCTACAAACTTTTGCGGTTTGCCACGCCCCCTTTGGGCGTAGATATATCCGCCATATCTTTTTCGTCTTGGGTTGTCAACCCGAGTATATATACCAAGTTTCAAGTCTCTAGCATCAATAGTGCTCAAAATATTACAGAATTTGAAAAATCACTATATAGTCAGATCCGATTTGCCACGCCCCTAGTAGGCGTGGATATATAGATTTTTGGTCGATCTTCATAGGATCGTATCAGTAACCTACGTGCCAAATTTGGGCGTTTTAGCTTTAAAACTGTAGAAGATACAGTTTTACCCGATTTGCCACGCCCCCAATGGGCGTAGATATATCCGCCATAGCTTTTTCAACTTGAGTTGTCAACACAAGTCTACATTCCAAATTGCAACTCTCTAGCACTTCTAGAAGTAGTGTTTCTGAGGTATGGGCAAATGCATTTTCCGATTTGCCACGCCCCTAGTGGGCGTATCGGGAAAATCTTGACACTTTATAATTCGAGGGTATACACGAGTATATATTCCAAATTTCAACTCTCTAGCTTCAAAACTGTGCAAATGGTTTGCGTTCATACGGACAGACGGACAGACGGACAGACGGACAGACGGACAGACGGACAGACGGACGGACAGCGTGACGGACATTGCACAAAACCAATATACTCATTTCACTTTGTGAATGAGTATAAAAAACGAACCCATAAGCAACAACAACAACAACTAACTCGAAGCGCTCATTTTTCGCTCTCATAAACAAGTTTTTCACACTGAGCCAAACCCCAAGCAATGGCAAACAGGGGGCTGGTTATAAATTTACATGGAAAATCAGGCAAGGCAAGGCAACAGCGCACGGCGGGTGAGAGATTTGTCGACTTCGTACCCAAATGCAACTTATTGTTGCTGTAATTGTAGTTCTAGTTGTGCATGTTGAAAGTTTTACTGAATTTATTATGATTTGCTGTACTCGCTGCTGTGTATAAATTATTGTTATTAATTTATAAAACTGTTGCCCGAACTGGCACAATTGAAATACGAGTGTATGTTACAGCTAGCCCACTAGCCCACTGGCCCACTCATCTGCAGCAGCAGCTGCTGCTTCACAATTTTCATGTACTCCACACTTCAGCTTATTCGGCCATTATATATGCATTTTCTGTTGCGACCTGTCTTGATTAGCATTCGCCAGCTGCTTGGCCCATTGCGTCCATCTGACTGGGCATTCAATGTACGTTGTCCCAGTTGGCCATAAAACTTGATTTGCTCACCATTTCCGCTTGCCAAATGATGAAGACCATTAACGCTTTGTTGTTTGCTCTGATAGAGTGAGCTAGAGATAGAGCTCAAGCTCAATTCTAGAATATGACAGCACATGGCGTATACTTAATATTAAGCTCATATTACTTTTATAACTTTTCATATGCTTTCACTAAATTTTATTTTCATTTAGTTTCAAAAATATATATCATTTAATTTGTTCTTTTAGTTTTTCTTCCCCTTTCAACTTTAGTTTCCATTTCACACTTCGCTGCAGTTAGCATTTGTTTAGCATAATGTTAGCTGATATGTAACAGAAATCACAACATTTAGAATACGTAGATAGAAACACAGCTGAACAGCTGCGCTTTTTGTGTAGAAAAAACTTTACTTAAACAAAAGTCACAGAGTATAAATATATATTTATAAAGTTGGTTTTTTACATATTTGAATTTATCATATATATTAATCATATTTATTATGATATATATTTTAATAATTTTATTTATTTATTTTTTATTTTTTATTTAATTATTACAAAATATAAAAGAGCTTCTTATAGTTTTTTTATTATGGTACTTATAAAACCATTTTATTTATATTTTATTTACAACATTTATTATATTTTATTTATAAGTTAATAACAAATTATAAAAACCGCATTTTTATTTTTATTTCATATATTGATATATCAATCACAAAGTATAAAAAAAAAATTTTTCATATTTTATTTACAACATTTATTATATTTTATTTATATATTAGTCACAAATTATAAAAACCGTATTTTATCTTTTATTTATTATATTTTTATATTAATCACAAAGTATAAAAACAGTTTTTTTTTTATTTATTTAAATTTTTTTATTTTTTATTTTTTTTATATATCAATCACACAGTATAAAAACAAACTTTTTATATTTTATTGACTATATTTCTTATATTTTATTTATATATTAATTATATTGACTATTTACTAAATTTATTACATAATATCTATATAATTTCTTTACTATCAAGCACACTTTCTCGATGATCGTAAGCAGTTGACTGAGCAACAATCTAACATTTTCGAGCAGCTTGCGCCCTTCTGATGACATTTTTTCGCAATCGACTCGAGTTTCATCTAAAAGGCAAAGCTACAGCAGAGTATTTATATATTAAAATAAATTTCTATATACCTGTTTTATAAATAGTTCCATTCGCACAGATGTCGTTTCAATGAACTTGGACATGTCAACATTTTCAACCTTTTTAACCGTATGTTCTATGAATGGTACTTTCTCAATGCCAGCCGTCCTGGGCAGATAGCGCAGTTCAGACTCGCTTTTTATTGGAGTTGCATATTTAGGTGGCACATGATATTCCTTGTATTTTTTGCCAGCCATTGTAAAATTTACCAGACACAATGACAGATATACAGCGCTGACAGCTAAATTCATTTTGTTTTAATAAACTTCAGAATAATAATAAAGAGTGAGGGAATTCTATTGCTTTTATACCATGCCTGAGGTTTGATTTGGTGGCTAAACATATGCAGCTCAACAGCTAAATTTATTTACAGCTGATTAAGAAACAACTGGCTAAGATTACTTGTCAGTAAAATATATATATTTATAGTTATGATTAAGGCAGTGGGAGTTTGCTCAATTTGTTTTATTGTCTTCTAGCATGTGGCTCAACTGAAATCATTTCAAGCTTCAACCTGAACAATAAGAATAATACTATGCATATACCAAATTCATTGTTTATTGTTAAGGGCAATGGAAAATTCGGAAAATTCGGACGACAAAGCAAAAACGCAATTTTCTCTACGTATCGCTGACAACGCGAGTGCCAAAGGCATGTCCCACCTCAAAAGGAAAGGAATAAAAGCAAAAATTCGGCTGGCTTTCAGCGTGTTTACATACCTCTGATATTTGTCAACTCATCATTAGCTCTGCCGGATGACACACTCGCTGTGCTAATTGAAAAAGTGTTTTAAAAGCCAGCCACGCGCTCTGAAAGAGTACGGAATTAATAAAGGTGAATATTCACACATCCTGTCATCCGTGCTAATTAAACCGCATTGAAGCGCTCTTTGAGTATATGTTGCGCTAGCAAAAGTATTCTTAAATGCTAGCGCACAGCTTTTAATTAATTAAAGAGTCATTTAAAGATATAATACTGTAGATATGCTAGCCAGTGTCTTTACATCTTTAAAAGAAAAAAAAAAACCTTTCAAGCTGAAAAGACAAAATGTACTTAAGATAAAGCAGCTCTGTGGGGCACGTCCTTTCTTTTTTTTTTTTTTGGTCATACAATAAAAATCTGTGTACACATAAAACTTAAGTAAAGAGCAGCTCTCGTCCAAATGAAAGGGTCAACAGTGTGATTTTATGTAAGCATCTTAGCTCCAGCTCCATTTGGCATTCTAGCACGGATAAAACTACAAGTACAACTTGCTTAGCGCCCGAAACTCGATTGCAACATGATATGTTGACATATCAGAGTGCTGTGTCTGCATATATATATATATATATGTATATGTATATGTATATGTCTACAATGATGTATGTATGTCTAGTTATCTGCGTAATTCAATAGCTAACTCAAGCAAATGCTCTGATGCGTTAAGCTTGTTGAGCAGCAGCAACGCTGAGAGGCATCGACCCACCCAGCAGCCAGTCCATCAACCATCTTTCAACGTCGCTCGCCAGTCGCTGTCTGTCATCCCGGATTAAGCAATTGAATTTGGATTAGACACTGTGCCACGATATGCTCCGCCCATACACTACATATCAATTGTATTTGCATACATTCACACATTTAATGTCTGAGCGCCTGCCGTCCAGGGATTAGACAACTTCTTTACTGCACTCAAGAGTTAGAGTTAAGCTATAAAATAAAAAAAAAAATAAAAAATTAAATGGATGCTATAATCTGATAGTCTTTCCTTTTGCTTTTTAAGTACTTTTTATATTATACTTATTTTTGTCCATTAAAAATAAATATTTTAAGAAATGAAAATGGAGTTCCAAACTGTCGCTTAAAAACCAACAAAATCTAAACCATTTATATAACAAAAGCTAAAGATTTTATATATTTGAATTCACAGAGTCAAAATAATGCTGCAATATTATTCAGTGATATTATATATTTACATATATATTTATATAAATATATAAAAACAAATTTAAAGTCAAACTTTTGTCATCAAATGTGGTTGCAAAAAAACAGATTTAGAGCTTAGCGAAGCCGTTAAAAAAACATTATAGCTGGCACCGAGCGTGGATAATAAACAAAGAGAGACAGTTGGCTAAAAGAACAAATACAATGACGGAGTCAGACAAGTCAGTTGCGTAAACAAAGATATCGGTTACATAACATGCTTAAGAGCAAGGCTTCTGTCAGAGTTTACTGACTTGGTTAAGAAACCCACGTAAGAGCTAAGATCTAAGCTGTGAGCATACTAATCTAAGCCATCATTGTGCCATCAAAATCAGCCAAGACATATATAGCTCGAACAAGTTGTAGAACATGTTGTACACGAAATGTTCGCTTGCAACTTGTTCGTACTTTCCTTTGGCGTAATTTCCCCTTATGGCTGCATGCAACAACGCTGTTAAGCCAACGCCAAGGCACTTCAGCTACATAAGCTGCAACAATACATTTGTCACTTTTAGTTCATTGTCGGTTTTCAGAGTGTGCGGTTCGATTCGGCGGGTATCCTAACAGTGTTTCAACTTCTAGAGTGAACAAATTTAATAAGAATTTAAAGCATATGCACAGCGACTCGATAAGACTTAGCACACACATACACAGATGAAATCAGATTAAATTAATTAAAATAATTAAATAAATTAAAAATAAAGGCAGCAACTGTACAAAATTATTTAATAATAATCAGTGAAAGAAATTCAAGAAAAAGTTAAATAATTTCAAGATAATAATATAAACAAAAATCCAAGGTTTTCAAGTACAATATAAAATATTTCAAAATTCTTAAAGCAGTGGCCGTTATGAATATTAACAACAGCTGGCAGCTGCAATCAAGAGTCGATTGACACAATAAAAATAAATTTATAAAAAAAGAGAAATGCTCTTTCCAACCGACTGCGCCTGTAAGTATGCAACATGCGATTAACCCGTATACTCAGAACAGAGAAAAACACGCATACGCCGCATATGGCGCATGTTGCCCGCACAGATTATGTGCGAAAAACAAAATATAAAGATAATAATATCAAGCTTCGATTAAAGTCTATTGAATCTTTAAGCAGGCGACAGAAGAGATTTTGAGTGTGTGGCAAGTGCTTAGGGTTTGTGCTCATGCATAAATGAGAAAGATTTGATTTGATTTGTTTGGTCATAAAAATAACTTATTTTCATATATAAATATATGTTCATAAGATGACAAAAAATAAGCGACTTAAAGCTAATGAAATTAAATTAAAAATTGGGTAGTAAGTTGAAACGAAAGCTGAACTATTTCAAATTTAATGCGAATTTCTAGAGTCTTATTTAAACGAAATGGAGAAAAAATTATAGATATTTAGCAAAGTTAAAATATATAATAATTTATATGAAACTAATTTATATAAAAATTTATATTAAATTTATAATTTAATTATTAATATGTAACTCCCCCCAAAATATACTTTTTTTCTTTAATTTAATGTTACTTAAAAACCAATAGAAATTAATTTCAAATTCAATTTAATGTTTATCACAGTCAGATATGCCCAAAATATAAATTTTTATTTATATAAAATAATTTTTTCATACAAATTTATATTTAATTCCCCCAAAACTTACTTTTAATTTGAATTTAATATTAAAAATTTATATTAAAAACCAATAGAAATTAATTAAAATTTAAAATTCAATTAAATTTGACCCTTGTCGACTTAATGAAACAGCGATTCAATCGACCTTTTGCTGCAAATTTTTTTTTTTTTATGTTTTTTTACGACTGCCATAACTCAACGAAAAAATTCTCATTTTCCTTTGCCCGTATTTAAAAAAAAAAAAAAAAAGTTACGACAACTTTTTCAATGTTTTTCTCCTAATAAAATGCTGTCGGCCAGGCCTAAATGGCCGCAGCCGCATCGCAGAAATGTGTCAGGGACAAACTGTAAAAGGTGCAATTCGCAATACGCCAACACTTTAAAGGGCCAGCATCATTAAAAGCGCTTAAATGGCGTAAGGACGAGTGAGACAAAGTCAATGAAACTTCTAGAACTTTTTAACTTTTATTAGCACTCATTTGGCACCCTCGAGTGGCCAAAGACAACAAAGAATATAAAGAATGCTAATTAAATCTAATGCAAATGATGATTGTCAAGGACTTGGACAAACAAGAAGCAAGAAAAACGAACAAATTAAATCTTGAGGGTGACGAAATAATTTATTTAATTGTCAAACGCATCAACGCTGTCTGTGTCCTCTTATCAGCATTGTTTCTACAGCGGAAATAAAGTGCATCTGGTCTATGCGAAAGAAAACTGAATTGAAATGAAACGAGAAAACAGTTTGTAAATATGAAAAGAAATTTGACAATAAGTGAGCAAGAGAAATGAAATCAAATCGAGTCACGAGAAAACGTGCCGCGTCGCAAATGCAGATAATCGACAGAGCGGAAGCATAACAAAAACAAAGTACAAAAAATAAGAAACAAAACGAAAAACCTTTCTTCAAATAGTATATGAGCATAAAGGAAATATGTTGCCCAACTGTAAACACATTGCGCAACAACAACGAACCTCAACTTGTTTATGTCGGCCAGACAAGAGTCAGAAGTTAACTCGAGCCCACAAGCTGATGCGGGTCTTTGAAACAATTTAAATAACAACTAATGAAACAAATTGAAACAAAAACCAAGAAAAAAACATCGCATGCTTCGTACAGCAACTGCATGCTGCAAGAGCTAAAAGACAAAACAACAAAAAAAATACTTTTATCTTTTATTTCTGATAAAAAGTTTTTCTTGCTGCCAAGAAAAACCACGCAATTTGTTGTTATTATCATTTGTTTACAGCTTCTCGTTGTTGTTGTTGTTGTTGTTGGCGCAGTTGCCTTGTTGTTCGCCTTGTTGACAACATCGTCAGCATAAGTTTGATTTTATCTTGAGCTTCGCTTTTTATGCTAATAGATTCGACAAATTTACAGCAGCTGCTGTCGTTCTTGCCAACCATAATGATTTCTTGTTGAAGTTTGACTCAAGTTCTCGCACAAATTCTTTTAAAATTCTGCTTAACAAGAAAATTTTGAAAATTTTCAATCAACATTTGGAATTTTTTATACTTAAGTTCTTAATTCATTGAATTAATTTTAATTTAATTACTGATAAAGTTTTTCTTTATTTAATTTTGTATATTATATTATTTATTATTTTATATATATTTATTTATATATTATTTTTAAATATTTATTTTAATTCTTAAAGAAAAATACAATAAAATCAAAAATTGTTTTTTATATAATTAATTAAAATATTTTATTTTTATACTTATATAAAAATAATATAAAATAATAATAATCTACAAATTTGCTTTCAAATTTAATTTCATAATAATTTATTAAATTCCTCCAAAGTTCATTGCGCGTTATGAAACGCAGCTAATTAGATACAAAAAAAAATTATTCTAATGAAAACAAACATTTCGCTTTGATTATGTTTACATTCCAACATGCCATAATATATATATATATATTTTAGAAAAAAACTACTGTTTACCATGTTATCAGAACTTTAATTAATTTTAATTTTATTGAAGCTCTCGCAAAAGAGAAACTAAACATATGAAACTGTAGATATAGCAATGCAAATTTAATGAAAACTAGAGAAGATAAGCAGAAAACTCAGCTAATATGCTTAAGAACAACTTTACTTTTTAAAAACATTTTTATTTAATATATTTTATACATCAATAGCTTTCGAAACACTCTTTTCTGATTCTTAATTCCTAATCCTATTTCCCTGCATTATCAGCCAGTTGGCAATGACACGCCCAATGTCCCCCACAATTACTAACGCCATAACGATTTGGGCTGGACAAGTGCTGTCAGATAGATATATATATATATATATATAAAGTATCTGCATACATATGTCATTGATGGATTTTATTCCATGCTCTTGAGCATAACAGTGTTGTAGACAATGTTGAAGGCGTTGGCAAATTTGATTTTTCTTTTTTTTATTCAGCGCTGTGCGACCAATCGAGAAAATATTGAAATGAGTTGAGTTCGGGATTAGCTGCCTTAATGCCGGACAAGTGCGTTGTCAATATTCAAATTGAAAACATTCCATGCGACAGGCTCTTCTTCATATACATATATACATATATATGTGCATATATATATTTATGTTTATATATTATTTTATTTTGAGCTCTCGACATGTTGAGCTCGCTGTTTGCCGTAAGCATGATTGGAATTTTAATAAGTTTCTGTCATAAGATTTATTTTATTGCCAATCTTCTTCTGCTTCATCTAGTTTTTGTTGAAAAAAAAGGGGAAAGTTTTGGCAGCGTGCCAAAGCTTATGGCACATATCATATCATGAGTTATGTGCTTGCCTGAGCATCTCAATGTCCAGCCCAACACAATATGTAAATGTGTAAATCTATATACATATATAGTTTTAGATGTACATAAAGATAGCGCCAGAGCCAGAGCCCGGGCCACGCAACAACTGTTTTTTTTTTTTTTCTATATATTGCCTGCATATTTAGGCCTACCCTTTTCGTGTCCGCTGTCAGAGCTGTGCACATGCCGCTGCCATTGTTTGATAAACAAAATAAATAGCTGCTGCCTGATATCAGAATTTGACTCTGCTGCTTTCTAATTTATCGTTGATTGTATGTCATACTTGAGCTGTCAAATGGCATCACTGTTCAAGTGCCAACTTCTTGAGAATAAACAGATGTATTTGATTTTTTTTCGAACCCAACCAGCCAGGCGAAATCTCATTTGCATAAGCAGCTGGGCAGGTGGGCAGGTGGACGAAAAAAAAAAACAAAAAGAAAATCGCACAAACACACACACGTTTCCATTAAGTCATAAATAAATATGTACTGCCAGTCGCACGTGTGCAGTTTTTTCTGCTTTTTTTTTCTGAATACACTCATGCCACAGCATATCGAATATCAAATGAATATATATTATTTCATATGACTTTTGCGCGCTGCTGAGTTTTTATTGCTGCAGGTGAAAGTTCTTTGAAGCGTTCTGCGTATGCAGATGTCAATTGTGCGTGAATCTGTTGTTATAGTATTTTTTTTACTATATTTTTAGCTTATGTCAAAGGGAACTGATTAACAAAGAGTAAAGTAAATGAACTCAATCATTTAATATATTTTTATATATATATCTTTAGTTTATGTTTAACACTGATTAACAAAGTCTAATAAATCAATAACTATATTTAAATTTAAGTTTAGTATTAAAGCAAAAAAGTCAACTCCCAAAAATCTTGCCTCCGCGGTTCAGCGGCAAAAATTCAATGATTCCTATCGAGCAAAGTTGATGGGAAAACATTGAATTGAAAGGCTGTCCACCCTCAAGAGTAACGCCCTTATTGATGGCCCACGCACACACACACACACACAGATAGAGAAAGAGAAATCTGTGGCTTGATGAGTGCCAAGTGGCCCCAAAGGGATAATAGTCCAAGCCTAACGGATGTGATTTACTCAGTGCTTGCCTGCCACAATTTCTCTCTCCATCTCTCCCTCTCTCTCCCTCTCTCTCTCTCTCTCTCTATGTTTTTATGGGCAATGCGGCGTATGAGTAATGTTGCTCGATTGACCGCAACGCTGACTTGTTGCCGCGTCAGCGAGTCATAAACTGCTTGTCTGATATTTTCGGTTTTTCACAGAAACTGCAGAAATGCTCAAGTTGAAAAATTGTGCTAGGAGCAAATGACATGTGATTGCGCACGCACCTGACGAATTTAGCTACGTGCAGCATAAGATAGGATTGCCTGAATTTCAAATTCAAGCAGCGACAATCTGCCAGGTGTACTGGGCGTGCCTGTGCATTAAATTCGCGCATCGCACAACCCAATTGAGCAGAGACAAAGCCAGAGGCAGCCCCAGCTCCAGTCCCAGTCCAGCAGCAAACACACATGACCGTGCTACGGGCGGCACCAAGAACGTGACACATGGCGATGTACTTTTATGCCAATAAGATATCGGCCATTGTCTGCGGCACGCGTTGCAAGCAAGCCGTGCTGCAAAAGTCGCGTGGATCACGGGATCGCGATAAGGACAAATGCAGGCGGCATCGACAGCGGCATCGTAGCAGAAGACGCAGCAGCCGTTGCCAGGAGAGCAGCTCCGACAGCGAGACGAGCGCCGATGATGGCTGCTGTGGCCACGACGTCCTCGACGTCACAGCTCAGCCGGATGTGGGCATTTTCCTGCTCAATGCCAGCAGCAGCTCGAATGCGGAGGCCGCACAGCTCAACCTCGAGCTGGGCTTCACCAACGAGGGCATGCGTCTGCGACGTCGCCACAGCGCAGAGCAGCTAAACGCATACGATTTGGAACTGGGATTGCAGCAGTTCAAGGTATGAATTGAAATTGATTTGAAATAAGTTGATTGTGATTGTGATTATGATTCTGATACATTTGCAGCTGGCAGCAAAAGATGATCCCGTTCAGTATGATGTGCCCAAAAATACGCACAAGCGCAGCCAATGTGATATCAACTTTGAGGTAATTAATTAAAAAACAAATTGATTTATGCATAAATTTCTGTTTGATTTTCAAATGTTGGCTTGCAGAGCTCCGTTTTGGGTTCCGGCGGCATCATGTATATAAATGGTAAAATTGTTTCCGGCCCACTTGACTCATTCCCCGAGGTGCTCAATCCCAAAAATGTCATGGATTTAGATAAGGTAAGAGAATTATGCACATTATATATATTTAAAATTTTTTTATGCAAATATTTGTGGAATGAAGTCAAATTTATTGAATTTTGTATTAATTAAGTATTGCTATGGTACAATATGATGGGCTGACAGATGGGTATTGAAAAACCTTTAGATATGTGACTTAACAATTTGTTAAAAGAATTTTTTTAATGAAATGCTTCTGCTACCTTTAAAGTAACTTTATCTAAACAGAATATGATTAAATATATTTGCGGATAACGAACACAGAATGCATAGGTTAAGTGAAGAAAGAGTTTTAGCTTGTAACTACCTAGCAGAGATTAAGTTCAAGGAGATCATTGGTGCGGAGTTAGACCCATGCACAGAGAGCCCAATCGCCCAGATAGTAAACCTTGTCTATACTGTGTGACTGTTTCTGCTGCTTCCTATATAAACTTTAACAAAACCATACTACCCTGACTTCCCCAATTTAATAACATTAACAATTTTAAGTTTTCAAAATTATCATGGCTTAAAACAAAGGCTGCAACTAAGTCACCAAACTTAAAGTTCAGTTGAAATCTAATTTGTTTGACAGCAGCTGAAAGCTGAAAACAAAGAGTAGATAGTGCTCAAACTCTTAAAGTGCTGCAAGAAACATAAGCAAATAATTCAATAAACTGGCAGAGAAATAAAAAAAATATATATAGAGAGAGAGAGAGAGAGAGAGAGAGAGAGAGAGTAAGAGTTCCACATGCCTGTGGAAAGGAAATGAGTCACTAGCAGTGAGAGCAAAAAAAAATAATTAGTTCATTGCAAGGAAATTGCGAACGCACAGCCCTAGGACAAGGCAGCCAAACCACACACAGTTGGGGCGATAACCAACAAATGAAGCTAATGGAATACTTTGCTCTCTCAGCTCAATTGTTGTGGGCAGCATCAGTTGTGGCTCTGTGGGTCGTCCTATTTGAGTAACACTAATCTCGCACTTGTGTTTATCTTTTGCAGGAATTTCTGTTCTCATTTTTATTGTCGTCACGTCTGTTTATGCGACCCCACGAGCTGCTCGGCAAACTGTTGGCCTCGGTGGCCGAGGGCAAGTGTTTGGAGACACTGGTCGCCCTGCTGGCCGAGTGGACGCAGAAGTTTCCATACGATTATCGTGACGAGCGCATGATGAATCATGTAAAACATATCGTTGCTAGGTGAGCTGGCTTTAATTGTCACTGCAGTGAGAATCTGCCTAATGGATTACTTGCCCCTTGTTTGTAGATGCTCCAATTCACATTTAGAAGCCATAGTCTCCCAAGTACTAAGTGCCTTACTTCAACGTTTGACTGATTTAGAGCAGCACGAGGCCGATCTGCGTGCCTGCCAGACCAACAGCGATAAGGTGAGCTGAGCTGACTTGAAGCACTCTTTAACATATATAGTTGTTAATGCTAACACTCTACTGTCAGGTCGTTGCGCCAATCAACTGCCCAACAGCCACTCAATATGCACAAATATTGTGCCGACTGGAAAAGAAGCTGGCCAAGCACATTGGCCCCGAGGAGTTTGTGCAGTGTAGCAGCATGGTGCTATTGGATAAGCAGGTAAGCATATATTAGCAATAAGTCAGATGTTCTATCAGTCAATCAATCAGTCAGTCAACTTACAAGTTACTGATGAGTACAGTCAATCAGTGAATCAATCAGTTAGTTAACTAGTACATCAGTCAACTGGTCTATCAGTCAATCTATCAATCAGTCAGCCAATCGACTAGTACATCAGTAAACTGGTCAATCATCATCAGTCAATCAGTGAATCAATCAGTCAGTCAACTAGTGCATCACTCAATCAGTGAATCAATCAGTCAGACAACTAGTACATCAGTCCACTGGTCTAACAGTCAATCTATCAATCAGCCAATCAACTAGTACATCAATCAACTGGGCAATCATTACCAGTTAATCAGTGACTCAATCAGTTAGCCAACTAGTTCATCAGCTAATCAATGAGTGAATCAATCTGCCAACTAGTACATTAGTCAACTGGACAATCATCATCAATCAGTCTATCAATTAGCCAGTTAACTAGTACATCAGTCAATCTATCAATCAGTCAGCCTATCAACTAGTACATCAGACGACTGGTCAATCATCATCAGTCAATTAGTAAATCAATCAATCAGTCAACTAGTACAATCAATCGGTTAATCACCAAGTCAGCTAGCTATCAATCATCTAGTTATTCAGTCAGATAGTCATTCATGTTCAAGTTCTCCAACTTCCAAGTTCTCAAATTGCTAAAGCTAACTACTTAACCTACTCCACAAGCATATTAACATAATCACACACACACACACACACCTATGCACTAACTAGCCTCATTAACACATCAAATCGTGTCGCTTTTGCAGAAGAAATGGGACCAACCTATCTCATCGGGCGGACCGCCGGGTGCCCAGGATCCAAAGAAGACCTGCAATCTGGAAACGTATCTGGACTGGTCGGCACGTCTGCGTCTGTTTGTCTGCAACGAGATACTGCAGGTGAGGTATACATATAGCTTATAGCCCTGTCACTCTACGGCTTGTCACGCGCCCAAGTTAACATATTCGTGTAACGGGGTTGCCGTCGCTGCCCTGCGGATTGAATTAAAATCCCATGCGCTGTCAAATATGCACAACTCCACAGACGTGTCCCTTGATGGACCGACGCATGTGCCGCATCTGTGTGCATAGTGAAGCAGGACGAGGCTGAGGCATATAATTTATGCCACTCGTAACTTGGCCATCGACAGTTTGTCAGTTGGCCGTGTAAGTGACTCGTTAAAGTTTTAGTGAAGTCACGTGGTCTGCATATGCCATTGTGATGCCATCCATGTCCATGTCCGACCTTCCTAAACTTGTGCCCAAAACAAACAACAATATCTGAACTTAACTTGATTTGCAGTGCACCGGAATTGAGGACCGTAGCCGAACGGTTGAGCTCTGGAGCGGCGTTGCCCAGTACTGTCTGCTCGTGGGCAATTACAATAGCGCCACGGCCATCTTGGAGTCACTCGAATCACCTGCCATAGCAAGACTTAAAATAACGGTGAGTGTGGAAAATGTTGCCATTAAATAATTTATTATATTACTGTTGGCTTTTTACTGTGTGATGTTTAGTTGAGAGTAGAGTTTGTTAAGCAAAAACTTTTAGGTTTTTACAAATGGAAGATGTTGAGTAATTTGGTGTATTTTTTTTTAAACATTATTTATTGAAAATGTGAAATGAGACTAAGAGATATGTGGACTATCATTAAAAGATGAAAACCCGTGAATTTAAAATTCTTGATATTTTCTTAACAAACAATATCTTAATATAACTTCCTGCAACTCTAAATGAGTAAAGATCTGTAAGCTAAAACCTTCTCTGTCCAAAAGTTTGTCTCCTTAAAATTACAAAATTATATAAGAAATTTGAATCAAACATTTTTAATTTACATTTGCGCTTTCTTAAGCTTACCAAAAGCCAAAAAAAAAAACAAATAAATATGAAAAGCATAAATTTTGGGCACACCCACGTAACCGCATTACCAGCCGCCGCCGCCCACGTTGCTTTGGCACATTTTTTTTATCAAAATTACATATTTCGCTAGTTTTTTTTTGTTATATTATTTTCCTATTTACTTGGCATGTCGCCCGCAAATGCTTCAATTGCGGCTGGGCATTCGCTAAATGAAGCCAGTTTTCATAACAATTTTTTGTAATTAGTTAATGGATGCGCCCCTTTAACACTCTGCTCCTTCAGCTAACAACAACAACAACAACAAAAATTTCTGGCAATTCACTTGCCTCAGCTTTAGATACTTTAAATGCCATTTTCATTGTATTCATTATACAATTCAGGTTGAGAATTCTTTTCATTTAACTTCCACTCTTACCCCCATTTTTTTTTTTGTTTGTCTGTGTGAAAAGAGTAAAATGCACAATGCACAAAGGACGCACAAAAAATGGATGGCTAAAAGGCAAAAAAAAAATTAAACCGAATTGCATAAATTCAGAGACCTATGGAATAACTTGTGCAACGCAGCGCTGCATTGTATGGCATTATTTTTATTTTAGTTTTTTTTACATATTTTCAGCTGGCTAGTGAAATGTTTATGACTAGGAATGCAGGATAGCGATAACCATAAATATGTCAGCATAGAACATAAAAATTATGCCAAAACTTTAAGTCGTATATTAAAGAGTATAAATGAAATGATATATCTTTGAGTGTTTGAGGTTGAAGTTTAGATTTGTTGTAATTATTGTCCCATTTAAGAATATCCAAATTAAAATCTTATCTAAAGCCAAATGTCGCACCATAAAATGCGATAGAAAGCTTAAGCGCAAATTACAGACATAAAACGCGTGGCGCACAAACAAAACCATAAACTTTTACAGCGCCCCGAAACAAGGCACGAATAACACAAATAAAACGAATTAAAGATATTTTCCATTTGGATGAAGCACAACACACACACACGCACACACATGCTCACATATACATATACAGAGAGTGAGTGAGAGAGTCTGTTCATTTATATACGTATATCCATTTTATTACAGTGGAGCAAATTGCAAGTGACATGTCAACAATTGGATTGCATGCAACGGCATGCCGAAGGACACGGACATTTATGGCAAAAGCAGGCAATCGTTCTAAATGAGCAGCAGCAAAGTCTAAAGACTGATAAGCAGCCTAGGGCCGCATCATCATCATCATCATCATCGATAACGAAAAACTCATCATCAACATCAACGGCAGCAGTAGAAGTAGCAGCAGCAGCAGCAACAGCAGCAACAACAGCAGCAACAACAACAACAATAAACTCCTCCACCTCCACATCATCCGGTGCTCTAGAAGATTTGGTTGAGCAGCCATCGACAAGTGCCAGTGGGCAGCCAGTTGGCATAACAGGCATTTCCGGTTTCAATGCAATGCCAGCGTCATTGGAGAAGGCAACGCTAGAGGTGCCTTCAACGGGCAGCAGCAATGTAGAAGCAGCCACAGCCACAGCCACAGTAACACCAACACCAACACCAACAACATCAGCAACAACACCAACTATTTGTGGCAAGCCCAATGATTGGGTTGTTATTCCAGTGTTTGCGGATATTGTTAAATTGGCGCTGGCCGAACGGGAAAACTGTTTGCAATGGTGAGCTTTAACTCCTTTTATTTCGATTCACTTTACCTGTCCCGTTTGATTGAAAAAGTCTATGAGGAATATCAAAATAAATAAATAAATTCTCTTTGCATGATTAATATTGCGCATACGTCATGTTGCCTGCACAAATTTTGACGAATTCTGTGTACAGCGGGCGTGTGTCTGTGTGTTTTATTTAATTAACCGCAGAGTGTCAAAATAAACAATAAACATTTGCAATATTTGCAAGTGTAAATGACATAGCTGAAACCATGTTCAGGTTTAAACCATATCAAGTATACGCACATCCTCTGCGCATATCAATTATTCATTGTTTTACAAGCATTAAAAATTAAAGCAAAATACATTGTCATATGTCATATGGTGAGGTAAAAACATTAAAAATGCTAAATTAATGTAGGTTTGTTGTGTGGAAATTATGCAGGAAGTGGAGTTGAAGTTGGATAAGTTTAAAAAAATAATATATAAAATTTGTAGAAAGAAGTTTTAAAGAGGTTAAGGAAATTTCATATATATTCTTCAAGTAATATTTGTAATTTTAAATCATTTGGCAACCCATTGAATCGTCTGAAAATATTTCTAAAAATTAAATGAAATATTGAGCATAGCATAAATGCAATTTCATAAAACTCACTTTGAGCTCCCGCCATCCAGCTCATCTATCTCAAATCGTCTGTTCAACAATTCACAGTGCAGCAGCAGCAATTGATGTGTGCACATAAATCGGCTGATGGAAGCGCTAATCAAACCCACAATTACCGAGCAGTCGCTGATTTTAATAGCACTTTGCATAGACGAGTGAAATATGCATTAAATCGCAGCTTTGGCATATTTTATCGGCCACGGCACACATTATACATATGCCCACATCTCTCTCCCTCTCTCTCTCTATATATATATATATAGCGCCAACAGTTTTGCATACTATAGTAGCAAATGTAATTTTCCCCACTCTCTCTCTCTCTCTCACTTTGCAGCTTACCAAATGGCCACATCAATGTGATTGCCTTCGATCGAATGGCGGCCATTGTCGGCGCTTTTACCAAGCACATGCAGGCGATGAAATCGACACAGGCGCCATCTAGCGGCGAGTACGAGCACTTCTGCACCCATATGCAGCGAACTACGAAACTTAGCGAAGCGGGTAAGTAATATTGTAAATCAAACCTTGCACTAGGCAACATTTTCCCTTTCTTTCACTTATTTCTACCACTTTTTATTCTTTGCACTTGCCACGTGCTTTATCGCATTTTTCCACACATTTTCCACTGGCTCAAGTCGGCATTTTAGTTTATTTTTTTTTTGTTGTTTGTTTTGTTTGTTTGGTGGAAACTTTAAGTGCACCTCGGCCAACTGGCAATGACTTCAAGTGGCCCGGAAAAGTGCCTCTATGAATGAGCATATGTGTGCGGGGAGTGAGTGGTAGAGTGTGTGTGAGTGTGTGTGTGTTCGTGCTACTTACATTTTTTAAATGTAAAACTAAATGCACTGCAGCTGGCCCAGTGCACATTGAGCGTAATTCCACAAGCGGCGCAATTAAAATGTAAACGAGACTAAGACCAAAGCTCGCACGTGAGAAATTGAAAATTATATGAATTTAACGCGCACGACTAGCAAAATCCTGCTCATAATACTTTTTTGATTATAATTACTAGAAAGAGTTTAAATACATTTTAATTATTTATAATTATAATTACATTATAATATTTTATTTTAGTTTAAATTAGAGCTAAATATAATTGGGGGCTAGATTTTTGTTAGAAATACATTTAAAACATTATTATATATATATATATTATATAATATTATATATATATATATATATATATATAGCACATATATCGGGAATTGGTTACGACATATACATATATCATATATTTCCATTGAGAAAATTATATATTATATTTTGTTTTCCTCTACCTTTGCTTCCTGCTCGTGTCACGACTTTCCTTAATCTAAATCTCACACATCTCTAATTGCAATTGCATTCGTAAATTCATTTCTTTCCACCTACTTAGTGCAAGTGGCTAAAAAACTATTATAATTAATGCCTGGAAATGGGGAGAAACGCATTTTCAAGCTATTTAAGCTTGCGGCGAGTTGTGGTTGTGGCAAAAGCTATTATGAAATCCTAGGCAATAATTTGCTATCCCTCAGGAGCAGCAAGCACAGCAATTTGTTGCTAATTAATTTGAATGAATAACCGCAATAAAATGCCAGAAATAAACTTTATGACCACAAAAGGGTTCCGTTATTCACAGCCAGTTTTAGCTCTCTTAACGTGGCCCCCGCCTCAAACATTTCTTTCCTTTTTTTTAACAACAATTCATGTTCGCCTCGTTGCGCTACAAACAAGTTTTCTGCACAGGCTTTTCTTTAATGTGTATTTAGCTAAGCAGCTTATGAATTTATGCCTTTGATATAAAATGTGTAATTTAAATGTGCCAACGGGAAATTAATAAATTAGTGCAAGATAAAGATATCAATTAATGTCTTTGCTGCGCTTAAAGCCTTATGCACAATACATAAACACTTGAAATGCTGTTCAACTCTTTTGAGCTTATGCAGCAGGACATGGGAATCAGCAACAACAACAACAACAACAACAACAACAAGCAATGACACCACGTGCACTGCAGCAACCGAGGCGCAAGCAAAAAAAAAAGTTTTTAAATCCTTCTTTGAGCTGTCAGCATGCCCAGCACGTTAAGATATTTTTCACGGCTTGTGCACACACACTTACATACAGACACCCATACACACACCCATACACACACAAACAGGTCGCTGCAAGACGACATCAAAAGTGAGAGAAGAAAATAAAAGAAGAAATAGACCCATAGTGCTGAAATGAAAGGTCCATATAGACCGAACTCATTATAAACCCAGGAAGCGTAAGATACTTTGAAGGCTTTTGCCACAGGCGACAAACAACAAAGTCGTTCACAAAAAAAAATTCTTAAAAAAAAAACAACAAAAAAAAAAGTTGTCTTCGTTGCAAAAACGCATCCTGCCAACGTCAAGCAAAAGAATGAAAAGTTATGGCTCAGTTTGGATTTTCTCATGTTTTCTTTCGCTCACTCTCTCTCTTGCCCTCCCTCTCTCTCTCTCATTTTCTTCAAATAGCGAAGCCTCAGCTGCAACTCAGACTTAACATGTCGCCCAAAAGTTTATTAAAACGCTTGATGTGCAGCTTAATGTGAGGTGAATGCAATTTGCGAACTTATTGCAGTTCATGCGGCAACTACTGCGCGAAGATATAAAACTTTAACAAAACAGTCGAACAATGTGCTTCCAGTGATAATAATAAGAAAAAAAAGGAGTAAAGCAGCAAAGTATTCATAAGCTGTTATATAGTAAAAGCCTTACTCAAGCGATTGCCCCACTTTGTGTTGGGGAAAAAATTAAAAATAAATAAATTCTAATTTCTTTTTGGTGAAAAGAAGTTATAAATGCAAGTAAGAGAGCTGTGTGTGGGATTGCCTGCAGACTCTGCTGTACTCTATGAAATATTAAGAGATCTGAGATTGGTTTTAAGCTGTCAAAAATTAACTAGCTAAGCATTCAAAATGACCAAGCTTGATGGCATAAGTGAGAGACAGGAGAACCAACATAAATCCATAAAAATCGCTCGGAAATCAAAATTCGCTTTACTTAACTTTAAGCACAGCTCGATTACTATCCCCACATACTATATTTATATATTAAATTCTCATATAAATTAGCTTTAAAAAGAATTTTTTTGTTTCGTTGACGCCATCAAGCTGTTTTTTTGTCTCTCGCAAAGCCATTAATTTTGCGATAGTTGAGTTTTTGTTTGGTCCAGCTAACACAGGAACTTCTAAATCAGTTTCGTTCGAGCCAGAAAATCCAAAAGTGTCCTTTAACTTGAAAGTTGCGCCAAATACTTGAAGTCAACGTCAGCAACGTGAAATGCAAAAGGCGTCTTAAAAACTTTCCTGTCACGTTTAGAGCGCACTTTTTTCCATCATCATCCTGCTGTGAGCTGCTGCTGCTGCTGCGAGCTGCTGTTCGCTATAAATAAATATTTTTGCAGTCAAGTCATTTTCGTTGTTATCTAAGTAATTTGCACAGCTCTGGAATTTGGAAAATGCACTTTAGCTTCAAGGATTTGCCTTGGCATTATTGACAAGCCGCAAGTGGCTAAAGGTAGCCAGCCAAGTGCAAGCCGCAAAACTCGAGGCATTTTATTATACTTTATTAACATTTTTTTTTTTTTTGCTGCTTCCTTCAACAAATTTCTATGCAATAAGCAACCAACTCGGTTGAGGTAAAAAGTATAAGAGGAAAAAGATTTATTGTGAAAAACTGTATTAGGCCAATTGTATGGAATCTTTTTAAAGGATGTTTAAAGTTGAGTTTTTTTTAAGGGAAAGTTTTTTTTTAATGTGAGCTTAGCCTTTTATATAGTGCTTCTTTGCAATGGAACATGGCGTAGTAGTTCAATATATTTATTAATTTAATAGTCGATTTAAAAGTCGTTTCGATTGGCGTAAAAACACTTTGAACAAATTTAGCCGCTGTGGCCCAAAGCAAGTCTATGGCATCAAAACCTGTGACAAATCGTGGATAATTGGCATATGGACAGAAAATAAAACAACATTGAAAGAGCTTGTTTTGCAGATATCATCTTTTCAACTGACAAAAATGCATCAAAAACTGGTTTAGACTTCCAAGAGGAAATCAGTAAATCCAATTTAATTATAATTTTCCTCTACTTTCATTTAATAATCTTTTCAATATTAAACCCATAACCAAAATTGCTATTAAAACACTTTTATATTCCCAGTTTTCATTTCATATTGTTTCGTTTTTAGCAGCGCTTCTTTAACTCTTTGCAGCTTTGACTGTGATTTAAGCGGATTACCTGAAGTTTTTGCCACTTTTCTTCCACAAAGCTTAGCCAGCACATGCACACACACACACACACACACACATAATCCAAACAGCAGCTGAGTAGAGAATTATATACAGCTTTTGCTGTTTACTTATCAAAATCTGTCTCATTTTAACAAGCGACAGTAGCCTGCATATTCTAGAAATTGAAATTGAAGTTTTAGAGAAAATATAAAAATCATTTGAATAAGTGAAGAATGCAAATGAAAATTTTTGAAAATGGATATATTTTAATGGATTTTCTCAAACAGTTAAGACCATAAGTAATAAAGAATACATATTCAATGTGTTCAACATTTATTTCTTTCTTTTTTTAGAACAAATTGCCTTCACAAGTAAACAACGAAAACTTTATCTGTGTCACAAATTTAATTACTGTCTTCAAAAACTATATATATATATATATATATATTTGTGGCACAATTTAAGGCTGTAGCATGGTTTGAGTTGAACCAAAAAAAAAAAAAGAGAAAGAATCTTCAGCTGCCACATGAAAGCAATCTAGAGGCTTCCTTTGGTCAAAACCCATGCAATGCTGGCTGTAAGCCTGTCTGTTGTAACAACTGTCAGTCTGAAGGGCGTTAACGTCGGACGTGCCGGCACATATCCTGCACACACACACACACACACACACACAGGACAACACACCTACATTGCTTAATGTCAACCAGCCTTAAGGTTATCCAGGGAGACAGCAGAAGGTCTCTGAAAACTAAATGAATTTCGCAAATACTAAAGCTGAGCAAAATGAATCAGCAAAACGTTGCCGAGCAAGAGAAATGAATAATGTGTATTTACTTTAACATCGTCAAGGAATTTCAAATTGAAATATTCAAGTATTGTAACTGCACTTATGAGATGTTCCACAAGAATTTGTGTGCGTGCGTGTGTTGGCCTTGTTAAATGCTCAAAATTTAATGCCAATTTGTATGACAATTTTATGTGCACACATAAAATGTCATGCCAGAAGCCATTTAACACTCGGGCCGGAAAGGTCAGCTGACTGAGCCTGGGCCACGTTGAACTTTCATTACAATCAGCCCAATCAATTGTTGGCCAAATATGAAAGACATTATTCATGCAGCATACAAAAGCCACAGACCAAAGACCAGGCCAGGCCAGGCCAGGCCAGACCAGACAACAACAAATTGGCTGCTCAGTCACCAAAAAGTAGAACTGAACCAGAGCAGAAAACTAGATTCAAGTTAAATTCAACTAATTTATACAGTTCCATAGAGGAATGAATGTGTGGGTGCTATGTCATTAGACAGCCAGAGCCTACAGCAAGGTGTAAGTGGTGTAAGAGGTGTGTGAATGTGTGTGTGTATAAGGGAGTGTGTATGTGTATATGTATATGTATATGTATCTGCATGTGTATGAGAATTCTTCTATGTATGTGTATATGCATATGTATATGAATGTGAATATTTATGTCTCGATATATATGTATACGAATATGGATGGGTATATGTAAGTCTAAATGAATGTATATATGTGTATATGTATATGTATGTGTATGCGATATATGTCTGTCTAGATGTATATGTATATGTATGTGTATATGTATATGTATATATAAATGAATGTATATATGTGTCTGTGTATATGTATGTGTCTGCAATATATGTCTGTCTCGATGTATATGTATGTATATGTATGCCTATATGTATTTGTATGTGTATATGTAAGTCTACATATATGTATGAATGCATGTGTATATATACAATGACGCTCAAGTGAATAGGTTAGACTTTTTTAAAACCTTAAAAACTTATATCTCTTCAACAAAAACTCCAATTTGAATAAAATAAATTTCGTTATATAAAAATATTAATCAGTTATCAGGAAAAAAGTTTCTGCTCTGTAAACTTTCATTTAATATTTTTAATAATTTTTTTCAAGAACATATTAAGAAATGTAGCTTCTTTTGGCTAATCTATATAAGTTCGGGTACTAAAAATATTTTTTTTTAAATTATAAAAAGCAAAATTTCAAGGCGCTGAATAAGTCAAACCATAAAGGATACTCTTTTTATACCCTGAATCCATTGAAAATCGGTAATCAGGGTATAATGGTTTTTTTCAATATCTTATATTTATTATATATATTTATTATATTATTTATGTCCTCCTATGGACCTATGCGTATAAGCATAGGTGTGTTTATATGAATGTTTATATGTATGTGTATGTGCATAACCATATCTACATGTCTGTCATTTATGAATGCCTACATACATATGTATACGTATGTTTATTTATCCATACCTATATGTATGTCCATGCCTGTGAGCCACTCATTAATCTATTATTTATGATAAGCTTCAGCTAGAATCTGCCTAATTCAGTTTAGCAGACATAAAGTCATATAAGAGCAATCAAATATAGTTATTAAAACACCCCAGTTTAATTTATTATATGCAAAATAAAATGAAAAGAAGCTTCTGGCTAAGCAGTTGCATCTTTTGCTTCAAAACAAAAAAACAACTTTATTTATGCAAATTGATGTCATCAAATTAAATCAAATTCAACACCAAATTTGCTAGGCAATCAAATGCTATCGCAAATCATTCATTGCCTAGCCAATCAGTAGCAACATATTTTGTGACAATTCTTAATCAAAAATGCTTTTATTCGCAACTGTAGTGCAATCAAATTGTGGTCTCCTCTGCTACTCAGCTAAGACTGGCCAAAAAAAAAAACAAAACCTGAACAACAACCGAAAAAAAATTCTGTTACTTTTTGTGTTCGACTTGCTGTTGACCATTCGGAGAGCCGCTTGTTAGGCCCGACACTCAAAATATTCGTCAAGAGCACACACACACACACACACAGAGGATGTGGCTATGTGTACAATGTGCAAAAACCAGAGCGGCAACAATACAAAACACTTCACACAAATCCTCAGCGCACCAAGGAGGTGCACAAATATTTACCCACACGACTCTATTAAAACTGAACAAGGAAAAAGTAGTAGATAGCATAACCAACGCTTTAATCCTTTCACAAACAAGGGCAACCCCTTTTTTTCTCTCTTTTTTTTTTTGTATTGTACGTAGCTTGTGCGTATTGTGCTCCGGCATACTAAAATGCGGGCTCAAATCGCATAGACTGGAGGCGGGTGCGGTAGACGCTGGCATTCTGTGGCAAGTCAAGAACACATCTGTTGACCAACGCTGACCAACAAGCAGGCGCTTTGCATCATTCTAGAATTTTAATGGTCTCATGGTGTGAATTGGACATGGCTGCCACATTTTGCTGCATAACACTCAGCACACACACACACACTCACTCACACACACTCACACACATGCTCGACGCACTCGAGGCACACATATCTTTCAATCTTTCAACGTTTTCCTTCTTTTTTATATATATATTTTTGGCCCGTCGCCAGTCTGTTGTAACTTTATTAAACCATGTTTTTTCCGTTCTTTTGTTTTTCTATTAAAATGTTACAAGCCCGGTTTCTTTGGCCACTGCTCTAAAACACTTGACCGCAAGTCAACAAGCCATCGGGCGTCCCAAAGTAAGCTCGGGTCAAGCAGCGCATGTTGGCCGTTTACTAAAACTAAATACATATATTTGGGACGATTAGACAAGCTCTGGAGTGTATATGAAATTCCTTTGTATACCCTGAAAATGAACAGAAAGGGAAACGGGCTGTTGTAGTTTGAATATGCTTCAAAGCTTTAGAGTTTTTAAAAATATAAATAAATATAGATTTAGCATAATAAAGCTCTGACTTGAAGCTATTGAGCATTGGAATAAATTTTTATTATTAAACATAAATTTTTTTGTATACAGAGTTATAGATATTCTGTGTGGGACTTGGATATACAGAGCTTGGTGGGGTAACTTAATGCTCGATCAATTTCCACAGGCGTAGACATATAATTTTTGGCCAGTTCTTAGAAGTAGTGAAGGGTAACGTAAGTGTGAAATTTGGATGCTTACACTCAAAAAATGCGAAAATTACAGGGTATTTTTTAGCCGGGCATACCCCATAAGGGGCGTAAAACTTATTTTTGGCGCATCGATAGAGGAGCTCACCAGTAACTTACCATCCAATTTTGAAGCTTCTAGCTCTAAAACTGTAGGAGCTACAAACTTTTGCGGTTTGCCACGCCCCCTATAGGCGTTGTCAACCCGAGTATATATACCAAGTTTCAGGTCTCTAGCATCAATAGTGCTCAAAATATTACAGAATTTGAAAAATCACTATATAGTCAGATCCGATTTGCCACGCCCCTAGTAGGCGTGGATATATAGATTTTTGGTCGATCTTCATAGGATCGTATTAGTAACCTACGTGCCAAATTTGGGCGTTTTAGCTTTAAAACTGTAGAAGATACAGTTTTACCCGATTTGCCACGCCCCCAATAGGCGTAGATATATCCGCCATAGCTTTTTGATCTTGGGTTGTCAACACGAGTATATATTCCAAATTGCAACTCTCTAGCACTTCTAGAAGTAGTGTTTCTGAGGTATGGGCAAATGCATTTTCCGATTTGCCACGCCCCTAGTGGGCGTATCGGGAAAATCTTGACACTTTATAATTCGAGGGTATACACGAGTATATATTCCAAATTTCAACTCTCTAGCTTCAAAACTGTGCAAATGGTTTGCGTTCATACGGACAGACGGACAGACGGACAGACGGACGGACAGCGTGACGGACATTGCACAAAACCAATATACTCATTTCACTTTGTGAATGAGTATAAAAATGAACATATTGAGCCAACTGAGAACTGAGACTGAACAAAAATATTCAAAAATTTTAAAGAGCCCTTGGAGTACTTAAATATATACATATATATCAATTTACTACCTGAAATAAATCTAAAGTTTATTTCATTAAAATTATTATTTTTTAAAGCAAATCAAATACTTATTAAGTATATATCTTCTATATCATAAATTTATATATACTTAAAAAATAATTCAATTTCTTTTTTTTTCCAGAACTAATGATGGCTTCATTTGATTGCGAAGAACCAAACAATGCTGAGAATCTAATGTATGATTTGAATTAAAATTAAAATAAAACTAAAAATAATTAAAAAATAAATAATAACGCAATAACATCGCCATGGAGGCCATGGAGGCGTACCTCATAGGGCACAGCTGCTGACTGCTTCTACAGGGTATACCCAGCGCGATCCTTATTGTTCAGGCGTCTCAAGTCGACTCACTTCCTCCCCGTGGGGGCCTCCGGTAACGTTTTGACGAGCATCCCTAATGCCTCCAAAGCGGCCAAAGTGAGCGGCGATCAAATCTGCACAGATGTTGATGTCGGTGTCCTGGAATAAGAGGCATTCATCTAATTTATAATTTAACGTTCAGCTCAATGTGAATAAAATGTAAAAAATATAAAATTTATATATATATTAGTTCTCTTGATTGTTAAGTTTCCTATATATATGTTTAAATATATTATTAAATAAATATATTTTAAATTCTGACAATCGACAAACTCTAGTTTCTCACTGCAAAAGTTAAAGTCGGAATATACTTTCCTCCCGCAGCACTTGCAGCTGATATGTAAAGTTTGAGCTGTGCCAAGAAGCCAGACACATTAAGGGCCAAAACTGAAAGCCAAGCGCATATCGCAACAAAGCACCAAGTGTCGAAGATTCTGCCAGCAAAAAAAGATAGCAGCACAAAATCAGCCATCCTTTCCAAGGACTCCAATGACTCTCTCTCTCTCTCTCTCTCTCTGTGTGTGTGTGCGTGTGTGCCAGTAATGTCTTTTGCCAGGCTCTGAATTATGTTACAGTCAGCAGATATTTATGCAGCCTAATGCATTCCATGTAATAGGTTTTAAAGATTTAGAGCTCTCTGCCAGCCACGTGAACAAATGTGGCAAAAAGATGAGCTGCGTGGCGCGTCGGTTAGTTAAAGGCCGTAGCAAATTGAATGCATTAGTTTGGCTAAAAGCTTCAAATTAAAATGGGGAAAAAGGCAAAAAATATTCAAGCTTAATGAGTTACTTAACTATGCTATATTACACTAATATTTATCATATGTTTTCTGGCCAGGCTTTAAGGCAAGCTTGTAGTCAAGCTGTTTGGGGAGAGATATACTTAAGACAGCTGCACTCGTGGGTATTCTTATATGCAATTCTTGTGTTTTTTTTTAAGTTCTTTTAAGACTTTCATCATACTAAAAAACTTTGCCTAAACGATAACGCACGACAATTCCGTCAAATGCAGCACAAAGCCACAAAAAGTTTTTATGCAAACTTTTTGCATATAGGAAGTCACTGTGTGATTATGTCAATATAACTAAAGCAAGCAAAGAAGGATGCTTACTATGAGAGCTAGTTATATATATAATAAGAATTTGGCATAGCTTTACTAGCTGTTTAGCTACATATTGAGCAACAGAATATGAAATGGACTTGAACAGAAAATGAAATTAAGTATAAAATAAATCAAGAATTTTAGACACTTAAATAAATACACAGTCTAAGAAGGAAAGGTCAAGGACCTGTACTCTTAATTATACATATTAAACACTAACACATGTGCAATACATGAAATCATCAAATAATATGAATTCATATAAATAAATAAATAAAAAAAATATATCAAATTTACAATTTTTATAATAATTTCATTAATTTAAATACTATTTATATTTAGTAAATATTTTATAAATTTAATAAATTTGTATTACAAAATTTCTAAAAATAAATTCCTAAACGAATATTCACACAGTTTGCAGCAAAAACTCCAAGTTGAACATAAATATCCATTTCTCCTACTGTTTATCTAAAAACAAATGCATTATTCGTTATCTGTGTTCGAGTTAAATGTTTATGTTCGGCCAACAAATTGCTTTAAATTTGTTGGTCAAGTGCCTTTAGACCAGGCGAAACAACTAAAATAAACCCGTCGCTGCTGCTGCCAAAAGCTGGACGAAACTTTACAGCTGAAACTTCGGCGTTTTATTTAGTTTGTGGTTGGTTGGCAAGTGTTGCAGCCGGCGCTACTGAATTTATGTGCAACACTTGCAACACTTGCTACACTGGCTACACTTGCCACACTGGCTACACTTGTTACACACACACGACACGACAGACATGCGGTACGTGTGCGCGGAGTTGAAGACAAATCGTTTGCTTTTACAGTGCCACATCCCAGGCTGCACAATCAAGACCTTTCTTTAACATAATTTATTATTGATCCTTTTGTGCCCGGGCAGGTGAATGCACTTCAATTTAATCAACGTGTTTGTTTTTACTATGCAATCAGTGAAAAAGAGTGAAAAAAAATACGAAATTGGTTAATTAAAATCGTTTGTAAATGACAATTTGGATTTATTAAGCTGGGTTTTTTGGTGTAAAAAAAAAGTTTATATATGAAATTTATTTTGTTTAAGAAAATTTACAATATTTGATGTAGTTTCGTAATCAAAATGCAGACTTTATCTTTTTTAAGTTTTTTTTTTAGCAGAATTTGAATTTAAATGCAAAATATGCTCAGATATTGTAGATATTTCAAGCTATAAGTGAAAAGACGAGCTTACAGCAAGAATATTTCGAAAAGTTAATGTTGTTTGAGCTTGAAAAAGTCTTTACTTACTGAGGTCAAAGAGTATTAGTAACCAAAATGCTGAATATTGCTAGAATATGATTCTTGGCTACTAATTCCATTGAGCTATGTCCAGAAACACATTTTCCATAGTTTTCAGAATGAAACGATGTATATGAAATGTATATAAATTTATCATCATGATTTAACTGATGCATCCAATTACTTACTTTTTGCAATATAGTTCTTCTATAAAACAGAAAACAATATCAATATCATTATAATAATAATATCTTTTAGCAGTGTTAAATTTATGAGATTTTACATTTGAAAGAAGAATATCCTTTATCAGTGTTAACTTTATGAGATTTTACATTTTAAAGAAGACTAAAAGCAAAGCCAAGCTGAAATCTGGAAGCAAACTAGCCAATTTTTGATTTACAGCTCGAAAAAAAAAGCTAAAAAAAAAATACAAAAATATTGAAATTGCTTAGCAATTTTAATCATAAATTAATTAATTATATTAAAATATATATATGATTATAATATGATCTTAAATGACTTGAAAGTTCCTATAGCAAAAACTAAATATGCATTTTATGCACATATTTTTTAAGCTTGTCTAATGCACAATAATTTCGCAACATTTCCCAGCGCTCTAATTCAGATAAACATTTTTTTTATTATATGTATATGTATATGTATCTACTTATATATATATATATATATGTATATATATACTCAAATAAACGTGGGGCCAAAAGCCATAAAAACGTTTATGCCCCTTTTATGAACACACAAGCTGTGGAATTTCGCGCAGTTATACAGTTATCGTGGACGGACGACGTGGACAGTGTTTAGTTTCATTGTATTTACTTTTATTGCGCTCTCGCTCAAGGCCCTTCTCGTAGGAGGGTTATATTATGTTAATATGAGAGAGGGCAGTTGAAATAAGAAAATGTCTGCAGGGCAGGACAAAGTTCTCTCTGTGTGTGTGCGTGTAACACACACACACTCACACAACATGTATTCCCACACACATATCGCAATTGCAGAATGGAAATTGCAGCCAGTGGAAATGTTAAGTGGATAGTTTGCTTAAAACTAAAACAAGCAAAGATTGTACACGCATCCGCCATGCAAATGGCAAACTCTGTATGCACAAGTGTTAGTCCAAGGCATATCTCTCTAAATAGGTGGAAAGACAGAGGCTCTTTAGCCAATCCAATTAAAGTAGCTCAAGAAAATGTGTGTTTGCAGCTGTCCACTCCACACTTTGTTCTCTTTCTTTTCTTTTATTTTTTAAACTTATTCATATTTTCCATCAATCAACTTGGTCAGAGTGGAGCTAAGCGCTACTTACAAAACTTTTCTAATTAGCGTTAGGAGCGCAGCGAAAAGGAAAAAGTTGTTTATAATATGCCTAGAGACAAAATGTTGCATAATGTCATATTGCTCTGAGTGGAAAACCAAATTAAAATTTCAAGGTAACATTTAAATTCTTTAAATCTTTTTTGTCTGAGTTTTCATTAAGATTTATTTGTGTGTCACTAAGTCGTTGAGCTTACGTCCGTCGGTTGCTCTGGTTTTTTAGCCCATCAAAAGCGTGGACCAAACTTTAAGCTGAGGATTTGTTTCCACACATTTATGGATTATTCGATTTATTTACGACTTTTTAACAATTTGTTGCTTTTTATAAATATCATTTCAAATTTTATTATAAATTTAAATATATAAAAGATATTTATATATTTTTAAAATTTTTTAATATAATAAATTTTTTAATATAATAAATTCTTAAAAATATTTTAAAGAGATCAATTTTAATTTATTTATTTTTAATCCAGCTAAAAAATCTTCAATAATTTTTTTTTTTTATTTTGGGAATTTTTTGATAGCATTAAATTAGTTTTTAAAATTATATAAAAAATCTTTATTTATTATTAGAAAATATTTGATTATATAATATTTATATTTATTTATACATTTTTTAAATTATAATATTTTTTTATTTTAATTTAAATTAAATTTCATTTAAGGAAATTTTTTTATTATATTATTTAATTAAATTTTTAAAATGATTATTTGAATATATATATTTTCATTAATTTTCAATGTTTTTTTAAAGTCATAAAATAATTTTGAATTTATAAATTTAATTTATGGAAACTCATTGATTACATTAATAAATAAAATTTTAAATATTATTTTTGTTAAATATATATTTTTTAATGAATTTTTCATGTGTCTTTAAAGTCATTAAATTCTTATTTATTTACAAATTTATTTAGACAACTTTTTGATTACATTATGTCTGCTTCCACCTCAACGTCTAGTTGAGAGCTTCGTGGTCGCATCATTAGTACTTGCTTTATTTATTTATTTTTATTTTTTCCTACTTGCCCGAGTTGACAAAGATATATTGCAGAGAACTCCAGCTAGCACAAGGCATCTCCGAGCCGAGCACATCATCAATATTAATAAAAATAATTGCTGCTACAATGCTTTCAAATGGCATTTCCACATGAGCTTCGAGCAACGAAATCAGATTCGACTAGCTCGATTTTAAAGAATTTTCCACAAATATTTATTTGCAAATAAAATAAAAGAAATTCTAGATTTATACAAAATATTCTTCTATAGAAAAACATTTTTGATTAAATATTTGCACTCGTTACATTTCGATTGAAATATGAAATATGATTGAAAACCCATCGATTTTTCGGCATTTTATTAGTTGCATTTATTGGTCGAGAGCTCTTCGGGCTGATTGCAATTAACAACAGTTGCAAAACAATTGCACAACTTATCAATAATGGTCATCAAAAGAAATCAAGCAAATAGAGCAGAAAAATAGCAAAATCGAAATGAGAACATAAGAAGAATGGAAGAAGCAAAAAAAGAAACCAAGAAAAACAATTAAACTAATTGACAGCAATTTATACGCAACAAAGAGAGGAACGCGACGGAAAAGTTTTTCCACAGAAAATTGGCACCGGCCAAGTTTTTCCAGTGCAGTGCTAAAAGAAAAACCGCTAAAAACGAAGATTGAAAAAAAAAACTGGTAACTACACAGTTCTCGCTCGATCCATTTAGTTAGCCACTAATGAAACCGCATTGAAAGGGTTGCCAAGAGCAGCGAAACTTTTAACCAACTAATTGATGGCCAAAACGCGAACCAGACCACATGGCAAACAATCTATTTGTAAGCAACATATGCTCAGGTTATCAATGTGTAATTTGGGATATTATCAGATATGATTCTTCTTCAATTTTAAATTATATATATTCAATTTTATTTGCACTGGCTTGCAGCATCTTTAATGTACATTAGCTTGGCCTAAAACTTTACTTTCATGTGCAAGTGGGCCTGTTGGGCACAACTTACCACTCATACTGCTATATAGTAGTTTAAATTGACTTGTGTCAACTAATTAGCATGCACACTAACTAAGTTGCCATAACTTCTTGATTCCCATGCATCGCTGACTATTTACTATTTTCTCTTTAGATCGCTTGCCATGCGTGCATCAAGATTGTTAAGACGAGTTGGCAGCCAAGAATATATAGTATATTCAACTTGTGTACTTCGTGGTATGAAACTTATAAATTCGACGAAACTCTTGTTTGTTGCTTTTGCAATTTGGACTTTTCGCTCTAATTTAATATTGAGAGCAAGCAAAAAGTTATGGGTTCTGAAAGCTCAATTATTTAAAAAGAAAATGTTCAAAATTTAATAAAAATCAAATAAACAAATTAAGTTTTGCATAAGAATAATATATACACACATAATAATAAAAATATAAAAAAAAGTTTCCACTGTCCTCCCCGACGGGGAATTGAACCCCGGTCTCCCGCGTGACAGGCGGGGATACTAACCACTATACTATCGAGGATGTTGAGCACTGCTTGCCAAATGCAATATTTCTGACTGAGCATATTAGAATTCTGTTATCTTAAACATACCCACCCTTACGAAATCATCAAGTAAAATTTCTGTTCTAAAATATTTTCAGAGTTGTGAATGCATCACAAATTTTTGTTTGCTGCAATTGGACACTGTAGCATGAAATATACAAAAAAAAAAAATTTAAGCATATAGCACGTATCAGAGTAACTAGTTAGCCGGCGAATCTATGAATGTATATAGGAGATAATATTTTGATGTTATTTGAATGAGCTCTAAACTAATTGATCGATCTAACAAAACTTTTGTTAACTCCCATTATACTGAATCACAAATAATGCAATTGGCAAACTTGGATCAACATCCTCGATAGTATAGTGGTTAGTATCCCCGCCTGTCACGCGGGAGACCGGGGTTCAATTCCCCGTCGGGGAGATGTTAATACATTTTTTAAAATTTTGTATAAGTCAATGTTGAAACATAGTAAAGTAATATTTGCTTCACAAACTCAAAATGAATGAAGTAAACACAATAATTAATGCATTACTAGGAAACACATAATTTGTAATAGAATCGTATACATACAGGTCAGTAGAAGCCCTTATTTTGTATCTAAATTTACAAATTAACTTTAAAAAATTTAGTATTTTAATTAAAATATATTAAAGTGAAAAAAAAATAAAAAAAAAAATATAAAATAAATTCCATCTCTCCCCGACGGGGAATTGAACCCCGGTCTCCCGCGTGACAGGCGGGGATACTAACCACTATACTATCGAGGATGTTAAGCACTCCTTGCCAAATGCTCTTTATATGTGTGAGTACAACATTAACATTGAGTTGATATTGTAATTCACAATATATTTGTATATGATTTAAGGGATGTTAAATAAAAAAGACAACGGATAATTTATTTATTCTATTATTTTTATGTCATATTTAAACATTTCAAGTATTTAATACGAAACAGATAAATTTTCACAATCATTTCTATTCATAACCGTTTACTTGAATGTAGTACGTCTTTACTATATATTATAGTCTTTGAAAATAAGGCTTTAAAATTTGATTATTAAAGAAACTATTTTAAAATTATTTAAAATATTAAAAAAAAAAGCATTTTAAAAAATTAAAAAAGGAATTTTACATCTCTCCCCGACGGGGAATTGAACCCCGGTCTCCCGCGTGACAGGCGGGGATACTAACCACTATACTATCGAGGATGTTGAGCGCTGTTTGCCAAAAACTAAATTTGAGGGTGAGCTGATATGAATTCTTATAATGTACAAAATAGAAAAGTTGAAGATTATATATAAATTTATTATCTTTTTCATTCTTTGAAAATGATATGAATATGAATATGAAATATAAATAAAGGCCGCTACTGATTGCATCTCACAGTTTAATAGAACTGTCTGTTTATTTGATAAATATTATTATTAAAAGTTAGCCAGAGGCTTGCGCATGTGATGAATGGATGCTGCTGTTGTCGTTGAGGTTGCTATTCTGTTATATTCGTAATTTTATACTTAAATTCATTATTTCCACTACTAAAGTTTCTCATATTTTATACTCAGCCGCTCTAACGCCGAATGTGGTTGGCTGCAGAATTGTAGAGTTGCTCAATGGCGCTTTGAAATTACTGACGCTCCGTGTGCGGAGAAATCAAGGTTCGAAATTCGGCTGGGGTTGATATGCTGACTTTTAATCATTTATTTTTATTTTACTTAAAAATCTAAGTAAGCTCTTTTTCTGTTTTGTATAATCTATTCTTATCAAAAAATATTTCTTTATTTATATGCTGTCATATTATTATATATATATATATTCATTTATTTGTTATAGCTTCATCTCAGCCCTGCTCTCATTGCTCCGTCTTAATTCAAATTAAACAGAAAATTGCGAAATATTTATGCACAGCACTTTGCAAACGAACACAAACAATTGACTTAGCTCCTGTTGAGCCAACCACTTTAACAATAAAATCAAGCGCCCAATGCTCCGGCTCTGCTAGACCACTTTGGTTAGGCATCGTTTCGTTTGCCTTGACTTTGGTTAAAAGTTGCCTGGTGCAACGCCTGAATGCATTTCGAGTAAAATTCAAATACGAGTGCAATGTGTTCAACTGAATGCATCGGCAAGTGCAGCTTGGAGGCCAAACTGAATGACTGAGCAGAGAGCTGACTTGATGAACAAGTGCCTGAAACACTCCATAAGGCCAAGTTCTGGCAGGTAAGCCAGCAAGCAGGCTGTAAGCCATTGTCCTTGGCCAAAGCCATTGCTTGTTGCACCTAGACGAATTGATACCGAAGTGGACATGGATATACATGGATATGTATATATATTATAGTAGATATATATATATATATATTTGTTGTCCTTCCCAGCCGAATTCAATTAGCTCGTCTCTCTGCAGTGTCTGTTGAAAGTAAAACCTCAGACCAAGCGAACTAACTAGTTGGCTACTAGATGTGGTCAACTGGCAGTATATGCAGCAAATTTACCAAATTAAATGATGGACTGAAAATACCCTGTAGAACTTAGGCAAATAGAGTTGAGTATAGCATATGATTGCTAAGTTAAACAAAAGTCAAAGGCTTTAGACACATTTCTCAACTATTTTCTATATATTATTCTTGTCCAGGGTATTCAATAGTCGTTCATTAATCAACTTTTCATCTACACTTAAACATCTCAGCTATTTGCTTCTATTTAACATTAGAGAAACCACCCAAAGTTCTGAATGCAATTAATGCAACTAATTTGTGATGCCATTTTAGCTTCAACCATTTGAATTTTTCCTCTGCAATTTGTTGAGAATTTGTCGTCGTTCCTCACACACACCACACACCCACCCACCCTCACACACACACACACAAGTTCAAACAGTTTCACACCATTCATTAGGATGCAAATTGGGATACTTTGTAGCTGCAGGAGGACGTAGGTCGCGTCGTCGTCTCCTTGGCACAGAAGCCCGCATAACAAAGTTTATATCATATGCTCTGAGCACTTGCCTTGCTGTTGTTGTTCCTGTTTCTATTTACTGTTGCCAGCATATGATATTATAAGCATTTATCGCTTTGACCCAAAAATATTTTAAGCTGCGGCACAGCGACGAGAGTTGCTTAATAATTTGGGTTTTATTTTTTTTGGCTCAAACTCAAATGGGCTCAAAAAATAATTTTATCTGTGCTTTGAATAGTTAAAAATATAAAAAATTAATTTTTTTTTTTAAAAAAGCTTATTTATAATTTTAAGAACATTGGAAAGTTAAATTCAGTAATAAATTTTATTAATTTAAATTATGAGCTGGAATATATCAGTCTAAACATTCCTAACTTAAAGTAAAGTTAAAAGTTGTTTCAAAGTGTGAAAAAAAAATAGTTTTTGTAACAAATTTATATAAATTATTGATAGTTATTGATTGGTCCAATAACTTATCAACTCACCCTCGTATCTATTTTACCATCTTTCCATCTTTCTGTCTATTTTGCTATAATTTATAAATTGATTATTATTTTACAGCTTAATTATATATACTACCTAAATCTACTACTTTTCTACTACTTTTCCTTCTGTCTTAATCTAAATTAACTACTTGATACTCTGCAGCCTCTTTTGCCTGCGGCTTCATAAAATCTTTAATAGTTCCATCAAAGAGCGCTCATATCCAGCTGCTGTTTTTATGGCCCCTATCAAGCAAACATATATACCTATATATATATATTCATATATATTTATATATATATTTTATGAATTGCGACTATTTGATGCTGCTGCCATTTGATGGCGACAACAAGTCAACTTTTGGCAGCCAATTGTTGCCAATTACTTATACGCCGCTTGCTGCAGAGTTCTCGTCCCACTCTCCACTCTCCACTCTCCTCTCTCCACCCTCCACCCTCTTGCCTCTTGCCTCTTACCTCTTGCCTGATTGCTTGAAATATTATGCATGCATACGTAATACCTGCGGGAATAGTTGCAATACAATCGCATTCTCATCAATATACAATATAGTAGAAAACATTTATGGATTTATGTGAATGGCTGATAAAGTTATGGTCGAGCCTTTGTTTGGCGGACTAATAAGCAAAGTTCTGATGGTTAAGGAATATAGTATAGAGAGTTTCTAAGAGAATAGAAAATTTATAAATAATAAAATATTAAAATAATTAAATTAAAACTATAATAATAATAATAATAATAATAATAATAATAATAATAATAATAATAATAATAATAATAATAAAAGAATAATATTTAGAAAAATATTTAATTAATACTACAAATACTTATTTAATTTATTGGATATATTTTATTATTATTATTTATTGAATATATTTTATGTATTTTAAAAATATATTTAATTTATTAAAAAAAATTTTCGTTTATGTAAGAAATATATATAATATATATTTTACAGAATTATATTCTTTGTTAAAAAATAGTCAATTTTTTTTTTAAATTATATTTTATTTATTTATTGCTTTAATATTTTTAAAATATATTTAATTAATTTTTTTAATATATTTCTCTTTTTTATATAATACATATATATATATATATATATATATATATATATATATATATATATATATATATATATATATATATATTTATTATATTTTTCTAATATATTTTAAAAATAATCAAATTATTTTTTATTTATTTTCTGTAAACATTTCAAATGGCCGTAAACAAGTCAAATTGTCATTCTAAAATCAAAATCCTTTTCTTTTTTTTCATTCTTGTTTTTAGTATTTATTCCATAAACTTGCTTCCACATAGTTTGTGTTTCACATAAGTTTTTTTGCAAATCTCTGTCCAGAGCCCAAAGAAGTTCGAATTCAACGTCGTCAGCGCTGCGAGTGCATAGAAAAGTAACAGAAAGTTTAGCTAAAAACTTCTGCTCAGATTTTCCATTAGGAGTAACTGCGTTCTATTGACGTTTTTTTGACTGAATAAATTCCTGACATTCTTCTTCTTCTTCTTCTCCTTCTTCTTATTTTTGCCCATCTTTTGCCTAGCTGATGTTGTCGCAAAGTTTTAAGTCTAAGTCGTGTGGGTTTAGTTCACAAAAAAAAAACAAGACTAGAGAATAAGTAGACAGATTCCATTACAAGTACAAATATGTATAGGTGTGTGGGTGGATGTAAGTGTGTGTGTGTGTGTAGGTGTGTGTGGGTGTGTGTGTAGGTGTGGGTGTAAGTGTATGCAGATATTATCACAAGAGAAAACTTAAGCAGCTGAAGAAAACAAATATAAAATAGATTTTGAATAAGTTTTTAAGCTTCTCTCTGTTAGTTTCTTAAAACGCAAAATTTTACTAAAAGCTGATATTTTTTTTTGTAATATATAGAAAATATATATGTATTGCTATAATATGTTGTGTTACTGTGAAATTAATAGCAGCATTTATTTGTTAAGTTTCCACTTACTCTTTCAGTAGTATTAGTGAGAGGCTAAGAGCTTGTCTATAGCTCTAACAACAATATTATCCGAATGAGTTTGTGTCTTAGCTAAAGGCTTTGCAATTGTGGTTTCTATCCGCTATTACTCACTCTAAAAGAAAGAAAGAGATAAACATAGCAATTGCTGAAAGTAGTTTCGTGTGTTGCTGAGTGAGAGCGAGATGGTTGCTTAGGCCATTCGGACAAGATCGTTATGAGTGTCAGTGTCAAACGAAGATAAAGCAACTAGAAATTATTATTCTTTATATAAAATTATATATGTTTTTTTTTCTTCTGCTAAATATAAGTTTATAATAATTTATATGCTTTATTTTAGCTAATATATATTTATATATTTCTTTATTATATTTTTATTTGGTATACAAACTTATATAAAAAGTCAAAAAAGAAATATCTCAGTTGAAAAGCAATTAGAAAATGACTTTATACCATAAGCTCTATATAAATGTATAAACATTTAAAGGGCAATAAAGCATTATAAATAAACAAAGAAAAAATAAAAATAAATAAAGAAAAATACAAATAGTAAGTCAAATCAAATTTCCTAATTCTTATTCTTTATAATAAGGGAATGAATTAATAACAAAAATTTTTAACAAAATTCTTTGGCATTAAAAGAGCGAAATTTCTTTACATACTAAGAATCTTGGCTTCAATTATATGATTAATGTTTTCATATAAATAACATTAGTCATATTATTATTAATTTAAATATAAAATATTTTGTACTCCCAGCAAATAAATATAAAGTATTTGAGAAATGACTGACTATGAAATACCCTGAGTTCCATGTGTTCGAAGTTACTGAATATTATAGAACAATTTCTATAATTTAGTTCTTAAAATGAGGGAGATATATACAGGAATTCATAGATTCATTTAATATAAATATGGAAATGAAACTTATTATCGATTACTTAAAATTGTTACCCTAGTCACTCTAGAAGAAGTTATAGGTAAACTTTCTTTAGCTCTCTTAAAAAAAAAAACTATTAATATATACAAAGTCAACTAAACTTGATATATATTTATGTATAATACACCACACTTATGACTTACACTTAAAAATAAAAGTTCAATTAGCTTGTGTGACTGTACTGCAGCTGTTTGCTCTCAGTTGGTTGCTTTAGTTGGCATCGATCGCTCGCTGTTCGAGATGTATTCGCACAGCGTCGCTTTACTGGCTTTAAGCCTCGTCGCGATCAGCGCGGCGTTGCCCTATTGTCCGCCCATCGAATTTACACATTTCTATGAGAGCCAGAACGAGGATGGCAGCATCAGTCGGCGTAACTTCAGCAATACCTTTCCCTTAACACCTGTCAATGAGTTTGCCTTGACGAAGGAGCTGTGCGTGCTGAGCAGCGGTTTGCCAGTGGTGCGCCATTGCCTTGCGAATCAGCAGTGGGCGGAGCTGGAGAGTAACATCAGCTGTCGCTCGAGTCGGACTATGGACATGGAGAGCCAAACTCTAAACGATTGGCAGTACGAGCTCAACATGGGCATATCAGAGCGTTCATCTTTCATTAATTATCCACTAAATATTATGAGAAACGTCAGCACTATGATCGATCGAAGGGAGTGGAAAATACAGGCAGTCGATGTCCTGAATGTCAAGAAAATAATCGATGAAGTGGTCAAGGAGCCGAAGGACGTGGCCGTCTGCACCGAAATGATTGGCGTCTACAATCGACTCATGACCACGAATAGCTCAGTGCTGGCGCTCTCAGCTCAGCTGAATGCCACCAATGATCTGCTCTACAAGTTCGAAGACTATACGAATGGCCTGGCGCCGCAGCTGAAGAGCTGCAATGAGCCCATAGCAGTTGACCCGACCCAACTGATGGTCGATGTCAAGATGCACAATGGCGTCCAGGCGCTGATTGGGGAGGTGCTGAGTGTCTTCTATTTGTTTCCCGAGTGCAACGCATACACAGGCATTGCCATTTACACGGAAGCAGGTCTGGGGCGTGAGGGTTGCCGACATCACGGCTTTTGGTATCGTTTTCTCTATGCTAATCAGAGTTTGGATGAGCTCAAAGAGGAACCCGCTCTCCTAACGGCCAGTTACTTAACAAGTGAACTGTGGGAAGCTCTCAAGGCTGCTGGAGCTACCTATCTGATACTTAAGGTCTATGCAAATAGTGCCCTCTTTGTTGACCTATCCGGAGATAATGAAAGCGCAAAGCCAGCAAGTCATGTACTCTCCATAAATATACCTCAAGTTTCTAGTAAGTTTATATATTTATCGAATTCCGATCATATCAAGGACAAACGGAAGGACAGTCATTAGGACGGACAGATGAAAGAACAGAAGGAAAGACAGACTAACAGGCGTAGAGATAAACGGTCAAATGGACAGAGGGAAGAACAGACGGAAGGACTGACAGAAGGCCAGACGACGGGACAAATGTAGAGACAGACGGGCGGATAGGCGGACAGATGGATAGATGGACGGACAGACCAGAGGACGGACGAACGGTCGGACAGTTGAACGGTCGGACAGTTGAACGGTCGGACGGACGGACAAACGAAGGGACAGGCGAAGAGTCAGACTGATGGACGGACGAAGGGACAGACGGACTAACTGATGGAAGCACAGACAGACGGATGGACGGACGGATGGACGGACGAATTGACGGATGAATGGGCAGACGGAAGATGCAGACGGACGAATTGACAGACGGATGGACGGACGAATTGACGGATGAATGGGCAGACGGAAGATGCAGACAGACAGACAGAACATTCGGAAGGACAACACTTCCTGAACGAGTATAAAGATGCAGACAGATCGACATTTACTTAGCTAACATTTAAGATACCCTAGCTGGAGTTATCTACTTAGTTAATCATCATTCCCTCATCTCCTTTCACTGTAGCACACTTGCCCTATCCCTTGGTGTTTCTGTTACGCAACGACGATTTCGATGAAGCATATAGGGAGAGGACAGATTTCAATAGCTATTGCGCTTACTGGAGCTACGGTAACTGGATGAAGAATGGCATAACAACGGAAACAACGAGTTTGTCCTACGATCCGATCGTAGTTTGCTTTACGAATCACTCGACGCAGTTTGCCTTCCTGGTGGGCGCCAGCTACAAAAATCGGACTTGTATCTACGGGCTGTCTAATCCGAAGTATACGGAGCGTCTCGAATGTCTGTTGGATATGACAACAGCCGTCGGCTGTGGCTTGTCCCTGTTCGGTTTGCTAATCATCTGGCTGACGGCCGCCATCTCGCGCAGATGGCGCTCGATGCCGTCGACCAAGCTGTTGCTCAACATGTGCGTGGCTCTGACGCTGCTCTTCGTACTGATGCTGCTGCTGTATGTGAACGAGTGGTCCGTGCACTACTCCTTCGACCAGGGCACCTGGCCATGCATTGCAGTGGGCGCCCTCTTCCAGTACGCCGTGCTGTTCCTCTTCAGCTGGATGCTGCTCGTCGGCTACCTGCAGTATCGTCGGCATGTCACCGTGCTTATCGCACGCACGGAGCACATTGTGCTGCGCCTGGCTGCCATTGCCTGGATGATGCCATTGCTGCCGACGTTAGTATTGATTCTAGTTGAGCCCGATGCGTATACGCCCGTCATGGCCGGACAATTTGCATCGGTTTGCTATCCGGCCGGTGAGGGTCTCATTTATGGCGTGCTGCTGCCCATTGGCCTGGTGTTGTGTGGCAATGTCTTCACCTTTGCCTGCATCTTTTACAGGGTATCTCGGCTGCGGCATAGCAATATCCCGCTGATCTGGCAGCAATTCCGACTCTTTCTGCTGCTCTTCTTCCTGCTCGGCCTGACCTGGATCTTTGGCCTTTGCGCCTACTTCGATTTGGGTTTTTCAATGACTTTTCTCTTCTGTCTGTTGGCAACAGCTCAGGGCTTCGTTATCTTCGTTTATTTTGTGGTATTTGATAGAACAGCTCGAGCTGCTTGGATACAGCTGCTGCTGGGCAAACGGACAGCTATTGTTGATTTTAGATAAAAGTATAGGGAATCTCTATTCTATATAGATGAAGGTTCATTTAATAGCATCTATAAGCTACAAAGATAAAAGATCATTTAAGAGATCTAGAAATATATTTTTTTAGATATATTATTTCACATATTTATATATATATATTTTATTCTATAATTAATATTATAAAAAAAAATAGTTGATAAATACATATTTATTTTCCATTTTTCCTACATTTACTCAAAATTTTTGCCTCAATTTAATATTAAATTAAACTTTTCTTGTTCCCATATCGCACGCCCCCTCCGCCCCGCACTTGGTGTTAGCCGCAAGTTTCGAAAGAAAAGTATTGTTGGAATATTTTGCTATCGATTGTACATTATCAGCATGCACGAAGGAACAAATAGGAACTTTTAGTAAACAACATTTAAATAACATTAATATCTATGAAGCAGAAAAAAACAGAAAATTGAATAGGAAAACTAACAGAAACTAGAGAGAATAAAGCTGTAGTTTAAATGGACAATTAAAGAAATATTTTATATATTTATAATTTGAATTTCATTCGTGTTTTAACAATATGTATTTATTTAAAATTCAGCTAATAATAAGATTATACATGCCCAAAAGTCTAATAAGAACTACATAGGCATTCAAGTAAGAATTATGGTTTGTGTACTGACTATTTATGCCAAACGTTCATATATTTTCGTTAAACTAACACACATCACACAGTATTCAAATAAGATATAAGGTTCGTGTACTAGCTAATTATGAAGTATTCATCTAAAGGCTTGACATACTACCATGACACCAAATATATTCGTTAAGCTTGTACTCAAAGCACAGTGAAAGCAATTAAGAAATATGGGTTGTGTACTGACTATTTATTAAGTGTTCGGCTAGGCTACTTAACCCTCTGGTCCAGCCAACAAATATCTTCGTTATGTGTGTACTCGAACTACAGAGGAGCATGCAAGTATGAAATATGGTTTGTGTACTGGCTAGTTATTAAGCCAGCAAATATTGTTGTTGAGCGTGTACTTAAACCACAGAACATGCAAGTAAGAATTATGGTTCATGTACTGGCTATTTATTCATTCAGTTAAAGTCTTACACTCATTAGCACACCACCCAGCCAACATATACTGTATATACGGCTGTTGCACAAATTACCAATAAAACTTAACGATTGTGTGTCTGCACTAGCTGAATTGTTTAATTCGTTAAAAATTTTTGCCTAAGGTCTAAATATTATATACTTAAATTCACTGCCGCCAGATGGCGTTTACCACAGCCAGTTGTTGACTGCCTGCGCAAGATGGCTGCAGTTTTAGAGCGCAAATTCAAATACTTCAATAGTGTTAAATTCGTTAGTAGCTAAAATAAAATTAAAGAGAAATCAGAAATCCAATTGTTTAATAATTAATTATGTTTTATTTTATTTTCAGTAAGTCTAACACAAAAACTATGAGTACACACATGCATAAATGGATATCCAGAAATTCGCTTAGTTTACAAAATATATAGAAAGTGGCGATTGGGCGACTTTGTATGAAACTTGTCCGCTCTGCTGACTGGCTACCATTTGGCTTTAATTACCTGTGCTGCCCTGACCGGCCTTCGGGCCGCTTAGTGCAGACAATAGGCCACGAGCACTGTCAGCAGGGCGGAGAGCGTGCTCAATTGAGACATTCGCTTCTCTCCATTGCGCGCATCGTGCAGTCCTGACTCCGCCGACAGACGCGCTGACGTCAAGCCGGGCATGCGCATAACATCGGGTTGACCACCAGGCGACAAGGGCGCCAGTGGCACAGATCCCTCCGGCACTGTCAAGGGCGTAGTCGTCTGGAAGGGCGCAAGGGCCGCCACATCGGAGCCAGTGGGTGCTGCGGCGGCTACTGCAGCAGGTGCCACAGCGGGCACCACAGCAGCTGCTGTGCCATTGGCTGCTGCTGGTGGTGCAGCTGCCTCTGGCGGTGGTGCCGGATAGCACGCAATCTTCTCCACTTCAATCGTCTTGGTGGCATCCTGCGGATCTGGTTCGGGCACACGCACAGGCACACAGATGATGCCACCTGGTGCGGGTGGTGCAGCATTCGGATCAGCAGCAGCTGGTGCAGCCGGAGCAGCCCCACCTGGTGCTGGTGCAGCATTGGCAACCGCAGCGCCAACAGCTGGCGGCACGACGGCGTCAGCTGCAGCTGGTGGTGCCAGTGGTGCGAGTGGTGTTTGGCCTGGAACTGCAGCTGCAGGAGCTGCTGGAGCAGCTGCTACGCCTGGCTGCATGGGCAGCGGTCCCACGGCAGCAGGTGCCACGGCGGGCTGTGCGACGCCCGTATTGATAACTGTGGTGCCGGAGCCAGCATCTGTTGTGGTCACCGAGCCGGGAGGTCCATTGTTAATGATTATGATCTTGTCGTCACCGCCGGCATTGCCGCCACCACCACCGCCGCCGCCATAACCGCCAGACATCGGTGCATGCTCAATGACGCGAGTTTGGGTGGGTGTAAGGGCGTGGCCCAAAATGGCACCACCCAAAGCGCCAGCAATGAGACCAGTGCCTGATGAAGGAAAAGAAAGATAGAGAGAGAGAGAGACACAAAGAGAGAGAGAGAGACAAAGAGATAAAGAAAGAAAAAGAGAGAGAGAGAGGAGAGAAAGAGAAAGAGAAAGAGAGAGAGGCATATGTTAGGGAAGTTCAACCAAAATCATATCAGAACTTACCCAAACCAAGACCAGACGAGGACTTGGGCGCCTGTGGATAGTAGGTGGCACCTGGTGGCAATCCAGCGCCAGCTGGCAAGAAGGTAGCACCAGCGGGCATCGCTGCCACTGGGGCCTGGGGATAGTAGGTGGCGCCATGGGGTACACCACCGCTGGGGTAATAGCTAGCGCCAGCTGGTATCTGCCCAGCCGGATGATAACTAGCGCCAGGTGGTGCATAGCCGCCCGGATGATAGCTGGCACCAGCGGGCAGAGCTCCAGGACTGTGATAGGTGGCGCCAGCGGGCAAGCCACCTGGACTGTGATAGGTGGCACCAGCTGGTAGAGCTCCAGGACTGTGATACGTAGCTCCGGCAGGCAAAGCACCTGGACTATGATAGGTAGCTCCGGCGGGCAGCTGTCCAGACGGATGGTAGGTGGCGCCAGCGGGCAAATGTCCCGGGCTGTGATAGGTGGCGCCCGGATAGCTCGACTGTACGCCGTGCGTATTGGTGGCCGTAATGGGCGTATGATAGCCGCCGCCACCGCCCGTAGTATTCATGCGTGGCCTGTAGACGCTGGCGGGTGTGTAGTGCGGATTGCTGCTGGCAGAGCTGCCGCCAGCTGCGGGTCGAGCATTGCTGTTGGCCGCCGAGTAGCTTGGCGGCGGTGCGCTGGCCTTGTACGACGGGTTGTAGGCCGGCGGCGGTTCGTGTACATTGGTCCGAGCACCACCAGCTGGATTGTGAGCGGTATAGGCAGGTGGGGGACCCTGTGCCTTGGGCGGCACATTCCAGCCTATGGGCGAGGCCGTAGCCGGCCGAGACTGCGTGTGGCTGGGCTGGGCGTGGGTGCCACCGCCGTAGCTGAGACGCGTATTATCCGCATGACCATAGCCGGAGTGCGAGGAGGAGGAGGATGATGAAGACGAAGGTCGTCGCGCCGAATAGCTGCTCGAGCTGGACGAACGACTCTTGCTGCTGCCGCCGCCAAACCAGCGCTTCGCCTGGGCATCCGGACTGACCAGCAATAGGATCAGCAGACCCAATAGCAGAGTCCAACTGCTACGTCGCCAGGGAGGATTCTGCGACATGCTGCAACAGAGAGAGAAAGAGATTGAGAGAGAGAATTAGAAGAAAGTCTCTTTTAGTTAGAAAACAATCTCTATTTGCTATGCTTGGCCGCTTGACTTTGACTAAGCTGCTGTCGCCTGCCTGGAACGCTTAAATAGTTTCACTGATTATCAACAGATTCAAGTGGACTGAACAACGAGAGCGAAATATAATAAAAATACCCCACTGAAAACACACTGATTTGCCCCGAGCGCTTGTCTATATGCGCAGAGATGCGCGATAAGGAATCTAGGGATGGCAAAAAATAAATATATATATAAATATATGAATATAAATATGTGTGGATGAATCACGACTACAAATCATTTATTTAATGATTAATAAATAGTTAAACTTTAAGAATTTTCTACACAAATCTTAAGTATTTTATTTATATATTCGAATATCTCTTAAAATTATTTCAAGAAATAAATTAAAAATATAATAAATAAAATATAAATACAAAAATATGCAAAATAATTTAGTAAAAATTATAATTGAAAATCTAATATAAAATACAAATAATATTTAAATAGACTAAAAAAAAAAAATTAAAATAATATAAATTATTCTACAGAAAAAAATTTATTAAAAAATAAAATTGAATGATATTTAAAAATTAATAAAAAATATATACATATATTCAATCATAAAAATTTAACAAATTAAAGTTAATCAAAATAAATAAATATTTAACAATATAATATAAAATACAAATAATATATAAATAGACTAAAAATAAATTTAATTATATAAATTCTTCTACAAAAAAAATATTAATATATTAAAATAAAAAAAAAGAATTAAATTAAAGTATATAAAAAATATTTTTTAAATGTATATTGATATATAAATATATTTTTAAATATATTTAATTTAATTAAAGTATATAAATATACATATATAAAAATATATAAACACAAGATAAAAAGTTGAAAAATATATACAAATATTTGAAGTTAAAAATTTTTTAATTAAATTTAAGCAATGCTTCAAAATATGTTTTAAATTAAATTTATTTTTATTCTGTCTAGTTGAAATTATTTAATTTGTGAAACGACAAAAAATATCGATAACATATACGTATGAGCGCTTCATATATAATTTTGAAAATATATTAAAAATATATAATATATATTGATAAATTGATAAATTAACAAGAAAATAAAAAATCAGGGTATTTAGTTAATCAATAAATTATTTATAATGCGTTAATATATTTTTGCATATGTAGAATTATTTTTAAAATCTTTGCAAAGCTAAAAACCATCAATATATGTTATCGATGAGTTGAAATTTATGCAAACAAAATTAATTTATTACTAGAAATATTTTCAAAAATTTCATCAAGTTTATTATTCAGTCATATATGTAATAATATATATTTAAATATTTAATTATGTGTATATTCTCAACTTTTATTCTATTTATTTAGTCACCATGAAATCGATAATTACCCATTGAGCATTAGCTCGTTCACCTGCCCATCACTATTTACATATAAATTACAAACAGAAAAGAAAAAAAAACATATTACCTATCACGATCTGCCCCGTTGTCATTCTTCATTTGTCCCCGTGCGCTTTAATTTGTTGTTTGCATAAACAATTGATTCAATTTGCGCTTATGATAGCCCCACTAGTTGCCCGGTGGGCCCGAATGGAGGTACTACGATCCAATACCTCCGACACTCTAGCCTAGCCACTCGATTATAAATTCACATTGGTGGGGGCATTATTATTAGAGTTGTTTGTGTTTGTTCTATATATACTTAGCTATATATATATGTATGTATATATATATTTCTGGATGTATTTACGTCATTGTTTTGGGGCAGAGCACATTGTTTTGACGCTGACGCAATGTGACGCCCTGGACTGCCACTTTTGGGTGTCTGCCCCAATTTTCGGGGCGCGTTATCCATGACAATAATTAACGAACTTGGCGATTTGCTTGGCTTGGCTTGGCTTGTCGCGTGGCTACACTCCATTGGCTTTGTTGGCCTTTAAGCACACACAGTCTACACTCTGAGGTCAAACATTAGTCGACAGACTTATGAGTGAATTGTAATCAATATATGGGCAGAGTGCTTGGGTTTTACCGCTGATACACGCCCTAACATTAAAAGACGTTACACGAGCTCAAGTTTTCAGTTATTAGGTAAACCAAATCTGGTAAAAATCTCATTAAGTGGACTAATTATGGAATGCCTACTTTGATCATGCTCTAAATTTATATATTTAACATAAAATATACAATTTTTGTAATACATTTAGTAAATATATTTTGTAAGAGTTTTTAAGTTTAAATAAAATTAAATTCAAATAAATTTTGATTATATAAATAAATAATATAAATTATAATAAAATTAAATTCAAATAAATTCCAATTTTTTTATATAATGATTCATTAATCAAATATATAAATAAATAATATAAATTATAATAAAATTAAATTAAAATTAAAATTAAAATTAAAATTAAGTTTATAAATAAATAATATAAATTATAATAAAATTAAATTCAATTTATAAATAAATAATATATAATAAATTTAATGAAAATAATAATAAAATTAAATTCTCATAAATTTCAATTAATTAAAATATATATATAAACAAAATTGGATAAAAAATTCCTAATCGAAAACGACGCAATAAATTTAAACATTTCTAAAAATAAATTGATTGAATTTTAATTGATTGCTAAAAGCACACAAAAGCGTTGCATTCTTCAGTTTTATGATCTTTGCTATATCTATCAATTTCGTATATAAATATAGAACACTTTTGTAAGTATCTATATCGGAAAAGTATATATGTGTAAAATGAGCCATCTTCAGCTAATATAAGTATAAGACTTTAAAGCGGAAATTTCAAGTGAGAGATATTGAAGATCTAAAACATTCATTAAGTTAAGGTTTAAGTTACTTTTTGTTTTTATACCCTGAACCCATTGAAAATGGGAAATCAGGGTATAATGGTTTTGTTAAAATGTATGTAACAGGCAGAAGGAGGCGTGGCAGACCCCATAAAGTATATATATTCTTGATCAGGGCGACGAGCTGAGTTGATTTAGCCCTGTCCGTCTGTCCGTCCGTCCGTCTGTCCGTCTGTCCGTCTGTCCGTATGTTTGAACGCGTCGATCTCAGAATCTATAAGAGCTAGAGACTTGAAATTTTTTATGTAGGTCCGTGTATAGCACGCGCAGATCGAGTTTGTTTCAAAAATTCGATAACACTTATCGTTTTAATGTTATCGATTTAAAACGTTATCGAAATGCAGCTATAAATTTATATCTCCCACATCTTTAGAGCTAAAGTCTCCAAATTTTGTATTTAGTATATTGTGGAGTTTATACAATTTTGATTTTTGTTATATTTTAGATGCCACGCCCCTTTCGTCCCAAATTTTCAAAAAACGTATTTCAAGTGCTAGAGAATTGTGCTTCGGCACATACACATATATGAACAAGTAAGAGTGCTGTAGTCGAGACGGCTCGACTACGAGATACCCTGAACCCTGCGAAGAGCCAATCTTCCCAACATTATATTCTTATTTTACATATACAAATATTGCGAGCAACGCACACACACACACATGCATATGCACGTACGCATAAGCACGCGCTCTGCTGACTGCGCAGTCAGCGCGGCGACTGCGCTCGGGCTGCAATATGCCTATTGTATGGGAAATTAAATGTTTAATAACTTTTTTTGTGGATAGACTTTCTTAATCAAACTTTCACAGCATGTTTATGTCGTTCATATGTGTATATTTGTCAAAGCACAAGTCTCTAGTATTTGAAATACGAATTTTGCAAATTGGGGGCGAAGGGGGCGTGGCATCCAAAATCCAAAAATGACAAAATGTCCGCATTCATTACACGGATCTACACAGTGAATTTGGAGTCTCTAGCTCTTACGGTATGCTTAACCGAAGAAAAGTTATCGATTTTTATCGATAATAAGGAAACGGGATGAGTTATCGAAAATCTAAAAAAAACTCGTACTGCGTAGGCTATAAACGAGTATTCTCTGAAAATTTCATATATCTAGCTTTTGTGGTTTACGAGATCGCTGCGTTCATACGGACGGACGGACGGACGGACGGACGGACGGACGGACGGACGGACGGACGGACGGACAGACGGACAGGGCTATTTCAACTCAGCTCATCGAGCTGATCAAGAATATATATACTTTATGGGGTCTGCGATGTCTCCTTCTGCCTGTTACATACATTTCACAAAAACATTATACCCTGATTTCCCATTTTCAATGGGTTCAGGGTATAATGACGTAATCACGTTCTGAAAGTTTGATTAAGCAAGTCCATCTACAAAGGAACTTATTCAACAATTAAGTTCCCATAATATAGCTCTTACTGCAGCCCGAGCGCAGTCGCTGCGTAAATGCGCAGTCAGCAGACCGCGCGCTTATGAGTGCGTGCGTATGTGTGTGTGTGTATGTGTGCATGTGTTGCTTGTATATATATGTTAAATATGCATAGAATGTTTGAAATATCGGCTCATCGTAGGGTTCAGGGGATCTCCTAGTCGGGTACCACCGACTAGAGCTTTCTTACTTGTTATATATGGATTTATCATGTTGTTGTTGTTATATATGTGTCTATATGTTGTTATATATGGATATACTTGTATAAAAATCTATTTTATTATCTATTATATGGATATGCTCATATACGGATATAACTTATATAAATAGATAACTTATATGGATATAACTTATATATAGATACAACTTATGTTATTATGCTAAAAGTCTCATATTTAATACTCCTTATATGGCATACTCCTAATTATACTTCAAATTGATGGCGTAGAATAATTTCTTAAAACTTGAAGTTGAAGTTGCTTTTTTTTTTATACTTAAAGAATTTATCAGTTAAAGACTTTTCACTAAACTTAACTTAAATTTCACAAGTTTTAATAAGACGACGACAGACAAATGACTATTTCAAAGAATCTTTACTTTCGCCTAACTAAAATGTGTTAAAAATATAATAATAAAATATAATATAATTTTAGGACTAATGAATCAGATGTTCGTTTTCTAAAGATAAATTGTTCATAAATTGTTTCTGCTTTAATTGTTTCTGGGTAAGAACTGTTAAGAATCTGCTCGACGATCGCTCTAGAGCAAGTTAATCATGTTTGAAAAGGAACAATAGTAGTATATGCCCATTCAAAGTGTGTTGTAGGTGGGTTTCGTGTTCTATTACAGAAAATAGAAAAAGCAAACAAGGGAGTTTAGATATAATCCATAATTATATATGATCCATAAGCTAAATGAATTGTCATATTCTAATAGTATTATATAAAATTAAAATAATAAACAAAGAAAACCAAACTGTAGCAAGCTGAGCTCATGTGGTTTTAGTGTAATCCATATATGACTATAAATATATACATATATATATATATATACCACATGTATCATTTATACTGTATATATGCCTTATATATCACTTATACCATATATATAAACATATATATTTACAGTATCGACACCATCTAATATGCATGCAAAAAAAAAAAAACAAACATTTTTTCCGTCTCTACTTCAGCCACAACGGTCAATTGTTTATAATAAATTGCATTTGTTTACTGCAGTTTGAGCCAAGCGAGCTCAGCAAAAAATAAATTGTATTATTTATAATGACTCATCTAGCTTCGTGTATTGGACCAGAAAGTTTTTTTGTGATGTCAGCGGATGCAAGCGAAAAATCTCGTAATTATCATTTTCAGTTTTACGTTTTATTTTGTTTGAATATAATTCTTGGAAATCGTCAATCTGGCCGCTTAATATGTATATTGCTCTATATATACGCTATATAATTCTATAGAAAATGGCAAATGTATTTGAGCTTATCGTTGCTGGCAGTTCAAAGAGTCAAGCATGGCTTTATTTACTGTCTGGCCTAATCGTAAATATTATGAATCAAAATTTATTTACTTTGTTTATGTATTTTACAGTATATTTCAAATAATTTTTAAGGCCTTGTTTAGTGGAACTGGGGAAATTTAATAATTATATAAGACTGTTTAACTTTCGAGAGCAAAGCAAGTGTTATACAAACTTCAAATGCGGCAAAAATCAACGAATCAAAAATAGCGAAAAAAAAAGAAAAGAAATAACAATAAAATACTTTAAAAATTTGGCCGCTAAACAAGAGACGTAAAATTAATTGGGCTGCCAAATGTGGATTACTAACCGGTTCGTAATGCGCGGGTGAGCTAAAAGAAACTGTTTCTTTCTCTCTTTGCTCATGGCTCAGTTTGTTTAGTCAGCTGTTGACAGCATATGGAACGGGTATGCATGACTATGAATTGTAGTTCGAATTGGTAACAGCTGTGACTAAGTAATATTATTCATGCAATGTCATCAAATATAATATATATATAATATAAATACTAATATATTTATATAAAATATAAATAATAAATTAAATTATATAAATAATTTTTTTGTTCTATTTTACGAAGTATTTATATTTGCCAAAAATTATCTAATATCTCTCAAAAGTTGTTTATATATAATATAAATACTAATTTAAATTATATATCTATTTTTTCTAAATTTAACTACGCTTTTTTATCTCGTCAAAACCCATCTAAAATCTCTCAAATGTTATTTACCATTTTGTTATATAAAACCATTAAAAAATACATTCAAATCCATTAGGTGGATCGTTTTTTACAGTTCCTAAAATTCCCCCTAGATTTGTAACGTGCGACAACAAATGAGGGCTACAAAAAAACAAAATTTAGAATGAGCTAAATTTAGAAAAACCTGTTGAATGCATGAAACACATATTAAAACATTTGAGTGCACAAAAATATTATCATAAATAAAAATGAAAAGAAAATTTTTTGTTACAGCTGTTGACATTTTTATATGAATATGACTGCATTGGTGGAAAATTATAGGAAAATATTCTATTTAAAAAACTGTCTCAAAAAGTAATAATATATCAAAAGTTAAGCTAATATCTTAATAAATCAAAGATCTGAAATATTTCCTTTGAAAATTTTGTTATTTGCCCACTTTAAGCTAAGCAGCAAAAGCTTTGTAAGCAGTGCTGCCTTTTTAGCTATTTTCCCGTCAGTTCTGGCGTTTTACAAACACAGAATGCGGAAAGAATTGTGATCTAGCTGGTGACGGGAATTATAGCTAATTTAAATATGTGGGAAAACGTTGAATATGTTAACAAAATCAAAATTTATAAAATGTTGATGTTGATTTCGTTGTATTTTATGCCTGTCGATATCAAAATTCAAACAAAAACTCCTTTTAAACCGTATAGAACTTTTTTTTATAGTTTCAAATTTTTTTTTTTAGCTTTTTCTGGCTTTTTTGACTATTGAATAAATTGGCAACACTGCTTGTAAGCCAGCTGCTTATCATACATATAAGACTTTTGGAAGATCATCTTATACAGATCTAAGATCTTCTAAAGCTATTTAGAATAGTCATAATAAGTTTTGTAAATGTTAAAAAAATACTATATTCAACTTGTTTTTTTAAAGCTATAAATACTAACTTAGATAAATGCTATCTAAAGTGATAAAAGAAAAGATAAATGATAAAAACTGAACACAAGCGAAAATTGAAGTATTCTCAAAGTATTTCAATATCAAATAATGCTTATACAAATATTTAAAAGCAGATGTACATATATAGATACTTAGACTCATTGTATATAGGGTTTGATGTATGCGTGCATATGTATACCTATATATATATATATATATATATATATATATATATATATATATATATATATATATATATATATATATATATATATATATATATATATATATATATATATATATATATATATATAATGTTAAAAAGCTTCAATTGATTGAGTATTGCGTTTGTGTTTTTGCTTAATTGGCTTGCTTAAGCTTTTGCTTTGTCTGGACTGTCAAGTCCTAATATGCATAATACACATACATACATATATACATATGTACATATATATACATAGAGGTATGTATGTATGCCTATTAAAAATTTTGCACAAAATTCCCATTATTTTTTGTATATGCTTGACCTTGAATATTACTTTTGTTTATTTTAACGTAAAGCTTAAAAGAACCAACTCTAGTTCAAGCGATGCACTTGCTTAAGAGTATATACATACATACATACATATATAACAGTATTACACAAAACCGGTTTTTGCTCACTGCCACCCACTGCTATGCACTTATATACTTATTCATATTAAAGTTCTTGCAGTTGTTTACTTAAATATATATATATATATTATTATTAAAATGCCATACTTGATTTAAATATTGTTTAATTCTTTTTCTTTTGTTTGGCCGCCGCGCTCGAGCTTAGTTCCGTGCAAAGTTTCTCAAACAACTGAAATGCGGTTGAGCATTTTTTATTTGACGTGTGTGTTTTGTTGTTCAGCTCGCCGCGGACCGCGAGCGTAGCGTGGCGACTGCGACGGCGACCGCAACTTGTTGGTGTGCTTTCGTTCACTTGTTGTTGTTGTTGTTGCGGCTGTTGCTGCTGCTGTCGTTATTGTTTTTGTTATTTTTATTTCGTTTGCTGTATTTGTCATCTCTGGGTGCTCTCATACCCGCTCTCTCTCACTCTCCCACTCTTGCTTGCATGCGTGTGTGTTTGTGATTTTTATGTCCCATGGGAGTTGTTTAGTTTTACCGTTTTTATTTAATTTTAGTCTTAGCTTCAAGCTCGTTGGAGCGAGAGAGATAGAGAGGTGTCAGACAGCTCGGCTGCTACTGCATTCGCTCTGCTATGATATCATTCACGCACTTTAGTTAACCAACCTACGCAGTTACATATATGTATTTGCAAGCCTCGCGTGATTACGGCTGATTGATAAGAATCTAAAATGCTAAATACATATGTAGGTGTGTATGCATTTATATGATTAAAAACAAACGGTTTATTATTCCAAACTAAGCTAAGTAGAAAATTCGCAAATATATAGCAGAATAAAATATATTATTAAACAAATAAATAAATATTATTAAATTAAATATCTCAATATTATTATTAAAATGCTTATAATTTTATGTTTTAAGTATATTCATTATTCTTATATTTATTAATATTTTATATTATGTATTATAATTTTTAAATATTTAATCTCATATATTTTCAACTTTTAACAATATGAATGATTAGCTTAATTGTGTCCAGCCGGTGATGCTCAGTCAGCGCGACGTAACTTTGTTTATTACAGTTCCCCCTTGTTATTGCGGGATTAATGAACGCAAGTGAGCTTTATTCGTGTTCTTGGATCATCACCCACATGCACAAACACTCACACACACACACACGAACATGTAGGATGTAATTGCTTTTGTATTGGTGGTCGTGCTGAACAGTTTATGACTGCGGTCGACGTCTGTCGTAGCTGTCGTCGAAGTGTGTTTGTCTTTCAGTTTGTGCGCTGAGCCTTCGCATTTGTTGTTTTTGCCACCGTTACAATTGTCTGCGGCCTTGCTGTTGTTGTTGTTGTTGTTGTGGCTACTGGTGTTGCTGCTGTTGTTGTTGGCGTGACTCCAGGAACAACTGTCATCATTTATAACGCTGCCGCGCAAACTACTTTGAAGCTAGTTTCCGTTATGGCAAAAACATTGTATTTTATAGCTTTTAAAGCTTGCGAGCGCTTTTGAAGGTAAGCTTTTTGCCTGTTAATGAAAGCTTAGGTGTTAGCGAAACTCTGTTAGTATTTCTATTAACCATTCCAAATATTATATTTAAATTTAAATGATTTTATTTAAATAAAATTTATTTCGAAGAAGAAATTCCCTTAGCAATTAAATGAATATTTATTTCCAGCTTAGCTTAAAGCCTAATTTAATGACTAATCATCTGGAGTATCGACATCCGTCGCGGGAGTGGATACTTCCAGGGAATCACTGGCCTCGGCTGCACCACCAATATCGCCTGCAACAATTGGTGGCACGGTGCTGGTGGTGCTGCCGCCATATTGTAGCACGCAGATTGGATCATTTTGGCAATCCGCGGATTGTGGATCTGCGGTGGGCGCTGGAAAGCAAACCACGCGCTCCACTTCAATCACCAGCTCCGCATTCTGGGGATCCGTTTCGTTTAGCATGATGGGAAAGCAGATGATGCCGCCAGCTGGTAGCTCGGGCAGTGCAGTAGCATTCGCTGCCTCCTCACTGGAATCCACTTCCTCCTCCTCTTCCTCTTCTTTCGAGAGCGGATTCTCCGGCGAGACAACTGCGTCTTCTGGGCTGAGCGATTCATTGGGCGGCTGTTCCGTTGCGCCCTCAGCCTGCTGCTGTCCATTGTTGATAATTATGATCTCACGACCATTGCCGGAAGCCGATTGACCCTGTTGATTCTGATGGTAGACATGCGACACATGCTGGCGATGGCCAAAGAGCACGTTGTCCATCAGTCGGCCAGCCAGCAGGCCAGTCAGAAAACCTGTGCCTACAGCCAGACAGACAGACAGACAGACAGTCAGAGCTGTGAGCAATTGCCATTAAAGAGCTGCATCAGCCACTCACCTGAACCCATGCCCATGGACGTGGGCGGCTGGGCGTAGTAGAAGGCGCCAGCGGGCATTGCCTGGGCATTGGCATAGTACGTGCCCTGACCCGCACCAGGAGCATAGCCGTAGCCCGGCGGTGGTGGCGGCTGTTGACGCGGATAGCTGACCACATGTGGTTTGACCTTTGTGGACAGTGGCGGCGGTGGCGGTGGCAGCTTTGGCACCGTCATCGCCGTGTGCACTGGCGAGCCGCTAACCACGCGTCGTCCGCCGCCGGACGACGATGACTTGCTGCCGTATTTGCTGCGCCAGCCGCCGAAGAGGCCACCGAATGAGCCACCGCCGCGTCCACGGCCGCCACGTGCCGCACTGGGCACCGCCAGGCTGGCCGTCAAGAGCGCCAGACAGAGCAGAGTGTATGCCTGCTTCATACTTTTCGGAGATTCGCAACTGCACCTGGCAATAAGCACAATCAAACTGGAGGCATGAAGGCAGCAGCTAGGCGCCTATATCTCAGCCAAATCGTCAAATGCGTGGGCAGATGCGCTACGTGTCCACATGTAGGGCATATAAATAGATGGGTATTTCGGGATTATTTTAAGTGCGAAGTTATCTATAGATGGGTAACTGAGGAATATATTTTTTATGTGATCTTAAAACTCTTTTTTTATGACTAATGAATGCTCTATTTAGAGAATTTCTTTAATGTTTTGAAGTATCATAAAAAGCAAGAGATTTATGCTATATACAAATTTTAATTAGGTAAAATGTTAATTAATAGACTTAAGTTGATATACTTTATATATATTTAAAATTTCAATCTTAAAGGGCATAATATAGTAGCATAAACTTGTGGGTTATTTATATATAATACCTGAGAATATCAGAAGAAAATACATAAGACTCCAGATTCCATAAACTAAAAACCTAACGCTGTGAACTCCAAGAAAAAGGGGAAGAGGCCGAAGCTCTTAACAAAATAATTTTAAATAAATATTATATACTATAAAATAGACAAAAAATATATATATAATAAATATTAAATATTCAAAATATAAATAAAAAAAAAAATTAATAAAATAAAATATAATAGTATTTTTTATTTAATAATAGCATTTTTATTTAATATTTAATTTTTATTGCATAAAAAAAAATAAATTTATTATGCTTAAAAAATATATTTTTATACATATATATTATATATTATATATATTTTTATTTTTTCTATATATATAAATATAAATATTTTTTAATAATATAAAAATATATATATATTTAAAATTCCATATATAATTCATGTAAACAAATACGAAGAATTTTTCGCAAAACTTGAACCATTTCAAATATATGCTTAAAAATATATATATAAAAAACTCCATTTATATATTATTCATGCAAACAAATACGAAAACATATTTCGCACAAAAACTTGATCCATTTCAAATCGAACGCGAATTGGTAAATAAAATTGACACTTGGAGTAGGGCATCAGGTGAATAGCTGCAGTCATGTCAAATGTCAGACCATTTTACGTGTCACACAATTTGGGATTTGACAGCGCTGCGAGCGACTGAAATACATACATGTGTGTGCATATATATGCTATATATGTACTGCCCCGCCACGCCCCCTCTGGTCCCTTGGCCATATCAGAGAAAATTGAATGAGTGTCGTCGTGTAATAATTCAATTGCCACCAATTGAGTCGCACTCAAATTCTCGGATTTTCTCGAGCCCAGGCAGCATAAACAACAGGAGCAAAAAATATATATACATATATGTATATATCATTATATACACATATATATGTATATATATGTATATTCCCCATGTATCTCAGAGCCAATTTGCCAAATGTGTCGCATCAAATTTCATTTGCCCCGCACGACTAACTAAATTTATATAAAAAAAAAAACTTTTCAGCATACGCGATCTCTGCTCGACTTACTATATATATATACTATATATAGGCATAGTCACGTACAACGTGATCCATAGATCTGGCTAAAGATGCGAATGTGCTGACCCATTTGCCGGGCATCTATCAAAGGCCTCGAATCAACTATGCGAATGCATTGCCAGCGCCGCCTTGAAAAAAAGAGAAAAAAAAAAAAAACATTAGAGAATAACAAACTCGAGACGTTGGCTGGGGCTCATTACAAACAATCAATAGAAATTGCTTAAATAGCTAGACTCTGATATATAGCACGTAGGTGAAAGCATTATGCTAAAGTTGATTATAGCATAAATATCTACAGTTTCAAGATCAAGTTGCATAGTCTTGTGGCATAAGGGCTAAAGGTAGGTATCGAGCGTCTAGATACTTTTTTGAATAATGAATAATTAAATAAATAATAAAATATATGTGCACTTTGCTCTTAGATATTGGTTTTTAAAACTATTAAGTACGATTAGATTAAAAATAAAATATAATAAAAATATATATAGACTTTTATTCCTTGATATTTTATAGATAGTGTTTCGATGCAGCCATGGGTATAGCAAGTTAAGTTCTTTTTTTGATGTTCCAAGTGGTGCTTCAGGTTGAAACAACTTCATTTTACCGCCAGCGCAACTTATTCTATTTATTTCTGTATTCAGTTATAAAGCCCGGCAAGAGGGTCAGCCTTGATGCATTTGCCCAAAGTCAGCATAGCGACTTTAAGTGCAATCATTCTGCTGGAATGTACTAGAATGCTATGATGATTGCATTGCAGATTCAGAACTGCTGTTCAGATTCAGATCCAGATTCAGACCCAGATCCAGATTCAGATCCAGATCCAGATTCAGATCCAGATTAAGATCCCGATTCAGATCCAGCTACATATCTGCTGTTCATTGAGCATTGTGCTTAAGCTATGCTCACCCTCTCAGATTCAGATCCAGATTTAGATCCAGATTCAGGTCCAGATTCAGATCCTACTACAGATCTGCTGTCCATTGGACATGTGCTTTAGGTATGCTCACCCTCTCACTTTCATTCTGTTGATAAAGAACCAAATCTATTTCTGTTGAATTGCATTGTCGTGTTCATAATCGACCTACTCACGCCTGACTAATCTGTCTGTTGGTATTATAACACATATATGGCTGCAGCTTACTCTGCTTCTCTCTTATAGATACGCCCACTTTCTTCAGTTAAATTTAAGAGGCGCCCTCTTGAGCCTTCTGTGTGGCAAGTGAGACTACTTAAATTCGTATTCTCGAGACGCATTTTTTTCGAAAATTATTAAATAAAATTATTAATGTAGGCCACATAGGGCTGGTAATGATACACAGGACTATATATTTGAAATTTCAAGTCTCTAGCATTTATAGTTTACGAGATTACTCCGTTTATATAGACCAACAGACTTATGTGGCTGGATCCACACAACAATATGGTACATACATTTACAGAGAACCAATATACCCTGCCTACCCATTTTAATTGGCTACAGGGTATACAAATATATATATATAATTTGAGTACCATTCTTAATTCTATGCCACATTTCATAATTCCACTTTTCTGTGTAATAAATAAATCATAATAGAAAAAGTTTCCTCAGAACCAAAGTTCAAGTGTCTTTGACCTCTCAACTTTTGTATGCCAGCTACACACCTGTATAGCCATAATGCTCGACCGTCCACATCACCTTGACCTTGAATGGACTTTTATCTTATTGAAGCATTTCAGTTTTTTTTTCACGATAATAATTAATAAGACATGATATTTGTGTGAGTCTCAATATTATTTTTCTATTGAAATGAAAAGACTTCAAAGCATTTTTATTGTGTTTCGCGGATATAAATTTTGATTGACTTTCGCTGGCTATTATGAAAGATCTATTTATGCATAAGGAAAAATAATGAATCTATTTATGGATAGGGGAAATATAATTTGATGAAAAAGACGTCTATAAATACGAGTATTATTATGCATATCAATTTTATATAGAAAAACTTTTGCTTTCTCTGAGACTTATTGAGATATGTATATATCTATAAAGATATATTAATATATACATATATATTCCTTACCCCAGCTGCCTTATTTGCTCATTATGCGGCAACTTAATTCCCATAAATTTGCAGCGGTTTATTGATTGCCGCCCAAGTGGCATCATCATTAAAATCGACTGCGGGGGAGGAGGTGTTAGGGAGGTGGGGGTATGTTGGCCCGAGCCACACGCAGTTACTTCATTTAGAACGTTTAGGCCATTTTGAAAGTCATTTATAATGAAATGTAGATGTTGAACCTGCACCCGAATAAGTCGTACGTCATCTATAAAAGCAAAAATTAGTTAGCTGGAGACAAAAAGTGGGCGAGAAGGGAAAAGGCGGCAGAGAGAGCGAACAACCCTCCGGCGCAATGAAGAACTTGTAAAATATTTACGAGCTGAAGTGACCAAAGCTATTGCAAAAACAATGGCCAAAAGCGGAAAGCATAAAAAGTAACTACTTTGTGGCTTACGTGTGATGCTATGCCCAAGCTGCTTCTGTGTGTGTGTGTGAGTGAGTGTGAGTGTCTCCTGTGTGTGTGTGTGTGTGAAGAACTCAAGAGCTTGAGCATACTTTTAGGCGCTCATAGAAAATGTTTGTGTGTGCGTGTTGGGGGTGTCTGTGCGGGTGTGTGTGTGTGCGTGTGTGTGTGTGCGTGTGTGTGTGCGTGTGTGTGTGCGTGTGTGCGTGTGTGTTGTGATTGTGTAATAAAAAATATCCAGCTGACATTTTGTGTCAAGCACCTTTTTCATTTTGGCACTCAGCAAAGCGTGGCCAAGTCCAACTGAGCGCCCATTCTACATGCCGCCACGCTCGCCCGGCTGCAGCCTGAGTGATGACAAATTACATTTGTCAGATTTATGACCAATTATGAGCGTGTTATATATCACAGCCGTAGCAGCTAGAGCAGCAGCCAGAGCAGCAGCAGCAGCAAAAGTAACCGCATCAGAGCCACCTTAATGGCAAGCGCAATGAATAAGTCGCCATCGTTTGTTTGTGGGCGTCGAGCTGCGGGCAATACATGGCCAACCAGCTACTTGATGGGTGTGGCAAGTGCCACACACACACACAAACACATGTATATATATATATATATCTGTGCTGCGTACCTATATAGCAATTGGTAATGTTTTGCGCCTTTTGCCTATATCACATTTCGTCCACTTTCGCTGCCTTTCAAGCCGCTTTCGCTGAGAGAAATGGCCAGCCATATATAGCGTGTCTTTATGTCGCACATTCACATTCGACTTGTATTATTTATGCCGCTAATGCGTTGAAAATAGCTAAAATTGCCTTTATTACATGCGCAGTTAAACTTCAATTATAGCTCTAATAAAAATACATATGCCCAAATGTCCCAGAGAGAGAGAGAGAGAGGGGAGGGAGAGAGGGAGAGAGTGAGAGTCCTGCGACAAAGCCCAATCATATATTACAGCCCAAAGCATATATATTACGTACATATGTCAGCGCTTAATGTGCTGCATCCACAGCTTAGACAAATAAATCAATAAACTCAGCAGAGCTAGGCTAAAGTGCAAATCCAGAGATTTAAGCTTTACATGAATTCAAATTTGCAAAATTAAAGAATGAATTTTTAATGGAAATGAGAAATCTTGAGAAATTGCATAGTCTTGTTAGGATATTCCTTTTAGAGGTATTCTAATTTTGTCAAATCATAATATATGCTAGATATATGTTATTCCTAAAAGAAGATGTATTCGATTTTGATGCAAGAAAGTGAGAGAAAGGACTGGAAAGTAAGAGAAGAAGAGTGAGGGGGAGAAATCAATATAGATACTGATTCCTGATACTGATACCTATCTGCCCCTACAGATATATAGATAGAATCAGAGCTTGGATGTGGGTAAGTATTACAAAACATGAACAGCCAAGTCGAGCTCTATAGAATACCCAGTGAGCTTGAATTCTCATCCAAATAGTCTGGCCAGGCGACTAGGTACTGTAGCTCAAAGCTCTGCTGGCCCTCGCAGCTTAGACGCCACCACTTTCTAGAACTGCTGGATCGTGTCTAGACCTGAAAAATATGTATTAATGATCTCATAAGCTTTAACTGTATTTCCTACACCCTAAAATCTCTTTCTACCCCTAAAATATGTTATGATATGTCATATGCTAGTATGTTCAATAGCTCTAAGAAGAGGTATATATTTGTAATTAGTTTCTGTTTAGATTAAGTTGCCTATAAGGCGGCAGGATGTTAACCAGAGAAAATTTCATTAAAATTAAAAAAAGAAGATCTCTGTAGGACTGTTTTCCTCATCTAAGCTTCCTCTATCTCTCTCTCTCTCTTTCCTCATGGTATTCATTCTCTTAGCTTAATCTTAGCATGCCTCAAACCAAATGATTTAGATAACTTTTTCTTTCTTAATAATTGCCATAAATGTTGAAATCGGTTAGATTGCTATACTACTTACTTAATATAACAAAAATCTAGTATATTTTCGTGTTAAAAAACTTATTCGACTATTCAAATATTTGATATTAACTTGGAATATTATCAGAATCCAATATATACGAAAAATTGCATATATAAAAATTAAATAAAATTTAATTATTTACAATATGTAAATTTCATTAAATTATTACAATATATTTACAATAATTTAATTTTATTTACAATTAGTTTTTTTTTTTAATTTTTTTAATAATTATAATTTAATTTTATTAATTAAATAATTTACAAAAATTTAATTAATAATTTACAATAATTTAATTAATAAGTTACAATAATTTAATTAATAATTTACAGTAATTATTTACAATTTATTATATTTCATTTATAGAATTCTGCCCAGAATACTAACAAAACAACAAATCCAATAAATATATACTATAAATAGAAAATCTCCTCACATAAGTTTCAAGAATTCATTCACATCTCCAGAATATATTTTCTATATAATTTAACTAACAACAATACTTGTCGAGCAACCCTCGCTCGCCAACAATAATTTTCGCCTTTTTAGTGACAAACATAATGCTGGCAAAGAATTATGCAAAAAAGAGGGGCCTATAAAACACGCTCCAAAATGGCGCCAATTAAAATCGAAAAGTATAAATTATCTGAATGCGTTGGCGTCGGCATTGGCATTGGCGTTGGGGTTTACAGTTGCTGTTGCTGCTTGTGTTTCTGTTTTTGGGGGGCCTCTTTTGTTCTGTGTGGGCGTGTCAGCAGCTGCGCCGCACAAACATTAATAAGCGCAACAACATTTTATGCTACATTTTACAATTCAATCAGTTTCAATTTCCACCTGTCGAATACATTTCCGTTTTACTGTTTATTTAGGGGCCGGCCAAGGCAACGACAACAGCAGCGTCGGCGTCGGCTGTTGCTCGTAATTTTTTAATTTCGACTTGAATTTCAAAATTCAATTAGGCTTGGTGGCTTGGTAGCTTGGCGGCCTGCCTTGACTGCCTTGCCTGCCTGCCTGCTAGGCAGGCCAAGCCACGATCCCAGCATTGGAACCACGAACTGCTCTCATCTGTTGTCTGCCTTCGCTTCGCGCTGGCATTGCGTTTGGTTTTCAGTTTTAAGATTTATGTTTTTAGATTTTAATAAAAAGCCACACTTTGTCTGTGTGTGTGTGTGTGTGGGTGTTGTTGCTATTCTATGGCGACCCAGTTGTGGGCGAGTGAAACTGAGAGAGAGGCAAGATAACGAGATTCATGAAAATCGCGTGTTTGGTCTTATTTTGGTTGGCAATTAAAGTACCATAATTTAAACGAGAGTGAAAAAGGAATTGCTTAAGGACTGCAGAAAATTGACTAAGGGAGAGAAAGAGAGAGAAAGAGAGAGAGAGATAGACAGTGGCGGAAAGTGAGCGAGAGAGAGAGAGAGATAAAAAGATAAAGGCAGATAGGTAAGGAGGAAGATAGAGACAGAGAGCAAGAGAGAGAGACAGATGGAGATGGAGAGAGACAGTGAGAGATAGAGAGAGAGACTGAGAAAGATAGAGAGACAGAGAAAGATAGAGACCTAGAGGGAGACATGGAGAGAGAACGAGAAAGAGAAACAGAGAGAGAGAGAGAGAGAGAGAGAGAGAGAGAGAGAGAAAGATAGAGACCTAGAGGGAGACATGGAGAGAGAACGAGAAAGAGATACGCAGAGAGAGAGAGAGAGAGAGAGAGAGTTAGAGTGAGAGAGAGAGAGAGCGAGAGAGAGACAAAGACAGAGACAAAGATACAGACAAAGACTTACAGATCGAGAGAGAGAGGGAAAGACAGAGACTTACTCTCTATCTGTAGTGGAGAGAAAGAAGTCAACATTCTGTGATTCTGTGATTCTGTGATTCAAGCTGATTCCTTTAGTGACATTCAGCCAACTCTCGTAATTTAAAAGAAAATAATAAAACAATTATAGTTTAAAACTTAATTTTTTTTTAGTTTATATCTTTTAAATTTATTTTTAATATTTAAATATTTATTTTCTATACACATTATGTTTGACTTCATCAAGTTAAGGAATAATATTAATTTATAAATTATTCTTTGTTGGGTAAATCAGTCATCTGTTTATAAATAGTTAAGATTTCGTGATTATTATATATAATTTTTAGACTAATTTAGACTATAACAACTTTAACAAAAAATATTAATTATTAATAAAAAAATATATTAAAATTTAAATAAATATTTATTAAACACATTGTTTGATTTTTGAACTTATAAAACATACTATTCAATATATTTATAATTTAAAATATATTAATAAATATTTAATATATTTTAATTATAAAACATAATTTATAATACTTTTTTATATATCTTTCTTCATTATAGACTTTTAATCAATCGTTCAATTCATACATTTATCTCATTATAGTCCACATTATCATATCATATTAAGTACATAAAAGTCATGCAGAAAACCCTATTGAAGTTAGTCAAAAAGGAAGTAAAAATACAAAAAAAAAAAAAAAATGGAAGCGTTGCCCTATTTGAACAGCGTATGTTGCCAATGAATTCAATGAGCTGCTTTGTTGCTGCACTTGCAATGCAATTGACTTGCTGCCAATTAGGTGGGAAATTGAAAACTCGTGCAGCAGCTGCCGCTGTGTGCCATGTCCCCTTCGGCAGCAGCTGTCGCTGTCTGCGGCCTGTACACATGTCCATCAATTTTTCACACGCAACAGCAGCTACAACAGCAATAGCACAAGCAACAACAACGACAGCAACAGTTGCTGTTGCTGCTGGCAACAGCAATGAAAACGCGTAAGCGGCTCTCGAGGCGGGCACCAAACGGTAGATAAACAGACAACGATAAGCCCAAAGGGCTCACAAAAACTGTTGCCTACAACTATGCGCTTCAGCGAGCTGCTGCTGCTGTTGCTGTTGCTGCTGTTGCTGCTGTTGCTGCTGCTGTTGGTGGTGTCACTGTTGGTGTTGCTTTTGAGCTGCATGGCAACGGCACATTACCATTTCGTACTTTTTCATGCATTCATTTTGATGGTCGGCCCGTCGGCAGTTCATGCAAAATATTGCCAGCATCGGCTCCAACTGCTGCTCCAGCTCCAGCTCCAACTCCAGCTCCAGCTCCAACTGCTGCTGTTGTGTTCGTCTACCTCGGGCAACGGCATGGGCTTAACTGATAAACAAGCACGAACGAACGCTGTGTCTCCTGTCCGGTACGCATGTCTCCGTTTACAGCGATGTTGCAACTTGACCTCGGGTCAAATGCAACAAGATGGGTCAACATGCTCGCACCCGTCGCCGTGTCGTGGTCCGTGTGGCTGTTGCTGGTGTTGCCTGCTGCAGCTGCAAATGAAATTTTTCTTCAATTAGTTTATTTTCACACCAATGATTTTGATTTCAGCCCCAGTTGCAGCAGCTGACGACCGAACAGGTCACTTGCTGCTGCTGCTGCTGCTGCTGTTCCGCAAGCTTGTTAACGTCCGTGTGGGTGTGCGTGGGTGAGTCCGTGTGCGTGTGTGTGTCTGGCAATTAAGGCAACGCGTAATTGTTGCCAGTTGCAGATGATATTGATGCTCTATCGCATGCACAACAATACAATGGCAAAACAGGGAAAAAATACATATACACACAGAGAGCCCAACATCAGCATCCACATCAGAGCCCTCGTTGTTTGTGGGGGGCCTTTTCATTGAGCTCAGTTTGTTGTGAAGCGCAAGTTTTTGATTGGCTTTCACTTGAGCGCGGCATGGAAACGGCCATAAAAAATGATTGAATTGCGCTTCAATTTCTAGGCATGCTCGCTGCTCGCTGCTTTCTGCTCGCTACTCGATCTCGGCGCTCATTATGCGCGGAAATCAGCGCACACCGTGGCCAGGTAGCTGGCAGCCATGTCCTGGCCCATGCCCAGGCCCAGGCCCCGTGCCCATTAGCTTTAGTTGAGACACATTACGCATACGCCACGTAAGCCAGCTGCGAAATGAATTGGATTTGTCATCGCGACAAACGGCAACTACACGGACAGGCAACATGAAAGAGCGAACCAAAATAAGAAAAGAAAATATCAGAGCACCAAAACGAAATACACCGAAATAAGCATGCGATACACGTGCTCGGGCAATTTGTCACATGAGCCTCTAAAATATGCCCCTGGGTGTTTGGCCAAAAACTTGACACACAGCCTCCGGTCCAAAGTGAAAAAGCATTAGCTCTATACGGCATCACCCCCACATGAACGTGCTCTACGAATATCATTCGCCTCGATAACGTCATAATATGATACAAAGATGGCTATGAGAAATACAAAAAAATATGTAAATATATATATCAAATAATATATAAAAATTTGAGTTAAAGTAGAAATTATTAAAATTAAAATATTTGAAGTTTAATGTAAATATATATATAAATTTTTAATTAAACAATTGCTTTATAAATATTATAGTTTTTAAAATCTCAGAACTTATATTTGAGCTTAATTTTTTATACCAATATATTTTTTTATTATATTTTAAGCATTTGAAATGGAAAACTTAAAGAAATTGCAGATGTCTCTCAAGGAAATTATTTTTAAATAATTAAATAATATTTTTGAATATTTAAAAAAATTATTATATTTTATTATTAATTATTAAAGTGAGAAATAAAAATAATATAATAATAATATAGAAATATTGAATTGCCTTTTCTGCAAAAAAAAAAAAAAAAACAGATTGTATTAATAAAGAATTTTTTTAATAATAAATAAATATTTACACTTACTTATATTTACATTTACTTATTTAAAAAAAAAAAATATTTAATTATTTTTATAAACAATAATAAATATTAATATTTTTTAAACAGACAAAAAATGTAGCAAAATTATTAAAATAATTATTCAGCTCTAAAATATTAATCCATGATTAATCAATGTAAGCATTAAGTTTTTATTAAAAAATGAAAAAATTAAATATGAATATTTTAAGATAAGTATATATTAAGAAAAAATATATAATATAAATAATATAGTTTTTATAGTATTATTTTTTTATAATATTAAGAAAAATATATAATAAACAAGTAAGAACGTTGCAGTCGGGCGCTACCGACTGCGGGATACTCATTCACACCCCCACAGATCACGCCCATTGCCACGCCCACAATTGGTTTGTACATATATAATTTTTTGGAAATCAATAGAGGAGATCAGCAGTAATATCTGTATATAATTCTGATTTTCTCACTGAGAATCGGAAAAACGTATAGTTTTTCCCGATTTGCCACGCCCCGGCGTAGACATATAATTTTTGGCCAGTTTTTAGAAGTAGTGAAGGGTAACGTAAGTGTGAAATTTGGATGCTTACACTCAAAAAATGCGAAAATTACAGGGTATTTTTTAGCCGGGCATACCCCATAAGGGGCGTAAAAATTATTTTTGGCGCATCGATAGAGGAGCTCACCAGTAACTTACCATCCAATTTTGAAGCTTCTAGCTCTAAAACTGTAGGAGCTACAAACTTTTGCGGTTTGCCACGCCCCCTATGGGCGTAGATATATCCGCCATATCTTTTCCAACTTGGGTTGTCAACCCGAGTATATATACCAAGTTTCAAGTCTCTAGCATCAATAGTGCTCAAAATATTACAGAATTTGAAAAATCACTATATAGTCAGATCCGATTTGCCACGCCCCTAGTGGGCGTGGATATATAGATTTTTGGTCGATCTTCATAGGATCGTATCAGTAACCTACGTGCCAAATTTGGGCGTTTTAGCTTTAAAACTGTAGAAGATACAGTTTTACCCGATTTGCCACGCCCCCAATGGGCGTAGATATATCCGCCATAGCTTTTTCAACTTGAGTTGTCAACACAAGTCTACATTCCAAATTGCAACTCTCTAGCACTTCTAGAAGTAGTGTTTCTGAGGTATGGGCAAATGCATTTTCCGATTTGCCACGCCCCTAGTGGGCGTATCGGGAAAATCTTGACACTTTATAATTCGAGGGTATACACGAGTATATATTCCAAATTTCAACTCTCTAGCTTCAAAACTGTGCAAATGGTTTGCGTTCATACGGACAGACGGACAGACGGACAGACGGACGGACAGCGTGACGGACATTGCACAAAACCAATATACTCATTTCACTTTGTGAATGAGTATAATAATAATATAATTTTTTTAGACATAAATAATAATTTGAAAATATTTATTTATTATGAATATTAATAAAAATTAATAAATTAATATTTATTTATTATGAATATTAATAAAAATTAATAAATTAATATTTATTTATTATGAATTTTATTACAAATTATTGTAGGCATAAAAAATATATTAAATTTATGCATTCCCAAAATGAGTTTAGGAATTTCATTAATTTTCTTTTCAATAATATTAAGTAATAATAATTCTTAAATATAAATATTTATAATATCCTAAATTTTTTAATCAATAATGAATGCAAAAAGATTTTATATATATAATGAATATATATGTATATATTGTAGATATATGAATATATATATAAACTCCTATATTCCTTATTAAATTGTAAACGACTTCACTTTTTCTTAAATGGCGAAATACATGAGATATCTGTTTCAAGAATGTTGGCAATACAATACATATTCATATGGCAGGCAGCTTAGCAACAAGAAAAATATGAAGTCTAGCTCAGATTAGATGATTTTTCAGGATAAACGCGGCAAGTTGTGAGGCACTTTGCTTGGCAGGACACACACACACACACACGCACACAAATGTGTGTATGTGACGCAAACTGAGCACGTACTGCTGTGTGTATTGTGTCTGTGAGTGTAAGTGTGTGTGTGTGTTTGTCTGGATGTGTATTTGTGCCTTTGCCATGCAAATGAAGCCATCAATAAAAATTTTGAATTTAATTTAGACGGTCGCCAAGCAACCGTTCAAGTTTTGCAGTTTGTTTGGCTGCATTTGTTGCCATTTGCTAGACTTTTGCCATTTCTCGTATTTATTTTTCATTTCAACAGCTGTTTTTTTTTACTTTTCCATACACAAACAAACATACACACACACACACACACACATACAGATATATAAGGCTATAATTTAATTTCACATGCGTTGCCGGCGTTAAACTTTGCCCGCTCGTCCTCTGTTCGCATTTTAAGTTATGTAGATTATAATTAGAAAAGTTCCTTTCTGCTGGGGAATGGTGGCAAAACAACAACAACAACAACAACAGAAAAAGTTTGTTTACCAGCGATGCCGTCGCTCAGAAAGTCATAAAATTATAGGTAAACGTTTACGTGCATTGGCACGCGATGCCAGTGTTGCGTAGTCGAAGATCGTGGGCATGGATCCTGGAGCCCACAAACGGATTTGCATAGCCCGGCAACTAATTACCAGGGAACTTAAAAGGTTTTGGTCGGTTTAGCCGTCGCGGTGCTTCGGCTTCGCATTACTCTTCGCGCTACCAAACACACAATTCGCAATAAGGAATAAGAATTATATAAATAGCGCAATATGAACCTAATCACTTTTAATTGGTGCACAAAGCAAATTATGGAAATGAAAAAGCGACCGACTCCGAAACCTTTTCCTTTTTATTTATTTTTTTTTGGTTGACCCCAACCCACTTGGGCAATTTATACATATTCTAATTCTTTTTTTTTTTGCGCTCGTCCCAGCTGCCTTGAAATTATGTCAGCTATTAAAATATAAAATTTTGTTGCAAAAGTGGCGCCGCGAAGTTTTGGTAAGTGCGTAATTTATAAAAGCGCCAAAATGAATTTAAGAACATTCTATAAAAATGTAATAAAACAGAGCACAATGAATGAGTGTAAGGTATAAAAAATTTAGCAAGTTTCAAATACAAAAATTCAATATTATAATTGTTAACATGCTCATAATGTTCAAATTATAAAAATCTAAGTTGTATGTTTGTTATATACATGAATAAAAATATAAAAAAGCAATAATAAATGAATAAATATTAAATAAATTATAAATAAATTACATATAAATTATATATAAATAAAAATAAATAAATAAATTATAAATAAACATTGAACAAATTATAAATAAGGAATAACCAGAAACGTTTAAAAATTAATATAAAAAAAAATTAAAATAAAATGATCTAACGTCACCGTGCTTACAAGTTCACTTTGCAGCTTCAACTGAAGCTGATCTTCCATACGCAGCTCTATTTATACTGCCAGCTCTCCTTCTTCATGTGCTGCTCCTTGGTATGCTCACTCGGCGACCACTCAGTGTCTCTGCTGGCAGCAGTAATCTTGAGCTGTATTCAGTTGACTTGCGTTCTCTTTCACTCTTAATGGGCTACTCAGTTGCAATCGCAACCTAAATTCCACAGGCAGTTCTATTTATAGACTAAACGTTCTTCTTCTTTCAATCGTGAGCACTGCATTGCTTTGAGCCTATATGTTAGAAACTTCTGAAATGCTCGCTCGCTCTTCTTCTTTCCATCGTGAGTGCTCGTTATATTGTGCTTGGGTATGAATCTCCTGCTCTGCTCTTGCATTGCTGTTGTATAGAGTATTTGATCTTGTTGTCTCACTTGCTCAGACAGGCTGAAAGCGCTCGTTAGTTAAAGACTTTTTTTGAGTTTTAATGCAGATGATGGATGATGTTTATAATAAAGTATTTAATTAGTTAATAATTAATATATTAGTTTCTTTAAGTTCATAGTCATAGTCAATTCAATACTAATTAACACAATAATTTCTAGAATTTTCTTCGTGAACTGTTTAAAATCTTTAAGTTTTTACAATCCATATTCAACTTAAGACAACATAAGATCAAAATATATGAATATTTGCCCGCCTTTTCTTCTTCTCGACGTCGCAGCACATTCCTTTTACCGATTCAAAATGTTTTTCTTTTCAAAAAGAAGTAAAACATTTATTGCGAGCGATTCGGAATCGCAAACGCTTGACTGTTCAATGGTATTCAGTAAAGGACTATGTAGACTATCCGGCTATCGGTATAACGTAAAGCACTGCTTGATTAATCGATATATGAAGTGCTGCGCATGCCAATCGCTGTTTTTATGCATTTTATTTTGTTTTTATTTGCGTTGCTTTTGTTGTTGTTTTGTTTTTGTTGTTGCAATTTTCACACTTTGGGAAAAAACCGCAAAACATTCAAGCAAAACAAAAAAAAAAAAGTAAAAAATACGAAAAATATATTACGTATACGCCACGACTGACGCCCGTGCTGCAGCTATTGTTGTAGTTGTTGTTGTTGCTGTTGTTGTTGTTGTTGTTCGTTTTGTTGTAGATGCTGTTCTTTCACTGCGCTGATTTACACAGTGTGTGTTTTTTCTGCAGAATCATTTTTTTTTGTATTTTTGTATTTTTTACACCTCGCGTTTGTTTGTTTTTTACGACTCACGTGAAGCTATAAAATAGCGCAGTTTGCGCTACAAGCGTCGTGTCATATTCGTGTGTGTGTGTGTGCGAGTGTGTGTGGGTGTCTCTGTGCAGACATTCGCTAGCTGTTAATTATGCTTTTAAGCAAATTAGCAGCTGCATTGATATACGCAAATATTGCGAAATCGATTTGTGCCATGCAAGCCAATAAATTTCGTGCAAACACGGAGCCAGCCATCAAAATACATGCAAATACACAAGCAGAGCAAACACAAAAAACTTGGCAACATGCGTGGAAAAATATTTTTTTTTTATATTTTTCATACTCTGAATCTATAGAAAATGGGAGATTAGAGTATATTGGTTTTGTTGAAATGTATGTAACAGGCGGGTGGTGGCGTAGTACTATATATATATTGATATATTGTATTGTAGTTAATATATATTGATACGAGCTGATTCGATATAGCCATGTCCGTTTGTCCGTCCGTCAGTAGGTCCGTCCGTCAGTCTGTCTGTCCGTATGAACGACGAGCTGAGTCGATATAGCCTGTCCGTCCATCCGTCCGTCCGTCCGTCCGTCCGTCTGTCCGTCTGTCCGTCTGTCCGTCTGTCAGTCTGTCCGTCCGTATGAACGACGAGCTGAGTCGATTTAGTGTGTCCGTCCGTGTGTTTTTCCGTCTTTCTGTCTGTCCGTCCGTATGAACGCAGCCATTACAAAAGTTATAGATCTGAAAATGTTAAATGCATTCTTGTGTATACCATACGCAGTACAAGTTTCCCTTTTTTTCGATAACTCAATCCATTTGCCTATTATCGATAATAATCGATAATTTGACTTGGTTTTTTGAGCGTAGTTTGTAAACTGTAAGAGCAAGAAAGTTCAGATTTACTGTGTACGTTCGTGTAATGAATATAGTGATTTTGTAAAATCAGATTTTGAAATTTGGATTTTGGATACCAGCTCCCTATACCCCAAAGAACGTATTTAAAATACTAGAGAAGTGTGCTTTGGCAAATGCAAACATATAAATGTCAATATAATGCTCTGAAAGTTTGATTAAGAAAGTATATCTATAAGAAAAGTTATTGGAGAATCAAATTCTGATAGTAAAGTCCATATTGCAACCCAAGCGCAGTCGCTGCGTAAATTGCGCAGTCAGCAGAGCGCCTATGCTTGTGTGTGTGCATGTGAGTGTGCATGCGTGTGTATGTATTGGTTGTAATGTATATATAGATGAAGCATAGAATGAATGACATATCGTCTCTTCGCAGAGTTCCAGGATATCTCCTAGTCTCTCAGTCTCAACTTAAGCACTCTGACTTGTTATATGCATATATTTTGCTGGCAGGGCCAACACTTAAAGCAAATGTGTGTCAAATCTTTAATTTAATTCGATTATATATATGTATATATATATATACTTTTCGTTTGAGGGAGTTTTTTAACTTTGGCAATTTGATAATTACAAACGAAATCCTATTAGCCCCGTTTATTTATGCTAATTTCGTTATTTTCGTATAATTCTTAAAACATGAATGCCTGTTATCGCTGCTCCGCTGCGCAGCAGCTGCCGTTAATTTAATTTGCCATAGAAAAAAGTTTACACACACACACACTCACACACACATACACACACGTGTATTTTGAATGCGTACATTATAATCTTCTATTGGATGGAATGGGCAGGGCAGACAGCAAAAGTTAAACGTGCACCTGACTCGAACCCAAACACACACACACCCAAACACACCTGGCTGTTGGCATTGCTACATGGCAGCCGCCATGTCGCTTTCAATTATGTCACATGCGTGCGGCATCTTCATCTTCATCTTCAGCTGCTGCTGCTTGGCTGCTTGGCAAGCTACCGAGCATAACAATCACGGAGCATTGGCAAAAGGTCTTTGTGAATTTTTACCTTTACCTTTACCTTTATCACTTTATGACAAAATGTTGTGACATGCATAAAAAAGCGACTCTGCCCGCTCCACTAATTGCCAATGCTTATTAATTATTAATTAGTTGCGTCTAATATTCTTAACTCAACTCAAAGTTACCTATCATTAGCAGCAATTGCTAATTAACATACGCCCACCTGCCACAGCTCACATTACAATAGGTAAAATTTTTTATTAATAATTTAACTTGACTAATTTCTAAGAGTTGAAAAGTTATTTTCGTAGGCAAACTGTTCGTTGAGCAATGAGCAAGAAAAGATTAGCTCAGATCGAGTACCTGGCACAGGTAAATTTTGTTTATATACACGTCTTATTCTTGTACTTAGGACAACAAATTTGTATCGTAAAATTAATTAAATCCACTGTGGAGCCATTGGCATTGTCTAGCTGCGATTTCATATGCCATTAGAAATTTTATTACCAGCTATAAAGTTGAATTTCAGCCTTGACGTTCTGTGCAGGCAAAGATCAAGAATTTGGCTTCATTGATTCAATTTCTTATTAACTTTTATGCCATGAAAACGGAAACTCAAACTGGAACTTTATTTACCAATAAATGTTGCCTGTCTCGCCCTCTCTCCCTCTCTTCTTCCCTCTCCCTCTCTCATTTTTATGGCATTTTAAGCCAATATCCGTTAACGCCCCGATTGTTGCCATTCTCGACAGATTGTCCAGAAGTCGTAGGTCATTAAAATGTCTGCTCGTCTGCTTGTTTATGGAGTTTAGAGAGAGAGCATATGACTTGGCTTAAACAAATACTGTTAGCTCTGCTAATTGGCCCAGGCCAAGGCTGCCTGCTGCAGACATGTTTTGGTTTACTTCGAGCTGCGCTTAAACTACAATTTTATATAGCAAAAATCATGCTTCAGTTGCTTTAGTTTTATTGGCAGCAGCAGCAACCACAGTTTGTTGTTGTTGTTGTTGTTATTGCCAGCCAAATACTTGACATTTTATTACGAAAAAGGGAATGCACAAGCTGCTCACATGTAGCATACTACGATTTTGTCATCCCAGCCGGGGGCGCTGAAATAAAAATGAGCTAGCGAACTGTGAAAGGTAAAGCCCCAACCCCAACCCCAACCCCAACCCCAACCCCAACCCCAACCCCAACCCCAAGCCCAACCCCAATCCCCAGTCCCAGCCCCAACCCTCAACCCATTCTAACTAAAACCTCAGGAAGTTGAGCTACACAGCATTGAGTAGCGCTGGGAACTTTGCAAAAAATTACTAGCATAATAACGCAAATATTTTACGATACTCACACACACACACACTCACACACACACACATAGAGGGTAACAAACGACAAGCCAAAAACTTAACTAGCCGCGGGCCAAGAGCAGCAAACAACGTAAATAAAATTTCATTTCATTTTTGTGCTGTATATTTATTTTTATACTCATACACAAAGTGAAATGAGTATATTGGTTTTGTGCAATGTCCGTCACGCTGTCCGTCCGTCTGTCTGTCCGTCCGTCTGTCCATTTGCACAGTTTTAAAGCTAGAGAGTTGAAATTTTGAATATATACTCGTGTATACCCTCGAATTATAAAGTGTCAAGATTTTCCCGATACGCCCACTAGGGGCGTGGCAAATCGGAAAATGCATTTTCCGATATCTCAGAAACACTACTTCTAGCAGAGCTAGAGAGTTGCAATTTGGAATGAAGACTCTCGTTGACTACCCAAGATCAAAAAGCTATGACGGATATATCTACGCCCATAGGAGGCGTGGCAAACCACAAAAGTTTATAGCTTCTACAGTTTTAGAGCTAGAAGCTTCAAATTTGGATAGTTAAGTTACTGGTGAGCTATCTACGGATATATCTACGCCCATAGGAGGCGTGGCAAACCACAAAAGTTTATAGCTTCTACAGTTTTAGAGCTAGAAGCTTCAAATTTGGATAGTTAAGTTACTGGTGAGCTCTTCTATCGATGCGCCAAAAATCAATTTTTACGCCCCTTATGGGGCATGCCCGGCTAAAAAACACCCTGTAATTTTCGCATTTTTTGAGTGTAAGCATCCAAATTTCACACTTACGTTACTCTTCACTACTTCTAAGAACTGGCCAAAAATTATGTGTCTATGCCCACTGGGGGCGTGGCAAATCGGGAAAAACTGTGCGATTTTCCGATTCTCAGTGAGAAAAGCAGAAATATATACCGATATTACAGCTGATCTCCTCTATTGATTTCCAAAAAATGATATATGTAGAAACCAATTGAGGGCGTGGCAATGGGCGTGAACTGGGCGGGTGTGAGTGTGAGTGAGTATCCCGCAGTCGGTAGCGCCCGACTGCAACGTTCTTGTTTTTTTTTTCTTTGCTTCCTTATATTATAGCATACTTTTAGGTAGCGCACGCATTGCTTGCATTGAGGTTAATTTCTGTGGATGGTTTTTGGTCTCGTTTCTGTTTTGGCATTTGATGGGCGCGGCTGGATTGGCTGGATTGGCCAACAACTGATTGTGTATGCCGGCGGCGCAGACGCAATCAGCTGCATGGCTCCGGGCCGATGATGCTTCATTTAAAAAGCAAATAAAATTAAAATACGCGCATATATATACATATATATTTTTTCCAGCAGATCAAACAACAGTCGAATTATGGGCAAATACTCTATACAAAAAGCTGGCTCGGGCGCCAGCTGAGACGCCAATCGAAACGAATTGTGTGTGAGTGTGTGTGTGTGTGTGAGTGTGGTGTGTTGGCAAATTAAAAGCAAATAACAGAGCGCACAAAGAGCAAAAAGAAGCAGAAAAAAATCAATTAAAATCAAATAAAGCTTTGTGCAAATATGTAGCTGATTTAAATTTATTTTTATGCCCTGCACTGCTCAGATGAGCTTCAGCTCCAGTCACGCCCCATGCCGATCCCTCGATCCACAACTCATTAAAGCACACAAATTATTGAAGCGCCAGCGACAACGACAGCGACGACGACAACGACATCGACAGTGTTTCAATGGGCCTGGCCACTCGTCTGGCCAGCCGCATCCGCATCCGCACCCGCATCCGCATCAGTTGCTTCGAGCCCATTGTCGGCGCCTTCAACATGGGCATCAGTCAAGTGCCACTGCAGTTGCCAGTTGCATTGAATGAGTAGAACTGTCCCCCCTCCACCCTCCCTCCCTCCCACACAGCTTCAAAGAAAGCGCACAATTAATAAAAAATGGAATTCATTTCCATCTCTCACGCTGGCAATGTCAACAGGGCTCAATAGCATCGTGTTCATGTCGGCAAATTATGCGACAGCCTTCAGCCTTTTTTCATTCTTTTATTATTAATTTGATAATTGAGGGTCTAGAGCAGGAGCTCAGCTGCAAATCAAAGAGAACTGAAGTGTGGTTGATGAAGTATATAATAGACAAAGTACTTATTGATGTGCTATATAGAAATGTTATGTTAAGCATTACTATGTTAAGCTACATTACAATATTTACAAAATATATACATATATATGTCGCTTAGCTATCATATTATGTTATTTAAACAGCTAAATCTGTTAACAGTTTATAAAGTCTGTTAAATTGTGCTGTAATTGGCGCTTACAATTGCAGTAGTATTGGTGACAGACTGCGAGCTTATCATGATTGGGTAATGTTATGCTATGCAATGTGGTCTGTTAACTTGACAGTGGGACGAGAGTCGTTTAACAGTGAAGAGCTTGTACAGAGTTCTTGTAACAATGTTATCCAAGTGAGTTTGCGTTGTGCACGCTGCTCAGTTCAAACTTGCATGCTAACTGCGAGAGAGAGAGAGAGTGGAACAAACATAGCTGTTGCCACGATTGAGCTATAGCGTCTTTTAACAGTGCCTGTTGCTGAACTTACTCTTGCTTGTGACTGAGTGAGAGCGAGACGGCTACATAATCCTTTCGAACTTCGTTCTGATTGTTAGTGGAGAAGGAGAAGGACAAGAGATGGGTATTCTGCAAGAACTCAAGAGAGATTCAGATTCTAGCACACACACACACAAACTCACCCTTTGGCCTGCAAGCACTATACTTCTCTTACTCTAACATATTATCACGCAGAGCTTAAGCAGCACTCAGTACTCTGAGATATTTTTAGAAATGAAAGAGAATTTCACAGCCAATAATATGCTTGCATGATAAAATGCATGCAGTGCTTTGCTTTTAATGCTCTTACATGAAATGCTCTCTCTCTCTTCTCTTACATACAATGCTCAGATACCCAGCTCAGCGCATTTATAACTGTTTACAACTAACACAAAACATTTCTTAAAGAAGATCATAGCTGAGAGTTAGCTTTGTATGTGTTAAGTCTGACATGGAGCGTCTTATAGGGCTCCGAACTCAACTCATTGCCTTAACATATAATCTAACTGCAGCACTGTCAAAATTCAATGTGATCAGGACTCAGCTGAAATGTCTGAAAATTACCAAAATTATATCAAATTCCTGCCACCAATTCCTGTTTCTTAATGCTTAGAAACCGCAACTAGACTCTTTGTTCACGTGAAAACCGCGCAATAACAAAATGTTTATCTCTGAGTACATTCGCTGTTACATTTTTCCTCTTTTCCTGTGGTCAGCGAAATGTGATACAAAAAAAAAAAAACAAAACGAAATTTTGTCGGCCACAACGAACTAAAAATTAAAATTAAAAATTATTACACGCAATTCAAGTGCAAAAGTTTTTGCATTTCTTTTTGTTTATTTGCTTTGTGTTTTCATTTGTTTGCCGAGCGCTGTGAAATAACGGCGACAAGGTATTGCAATGGGCCCAACGTCGTTAAACAAAAGGGCAAAGGCAACCCTTGAGCAAATAATACTTAAACCCTCATTAAAGTAACTGAACAGAGAGAGAGAGAGAGGTGGAGAGAGGTGGAGAGAGGTGGAGAGAGGTGGAGAGAGGGGGGGAATGGGGAAAGTGTCACCCTTGCTCAGTTAATATAAACAAAGCACAGCAAATACAAAATACAAACACGCCAGCAAGTCAAGCAAATTTGGCCAATTTGTTTCTACGTTGACCCTACTCCTCATCCTCTTCCTGCTCCTCCACTGGCGTCCCAGAACTTCAGGCAAGTAATTAAGTTTTGTTTGAAATTTTTCTTACGCCTTTGTGCCAGGACCGGACCGGACACTATTTGGTGGCTTTTACATTTCCGCCATTTGCCGGAGATTCTTGTAAATTATTTGTACTTGGCCCAGCCCGAAAAAAAAAAAAAAACAAAAAACAAATAAAAGAACGTTAATAGTTCGCCCCTTTGGCGCCTTAATGAGCTCAACTCTTTAACGCATTAGCTGCAGCCGGAGCAAATGCGCTTAACTTCCACTTGAGCTCGCCACAAGGCGCCGCAAATCAGCCAATAATATCGCGCACACAAAGAGGCGCGAAAATGCCACAAGAAGACATAGTCGATGGTTCCATTGTCCTTGTCGATGTCCCTGCCATAAATAATTCCCATATTTCTCTGCACTCTCTCTCTCTCTCTCTCTGTGTTTCTCTCTGTGTTTTATCAGTGCATGCATACATATACATATATATTTGTTTGTTCTTTAAATAAATAAATTTCGGCTTTTACTCGCTTATTCTCTGCGTATCTCTGCGCATATTTATCTGCCAGTTTATTTCTGTGTGTGTGTCTCTGTGTGCATGTGTGTGTGTAAGTTTGTGTTTGTCCATACTTTTGTCATCATGTATTTAATTACTCAGACAGTTTTCATTAAACGCTGAACTGAACTGTGCCTTCTCTCTCTCACTCTGCCTCTCTCTCTCTCCCTATCTCCCTCTCGCTGCCAGCTCGTTCTTGACCGACCATAAAGCAAGCAAAAATATCTTGCAATTATATTTGCATGTGCGCTCAAAGTGTTTGCCAATGGGGAAACGCGCAAAAGACAAATACAGCGCGAGCCATACACAAGTTGGGCATGCCAAATGCGGTGATACTACGTAAGTTGCTTACGTAATACGTAAGGCATAGATGGTGTATGACACAGTAAGAGCAATAGCAATTGAAATTCTAATAGAATACGAATGATTAAAGATATTTGAGTGGATACGCCCTTTACTTGAAGCTATATTCATGCCATTAAGTATAGAGTAGAAAACTAGTTATTAAGTTCTCTACACATTGCTTCAGGCATAAGCTCTAATTTTGAATGTGCAATGATATTCCGGAAATCTCGAATGTTGGCGACGTATCAGCTTTTCTGTTGGCTTTTCATTACAGACTACAAATACGATGGCGATATTTTCTATACTTCTTACCAATCTCTATCTGAATGTTGGCTTAAGATCTCAGAGAGATTGTATTCATGCTCATAATTGTTTTCCTAATACATTCTCAGCTAAATAGGAGCTCTTCTCATCTGTTCTTCTGCTCTTCTGCTCTTCTCTTCATTCTCTCATTAATTCCCATGCCCATTCACAATTCACATCATATCCTTGCACACAAAGTATCCTCACGTCCAGGGTATTTGCAGAATTGACCGGATGGCGTGGCTGGGAATCAGCGGAGCGCATTGTGAACGACCCACTGCACCACCTGCCGTTGTAAAATTCGAGCTGAAAATGCATTTTTCATGCGTTAATTTTTCATTTTTAATTATTCGATTATAAAGACCTTACATAATTGAAAGGCTGGCAGGCAGCACGTGCCGCTGGCAAAACAAAAAATAAAAAAAAATCGAAAATAAAACAGCTTCGAGATGCTTTAAAAATGTTTTTTTACAAAATCAACAATAATTGCCGTCTTTATGCGAAATGTAAGGCATTTAAATTATACATTGTATAAAATTTGTTGTTAATGTTTCCATTAATCTGTCGCGATTTTAATGAAGATGAAATCTGACAATAAAAAGTTAATGCATTGAGTGACCCAGCAAGAGTGGTAGTATTTTCGATGACTATATTTGAAAAAAGTTTTTCGAGTTCCCGATAATTGATGGTGAATAAAATGTTGTATATGATTTGCCATTTAATTACAAAATGTTTTAAGTCTACCGTACGTTTAAAAATAATTTTAAAAATTGAATTAAAATGCCAATTTAGTTGTTAATTTGCAAGCAATGCAATGCTGTTGTAGAGCATTCATCATTTGAATGTCGCGATTAAGCGATTTGACCATTTTCTCTGGGACAACGTCAACATTAATGTCAACAGCCTCAGCTAATGCAAACAAGAGAGGTCATTACTTGAAGCCAAAACTCGAGATGCCTGAAGCAAAGCCAGCGAAGTCAAGGCAGCATGAACATAACTTCAAAATTAAACCTAAAATGAAAGAAATTTTAAAATGTTTTTGCTTTAGTTCAATTTATTTTGTTATTGCTCACAGTGTAAAATACAAATATTTGTAAAATCAAAATATTAAAATAATTTTTATTTTATTTTATTTTATATTTTTTTCATTTTATTTTTGTTTAATTTTTATTTTATTTAAATTTTATTTATTTTTCATTTCATTTTCATTTTATTTACATTTTTATTTCATTTTATTTTTATTTTATTTTTACTTTATTTTTACTTTATTATTATTTTATTTTTATTTTTGTTTTATTTTTACTTTATTAATATTTTTAATTTAAATTTTATTTTTTTTTATTTTATTTTAATATTTATTTTATTTTATTTTATTTTATTTTTGTTGTTTTTAATTTTCATTTTATTTTTACAAAATTTATATTTTATTTATATATTATTATTTTTTTTAATTTTTACTTCATTTATATTTTATTTTTACTTTCTTTATATTTTATTTTATTTTTACTTTATTTATATTTTATTTATATTTATATTTTTATTTTATTTACATTTTATTTTGATATCATTTATTTTGGCAGCCAAAGTCAAAGAGCTGAAAATTTTTGAAATATTTACTCAAAGTCAGAGCCACGCACTCGCTGCACAAAACCGAGTAACGAACTAACTAACTATTTATAACTATTTGCTGGGTAAATAAGTTTGTTTAAATATGGCAGCTATTTGTTAACGTATATAAACTAAACTAAACTTCATATTTAACTAAAGCCAAGCGAAAGCAAAGCGAAATGCTAACAAAAATGTTGTTGTAAACATTATTTTTATAAAAATGTTGCTAAAAATGCAACACAAGGCAAAGCACACAGTTGTGTGTGTGTGTGTGTGTGTGTGTGTGTGTGTGTGTGTGTGTGTGTGTGTGTGTGTGTGTGTGTGTGTGTTGTTGAGCTAAACTATGCTGCAGCCGTGGGCATTCGCCTTGAATATGTACTGACTGCAGCCTGGCTCCGCTCACACACACAAATAGATGTCAGGGGAAATCTTGCGCCAATAACTTGCAACTGCTTATGACTCGAGCACGAGTCGCATCGAGTTGATCCAGCGGTGCGACAAGCGCTGAGCACAAGAATACTTAGTTATATATATAAAAAATATATATATTTATATACAGAGAGAGTATATATGGAATGTCGACGAGTTTTAACCGAATTTTTTTGCCACTCCTGTGCATTGTCCTGGGCGCTGTTTCGGCTGCCAACGCAACTGCTGCTGCCACAAATGTGCAAGTTTTTTTTTTTTTTTTCTGTGCGCATTTTCATGCTACGTCGCGCTGCATTCATAAACCAAGCGGCGAAGCCAGTCCGATTGCCTAGCAGCACAGGAAGCTCTACAACTGCTGCGCCAATTGGCCAAATGCTGATGCTCAGCTCAGCTGTCAGTCTGGCTGACCAAACATTGCACTGAAAGCTAACTGCCAAAGCGCCGAAGGCGGTGAACTGTTGGAAATGGCTGAGCTGAGTTTTGTATACACTTTCCATTGTTATATGAATAAATATATTATTAGAAATAAAACAATGTTTCAGTATTTTTGATTTTAAATATTTAAGTTCTATTCAAAGAAATTGAAGGTAGAAATAGAAATAAAGGTTGAAGGTAATAAAGAACAATTGTTTTATATCCTTTATTAGCCCCTTTATTGAACACATAATTTTAAAATAAATAATGTACAATAATTAAAAAGTAAATAAAATAAAACAAGTAGTAAGATTTATAAGAATGAAGAAACAAATTAATTAAAATAAATAATAGTAATTAATAAATAAATATATTCAAATAAATAAAGTAAATCAAGTAAGTATTATTATTATTAATTAAAATAAATAATATTATATAAATTAATTTATTAAAATAAATAATAAGAATCAATAAGCAAATATATTAAAATAAATAGTGTAAAAAAAAAGAAAGTATTAAAATAAATAATAATAAATTAAATTATTAATTAAAATAAATAATAATAAATATATTTAAAAAAAGTAAAACAATTAAGTATTAAAAAAATAAATAATTAATACAATAATAAATAGATTCATTTATTAAAAAAAAAAATAAATAAATAAAAAAATATATTCAAATAAATAAAAAAAAAGGCCAATTCATATTAACATAATACTTTTATTGCTTAAAACTAAACAATTCTCTTATATTTTCAATCAATATTTTATTTTAAAAAATAATAGTATAATTCTATCATAAAAATGCATTAAATATATATATATATATATATTAAAAAAAATTATATTAAATAATAATAAAAATCAAAATCACTAAAATAATAATAATAAAGACAAAAGAATAGTCTAAATTCATATTTTTATATTTTAACCTACAACTTTATATTCAAATATAACTTTGTATAATTTTATTATAAAAAAATGCATTCAAAAAGAAATATGCCTCAGCTAAACTAGCTTTTATTTACCATGCAAACTTTTATTTTTTAGACAAACTTAAAAATATTTGTACTCTTATCTGAGCTTATCCTTTACATTATATATTTTATTTTTTATATATATATATATATATTTTTTTATATTTTTAAAAAAATATGTTGTTTGTTATTCTTTTGCCTTGAAAGTTGCAGCTTCTTGCCATAATTGCCTAGGGCCTGGCTGGAATTCCCTTGGCTTGCGTTGGCTGCAGCCGCAAAACATTTTGTTGCCAAGCAAAAGTACATTCTGTTTTGGCATTGCCGGGAAACTTAACTAAAAAAAATAATAAAAAACGAATAGAAATGGTAAAAGAAAAGTATGTCAAGTGAACATGCGAGAACTTTGTGGGGAAAATCAAAGAAAATCTAAGCATTTCATTAACATTTCATTGGCGCTGACTAAATGCGCGTTGATTGATTGTTTCGTGTACTTAATTTAATGAATTATTTAAGCAAATCTAAGGCAGCTAGCAAATGCTTATAACTTTTTGTTTTTCTCCGCATTTTTTAAGTATTTTTCGGGAAAAGTTTTGCTGCGAGAGACGAGGCGAGGCGAGGCGAGTCGAGACGAGCATTAAAAGAAATATACCATTAATAAAATGTTTCATTCATTTATTTTGTGTTCCAGCCCCCTTTTCTCTTTTATCTTTTATCTACGCTCAAGTTGCGTGTCTCCGTTTTTCTGCTTGATTAACATAATCCACCATTTATTATAAGTTTTACGCTGCTTACCAATGTGTGTGTGTGTGTGTGTGTGAGGCTCTGTGATTTAATTATGTAATAGTTTGATTGAAGTGGACTTAATGCGGACTTTGGCCTAAGCTTAAGCTGCCATCTACTGTGCGTGTGTGTGTGTGTGTGTTGTATGGCATTTTAATTGATTTGTTTTGCTCAGCGCCTTGTTTGGCCTTGGCTCAAATCGGGCAAGTTCAACGACGCCCCGCCTTGGAGTGCAGACAGCTTAGTTGACTGATTCGGCCGCAGACGAATGGCATAATGAATGTTCCTTTAATAGGATATAACGGTGGTTGTATTCTACTTAAGATGTAGATGATATATGTATATGTATATATATATATATATATGTATACCTAATAGTATCGAAGTGATTAAGGCAATGCCTAATCGCATTGATTTGCCCATCTTTGTAATGAAGACATATACTTGGAGTGATTTGCAATTAATTTATGCATTATATAAGAATTTTCAACGACTCTTAGCTTCAAATTATATATATTATTAGGTAATAAAAATCTCATATATAATATTTAAATTTAAATACACTGGAATATCTTTTTCTCTGCCAAGAAACAAACCCTTCTTTTTTATTCCTATTATTTATGCGGGAAATGCCTTAAAATGCAGCTCAACGGGGAAACAATATATTTAAAAAGTTTTTGTTTTACAATATTTCATTTGACAGTTGTGGCAAGCGCTTTTCCTCTTCCTCTCTGGCAATGTCCTTGCGCAAAGTATAAATGAAAGTCACGAAAGATTTCGTCCAAGTCCAAGGAGGGCCAACTGTCCAGACTCTCTAAATACTTTCGGCTGCTGCTGCTGTTGCTGCTGCTTTTCAACAGAAGCCAAAGCAACAAAAGAAACGTAAGGCAAAGAATAAACAATAAATAGAATAAATATGTAAAGCATTCAAAGAAATTAGCATATTGCGCTTGGGCAACGGGGCCCAACTCCACTCCATGGCGAGGCCGAGTTCAAGTTTCTAACCTGATGCCCAAGTACTTGCCGGGACTTTAATGTCCGGTGTTTGAATTGCGCTCAAACTTTTTTACTTGGCAGAGAGCACACATATACACACACATACATATATATATACATATATATATATATATATCTTTGGTGTTGGCCAAAGTTTAAAGTTTGCGTATGGCAACGGCGCATAAGTCAAACACGTGCCCGCAGCAGACAGACGGCCAAAAGTTGCTGCAGATAGAACACCTGCTAACCGGGCTCGGTCAATTTGAATTCAACGCCTGCAACAGCGTCCAATGGGTGTAACAATTCACTTCCTATACACACACACACACACACACACCCATTCTGACTCCAAGTCTCAGTGTTGTGCTTGCTCTGGTTACACTGAAATGAATAGCTAATCTTTAGAATAAATGAAATGAATTTTTCTTTGGCTCGTGCTATTGGCAGTAGTGTTTACCCCCAGCCCACAGAGAACCCCCCCGCCCCCCATCGCCCCGCCCACCTTGCCACCGCTTGCTTGCTGTGCGTGCAGTAAATCGCATTAATTTGGTATGCTGACCACAAAACTGGGATTTATTAAATAGTCAACTGAAACTCGCACCAACAAAGGCGCCGCGGCATGAGGCAAAGTGAAACGTGCGTGACACACACACAAATGCGTTCGACACACACACACACACACACACACACGCACACTCATAGAGTTGTACATTTATATGCTCTTCTAGGGCAAATCAGGCATTCGAAAAAGTTAAGAACTCACACACACACACACACATATGGCCAACAACTACTATTCGACTGTGACACTCCTGACCCTTTGCCATCTTCTTGTTGGCTGAGTTGGCTGGCATTTGGCGCATACAAAGGCCGAGGCGAGGCGGGGCCTGGCGCACTGAGTGTGGCACATCCGTATCTGTGCTCACTTTTCCGCTTGCCATTCAATTTTACAATGACACTGTGTAATTCAAACAGTGGTAATCATTTCAAATGTCTTTTTACAAAAAATAAAATTCTGGAGAAATATCTATATACATATATATATAAATACTTTGATATCAAAATAGAGCTAGTTACTCATACGCAGCGTTGGTGGATTGATATTGATTTTAAATGTTAAAGGTGTCTATAAAAATAAAGAGAACAGGAGAGTGAAGGGAGAGAAAAGATAGAAGAGAGGAAAAGAGATAAGAATAGAAGAAAAGTAAATGAAAGAAAAACTAAATGATTATAAGAGGAGAGAAGAGAAGTGAATGGAAGGGCAAATCATACGCACTGTTGTTGGAGTCATTATTATATCATTTAAGTAAAAGTTGTATTTAAGGATAGTGAGAAGAGAAGAGGTGAGAAGAGAAGATAATAGAATAGATGAGAGCAGAACATAAAAGGAAATATAGATAAGAAGATAAGATAGAAATTACTCATATGCTTTGTTGACGGATTGATATTGATTTTAAATGTTAAAGGTGTATTAAAGAACAAAGAGAAGCGAAGAAAGGATAAGAGATGAAAAGAGAGGAGAAATGAAGGGAGAAAAGATGAGAAAAGAAGAGGAAGAGAAGAGACGAAAAGTGAATGGTAGAGAAGAGTTACTCCGAGAAGAGAAGGAAATATAAAAGAAGAGAAGAGTTACTCCCACGCACTGTTGTCTGATTCGTATTTCGATAAAATGTTATATAAGGTAAATAAGGATAAAGAAAAGTGAAGAGAGGCGAAAAGTTGTGTAGAGATGCCAAGAGGAGGAAAGAGTAAATAATAGAAAAGTAGAGAAGGGAAGAGTAGAGTAACTCATACGCACTGTTGACGGAGTCATACTCGTTTCATTTCATATGTTTTAGATGTATTTAAGGATATCAAAGAAGCAAAGAGAAGAGAAGACATGACAAGAGAAGAGACGAACTGAGATGAGAAAAAAGAAGAAAAAGAAATGTTAAGAGAAGGTAAGAGAGAAGAATAGTTACTCATACGCACTGTTGGCTTATTCATATTTATTTTAATTATTATTTTTGTATAAAGGGATTCATACTTATAATTTTTTAAATTATCTATAACAGATTATGAGAAAATATACACAATTTATTTAATATTTTATTTACTTTTTATAATTTTTAAAATTTAAATTCTAAAAATATATTTGCCAATATATTTCAGATCAGTTAAATCATTATGCGAAATAAGCTTGAGTGTGTGAAGAATTAGGCCTTATTCGAGCTAGAAAAAGTCCTTTATGTATAATGTACATATATCAATCGATAAGCCAGCTCCAATGTTATTATTTCAAGTACTCAACATAAAAGATTTCTGTATATTTCTCTTTTCTTCTCTTCTTTCTGTCACTTTCCAATTCATATTCATTCATACTCCCATTTCATTTAGCTCTCATTAAAATCTCAGCATTTTGTCCACTGTATCTATGGAAATAATGTCTGAATGCTGGCTGGCTGCACTTGCCTTTCATTATGCAGGCTGAAGGCAAGTGCTTACACATCCGCTGCTGCCGTTGCTGCTGCTGGCGTTGCTGCTGCTGCTGCAAGGCAGTGAGTCAAAAATCTTTCAACTGGAATGCAAATGCCGCCCCGGCAAGTCAATAAATAAATTCAAACAATTTGACAACTTGCTCAATGGTGTCCCAAATTGTATTGGCACCCAGGGATTGCGGGCTGCTTGGGGTTGGGAGTTGAGCTTGTCAGGGGGGTTCATGGGGGGTTCAGGGGGGCTTAGGGGGTTCAGGCGGGTTCAACAGTTGCTCAGTTCCTTTGATTGTCAACCGGCGACGGCAGCTGGAAATGGTGTATGGATCTGGATCTGGGTCTGGGTCTGGGGCTAGTGCGTGCCCAGCAATTGCGTTTGAGCGAATTTAAATTAAAGTGTCATTGAAATTGGCATCCCTTCAAACGAAATAAAATTTATAGTTTCGGCAACGCTTTGGCCGAGCTGTTTATTTCAGCATCTTACAGCAACGACTACACTCGCATGTCCTTTTCATTTTCATTTTCATTTCTCGGTTTTCGCATTTCAATTTCTATAAGTGTTGAGTGCCGGCTCACACACACACACACCCACACAAACACACAGAGACAAACACACACACATTCACACGTCCAGTTTAGATTTATCACTTTTGATTTTGGGGCAACCGAATCACACTCCCTCCCCACACACACAGCCCCCACTCAAGTCCTATTGATTTAATACATTTATTTGCTTTCGACCCGCCTGACTTTATGCGAATTCAATGTCTGTTTCGACTTTTGTTTGTGCCAAAAAAGTTTTAATTCAATTTTGCCCATTGCCGCTTTATCACATTAAAAACTTGTCCGGCCCCGCCCCACATTGCCTCAATGGCCTCAAGTAAACCGCTCGCTCGGTTCACGTGTCATTTCGTTTGAGCCAAAAATATTTTCTGTATGATTTATGCAGAGTGGCGAAAGTTTTCACGGTTCACGTGTCTCTCTGAGAGAGGGAATGAAAGAGAGTGAAAAAGAGAGAGAGAGAGAGAGAGAGAGAGAGAGAGAGAGAGAGAGAGAGAGAGAGAGAGAGAGAGAGAGAGAGAGAGAGAGAGAGAGGGAGGGAAAGAGAGAGAGAAACAGATAGAGAAAAAGAGACAGACATAGAGATAGAGAGAGATGGAGAAAGAGGGAGAGAGAGAGAGAGAGAGAAAGAAAGAGATGGAGAGTGATGGAGAGAGAGAGAGTGGGAAAGAGACAGTGAGAGAGAGAGAGAGATAAAGAGAGTAAGAGAAAGAGAGAAAAAGAGAGAGGCAAAGAGTGAGAAGGAGAGAGAGAGAGACTGAGAGTGAGGGGCTAAGAAGTGATTTAGAGAAAGAGAGTGATTAAATGAAAGGAGATGAGAAAGAGAAAGAGACAGACATATTGAGAGAGATTGAGAGTGGGAACGAGAGAAAGATGGATAGACAGAGCGCGAGAGAGAGAAAGAAAAAACGAGCTTGATAAAGAAAGACAGATAGATAGACAGATGGTGAGAAGGCTGGGGGGGGGGGGGGGAGGGGGGTAAAGCGCGAAAGAAAGTTTTCTATATAGATTGAGAGAGGCCGTAAAGGAGAAAATATGGAGAGAAAAAAATAACGGAAATACAGTGTATGTAGTCGTGCATGTTTGATCTCGTTCACTTTCATGTCTTTTTTTTTAAAACCTATTTTTGAAGAAACCTTTTCTAAGCGATTATCATGAACAGTACAAAGCGCAGGCTTAAATGGACTGCTTGTTGGATTTATACATATAATATATATAAATTTTATATAAAATAATAATATTTAATATATTTCATCATAAACTCTAAAATATTTCATAAGAAACTTAACTTATTTATATATCACTATTTTTTTTAATAATATTTTTTCAATGTTTTTCTCTTTTGTTTCTTTGTATTTCTTGCTCACTCTATAACCAGTTTTTGATTTATTTTCACATTTAATGAATTGTATATATGTTTGTCTGTTTTCTTAAATATATATATTGTATATACATCAAATACATTATTATAAATTAATATTGTCTAAGTAATTTCACACTTTTAGCGCAAATGAAACTCGTGCAAAGTGCCCTTGTTTGTTGAGCAGATTAACTCTTACTCTTTGATGATGTTGCAAATTCTAAATGCAGTCGATATTAAGAGCAGATAATCACCTTTAGCTTAGCTGCTGAGCTTTATGTGTCATCAAACAAATCACTTGCACTAAAAAAAAAAAGCCATTGAAGCGCAACTCATTACGAGTATGTGAACCATACGATTTTGATCCTTTTGACCAGGATTGCCAATACCAATGCCAATGCCGTTCAACTCGTTGGTGTCTCTCTCTCTCTCTCTCTCTCTATGCACTTAATTCCATAAACCTTTCACACTCCACTCCTTTTGATTTGGCAGCAAAAGCAAAGTACTCGCCAGAGTCAACAGTTTGGAAAATGAACGTAGACAATGGAAGAAAACAAAGCAGAAACTATTCAGTAAATGCTTCAATACATAGACGCACTTTGCGTAGTATTTACGACTAATCCAAAATGATGTGTCTGACTTCCAGCTATGGGAGAGATACTATTTTTTTTTTGTACTCAATGCAATGACCGTTCGTTCATACAGGTCGTCGCCGTTGTCCACTTTCATTTCACCTTCAAAATGAAAAGTTTTCGCACGTTTTGTTTTTTTTTTTATTTTGTGCCGTTTGTAAATCAACAAAAATCGTCTATTTTCTAAGGCGGAAGTCGTATATTTCATTTATGAGCTACAATAGCGGAAATGAAAATATTAAACCATAGAAGTGGACGCCGACCAGGTTACAAAAAAAGTAGACCGAAGCCCAGCTCCTCGCTCACCGCTCCCTGATTCTGGTGGCGTTCGTATTTGTGTAGCACTCGAAGGCCCAAGCGAGTGCTGCGACCAAAAAAAAAAATAGAAAAAGAACAAGAAAATAAACAAGTTAGAAAGGTCTAGTCGGGATAGTGCCTGACTAGCAGATACCCTGAATGCGGATTAATCTGTGTTTATATTTATATATAAGCTTATATATATAGGCTTATATTATATAGCTTATATATAAGCGCAGCGGTCAAGAATGCACGCATTTGCATGTATGTGAGCACATGTATAGAGCAAATGCATAGGTTTCGCGCTTGGCCAAACATTTTGTTGAATAACTTCGATGTTACTTAAAGAATTTTAATGAAATTTTTAGTATTTGATTTACATATTCTATTGAATATTTATCAATTTAGTACAATTAGCTTTGTAATTCAAACTCTACCTCATATTGACTTTATATGTAGGGGATCTTTGTAAAAATAGAAGTTGATTTGCGCATGCTATATAAGGATCTAAAAATATAATTGCAATTCTCAAACTCTTATAGGTTCTGAGATCGACGCATTCATACACACGGAAAGACGGACGGATGGACGGACAGGGCTCTATCCAGTTCATCGTCCTGATCATATATATATACCATATGGGCTCTGCCGCGCCTCCTTCTGCTTGTTACATACATTTCAACCAAACAATTATACCCAGAAATTCCATTTTCAATGGGTTCAGGGTATAGTAATATATATAGAGGGACACAAAGCACACACAGACACACACACACACACACACACACACAGAGAGAGAGACGGACACTCACATGACCAGCCGTAATGTTTTTCCTTCATTTTTTTTGCCTTTGCCTTTGCCTTTGCCTGTCTATAGTTTGCTTGAATGGTTTTCAATGAGTTGTTGTAGCTGCTTTTGCAGCAATTGTTGCTGTTGGTGCTCCTCCTGCAATTTTCTTATAAAATTATAATGTCCAGCAAAGGACTTTTTTTTTTTTCATTCTCTCTGCTTTTTTAATGCAACAAAAATTGAATAAGTCTCAGCTGTTGTCAATGTTGATTTTGTTCTTGTCTTCGTGCTGTTATTGTTGTGCTCTCAGTCTAATATGAAACGTAAACGTGATTTGCTAGCTCTCTACCTGACATCCTTACATCCTTTTACACACACACACAAACACACACATGGTCAACTGCCCTGTGGGCATCTTGGCAAAATTAAAATACCCATTTTGAACCCCTGCCTTCGACCACATACTTTGTATGCATGCCAATCAATGGTAATTTGCTCTATTAGCTTACAGTTTGAGTCTCTATGTGTGTGTGTCTTCTAGCAGTTCCTTCCATTAATTTGTTTGCTTATTAAATTATGGTTTTTTATTACATTGACCATCTATGTGAACCTTGTTCAAGGCATTCCATAATTACTTCAACTCATCTAATTGAACTGCTTGGCATTCTTGCCATCGTTCATTGTGCTGTAAACAGTTTTATGGCAGCTCAATCAATGCGCAACTAACATTAAAATTAATATAATATAATCAATAGAGAATTATTTAATAATAACCAACAATTTGCTTTGGGCAAGTTTGCTTTCATTTGCGCAGGGTGACCCAATTAGAGCAATAGGCAAAGAAATTGTAGAGGGTAAGAAAAATATTTAGGATATTGTATGGTTATAAACTTTATTTTGTAGCTTAATCTATGCCGTTGTATTCGAATTAGCTTAATATTGAAATGACTGGCAAGACTTTGCTGAAAGTATTACTAGCTTAAGCTTTAATTACTTCTTGAACCTATTTTTCAGGCTCTTTCTCAATTCTAGTTGATATTTAACAGCCATATTTGCTTCATTTCGTGTCAATCTTTGCCTGGCTGTTTGCTTAAGTTCTCAGAGAGTCTAATCATGTTTAAAATTTTGAACTGTGCAACAAGTTGCCTGCGTATTGAAGCCAGGTTGAATATCAACTTCACGCTAAAAATCACAAGGCATATTAACAATTTAGCTAGAAGTTCAATAAATTTTTATTAATTATTTTTAAGCATTAATCAACCATAAAATAATTTCAAATTAAATGGCAAGCTATATAACATTTTAATTTTTAAATTAATGTTAATAATTTAAACAGCTGCTGAAATATAATTATTGAAAGTTTTATCACTCTTGTTGGGTCATTACATATAAACAGCTAAATAAACAAATTAGTAAAACATTTCTTATAAAAATCTTTAAATACAGTTGAGTTTGATGAGGAAATTAATCAGATACGACAGTTGATTATATGCTAAGTTAGTATATATATTTTATAATATTTACAATATTTTAAATAATATATAAATATATAAATTAAATATTAAAATATTATATATTATTTTTTTTTTAAATATATTATTTTTTTATATAAATTATTTATTTAAAAATATTTTTATAATAATAATAATAATAATAATAATAATAATAATAATAATTTTTATAATAATTATATACATAAATATCTAAAAATTTTCATACCAATTCACATTCCGTATAAACGCTAAGCAGACTATCAATAACTGGCCCGCCAAACAGCTAACTTAACTCTGAACAAGCTGCTAGCTGTAATTATTATTTTGGACAACTATATTTCGGTTAGCAGCTGGGAGAATGGTCAATGGCAATGTCTCTATGGACTGTGGGCCGGGAGTGCGCAGACATTTGCAATATTTTGGGGCAGAAGAAGGCTAGAAACAAAAGCAATACACAGAAAACAGCGCCACAGACAACAGCAGAGCAACAACAACAACAACAACAACTGAGCTCGGGTTCAGGGCAAACACACAAACGCCATTAGCTAGTTGGTAGCGACAACTTTTCACATTGTAGCCGCTGGGCGCACAGACACGGCTCGTAGGACGCAGAGCGCCGAATAGCAGGTCCAGCAGGTCGGCGTGCACACCTCAACGACGCGTCGTAACGAGCGAAGCCGCAGCCACAACATAATAAACACCAAGCTGGGCATTCCCATCACCATCAACATCAGTGGCAGTGGCAGGAGCAGTGGCAGTGGCAGTGGCAGGAACTGGAACCAGGAGCAACGTGCTATTATCAACATCATCAGCTATTGTCAAAGTTTGGCGCATTTATTTGGTTGCTCAATCAGCGCCCAAAGCGCTTTCGCTTTCGCGTTCGTTTTTGCTTTTCCTTTTGTCTGCTGCTGCGGCTGCTGCCTCATTTTTATCAAAGCACCGAAACTCCACCTGCGCCACAGCCGCCATTTACAATAATTACCATCAAATGAACAAACAAACTTTTGTGCCGCTTGTCCGGGACTAGCAAAGTGGTGAGCCCCGACCCCAAAAAAATATATGCTCACTCTTAACCTCCGACTCATGCCAGCAAATACACCAGTCAACAGCGAAAAAAGTTATGGGGGAACTAGCTAATATAAGTAAATGTGGTTAAATGCCTCAAAAATAAAATAAATAAAAAAAATTAAATTTTTATTTATATAATAATAGTATAAAAATGTATGTAATTTATATAATTATAATAAAATTATAAAAAATAAAAAATAAATAAATAAAATAAATAATATAAAAATAAATTTTAAGAAATTTTATGAATTACAATTAGAACTTAGTAGAGTGTTGACCCAGCAAGAGTATTACTCTTTGCGATAGCTATATTTGAAAATATATTTAAATTATGTAAAAATGTTTGATAAGAAAATATTTGATGAAACTTTCCATTTAATAACAAATTATTTGGTTTTTGAAGAGTCCCTAAAATATATTTTATAAAATTAAATGAAATTCCAGCTCAGCTATAATAATATGCAATGTGAATTTCAGCGGCATGTCGATTGCCATCATGACTTCAATATGCAAGCAATTCGTTGCACAGTTGAAAAGTTTGAGAATGAATAGACTCTCTTGGATCTTAAGACAACATCCAGATAGAGGTTGGTATCAAAGGAATGGAGCATAGCTCCAATGGTCGTAGCAGCTAGAATTGAAGAAGAGTCAGAGATGCGATGAGTCAAGTTGATGCGAAATGCTCTTGCATACTATGCCTAAAAAACTTTGTTGGTAGCCATTTGAATAATATTCGTTTTCAATATATACATATTATTATAATATATAAATAATGGCATAGATTTAGCTTCAAAGTGCAACTAAAAACAATAAAAAATCACAAATAATTTTTGTCATATGACAATTTCTATGCCTATTGCTCTTACTGAGTCAACTCACATATTCAATACCCTCTGCTTCTCTTACTCACCCTCAATTGCTATTGGCTACCCAACTCTTGCTGCACAGTGTCAAATGTAAAGAGGCAATGTCAAAGGCAAAAATAAAATACAAAAAAAAAAACACAGACGGCGCTTTGGGAGTTAGAGCCTCATAGCTGGAGCGCTTATCGCGCAGCAAGCATCACTCAAAAGTTTCCTTTTTATATTTCTTACCACACTACCGCAGCCCGTGCCGCCAGGCTGTCGGCTCAATTTTCCAACATTTGAACATTAGGCCGCTGAGGATTAACAATATAAGTGGGCGAGGTAGGAGGTAGAAGGCGGAGTAGGAGCTGGTTGCTTGCTGCTGCGCCTTTTAGCTGTAGGCTAAGTGAAGTTAATGAGGTTGGCTGAGAGAGGGGGAGGGAGGGAGGCAGGTAGGAGTAGTGGGAGTGACGTTTTAGTTGGAAGTCGGAAATGTTGCAGCTTGTCAAACTCTGGTTAATGTTAAGCCATTGAAGAGGCACTTGGCAGTATTGCAGCCATTTGGAGGCAACTTGAAAGCGCTCAAAAAGCCGCAACAGTAGTGGAAATAGAACAAACGAAGTGCAAACTAATTAAATAATTGATGTATAAATAACTGTGAAATATTGTCACACGCCAATGAGGAATTTAAGTCAAGCCGCAAATTAATTAATAAATACAAAAATCTTGCGAGTGAGTTGGGTATAGCCACACACACACACACACACGCATCCGTCAATTGCAATTAAAAACCACAACAAAGTCAACTTGGCTTCAATGCGCCGTCTCCCTCCCACAGCTCAGATATGTATGTATGTGTGTTTGTGTCTGTGTGACTTTTGCCTTCCTAATTACATCTTAAGAAACTGCGACTCAAAATAGACAGTCGAACGGGGAACAGCGAACAGCGAACAGCGAACTGAGCTCAGTGCAATTAAAGCAAGCCAAATGCTGTTAAGTAGAATTTCGTCGTTGGCACTGCTACCTGATGCTGTCAAGGTAACAACTTGTTTAATTAACGCGATTAGACCCGATGATAACTCAGGTTGAAATTAAAATCTCAAAGGGGACACATAACGCCCCTTTACTAACGACTTGCCCCTTCATGGTGCACGTCGCATTGCTGCACTGCTGTAACTCATATTCATATGTATGTGTGTCTGTGTGTGTGAGTGTTTTATGTGCCTTGTAAATATTTATGCAGCCGTTAATGACGAGGCGAGAAAGCGCTACTCCAAGCAGGTGCTAACTACCAACGAACTGCCAGGTGCCAGCTGCCAGGTGCCAACTGCCAACTGCCAACCGCCAAGAGGCTGTTTGAAGGTCGAAATTATACGAAGCGATGCGAATTGCAGTCTACTTAAAGGCGTTTCACCATATATGTGTGTGGGTGTGTGTGTGTGCATGGGTTGATTTAAGATCTAAAGTCGTTAACTGTGCAGTAAAGTTTACGACTTTGAAATACATTTCAAAGTAGTTGCAAAGATCTTGTTGCATAGTTCAGCAGGTATGTGTTAAAGTTCACATATCTTTAATAAGCAAAAATTCAGGATATTTGTTTCAACTCTTAATCTGAGCTGAATAGGAATTTGGAATAATTATATAATTTATTTATAAAATATTTGAGTGCCTTAAGTTCTAAAAAATTTTATTATTTCAGCATGTGACAGTATGAAACTGCTTATTAATTAATAATGAAAACCCCATTTTCATTACAACTCAAAAATGGTCTCTCTTGGGAATTGCATGTGAGAGCAAGCAAGCTAGCAATAGCTATAGCTATAGAGAAACATAGCATTGACTTCTCACGAATGAAAGAGGGAGAGCAATATAGCAGAGCAGAATTTTTACATTTAAGCGCAATGCATTTACACTCACGATTGAAAGAAGAAGATCGATTAGTATAAATAGAACTGCCTATAGAAGTTGAGCGTTATTGTGTTAGCGCGCAGTCTTGTGTGTTCGTGTACGTGTGTGAGAACGTAAACGCAACAAGATCTCTCATTATAAATGAAGCTGCATATTGAAGCTCAATACACTGAGAGAGCAGAAGAGCGATCGAGCAGTGCAGAAGTTTCTTAACAATGCAGTGCTCACGATTGAAAGAAGAAGAACGCTTAGTCTATAAATAGAGCTGCCTGTGGAATTTGAGCTGCAATTGCAACTGAGATGCGCTTTAAGAATAAAAGAGAAAGCAATTAATGTGAAAAGAGCTGAGGTTCTTCTGCTGTTAGCAAGTTGCTTGTTTTTGATTGGTCAGTGAGTGAGCATACAAGGAGCAGAGCATGAAGAAGAAGAGCTGGCAGTATAAATAGAGCTGCATTTCGCAGCTCGGCTTCAGTTGAAGTGGCGTTGCTGAAGGTGTAACATAAACTTGTACAACTTTTTTTTAAGTAAACTTATTTATAGGAGCTAAGATAATTAAATATATTAAATGCTATTTGTGATTAAAGCCAAATTTATTATAACATAAATAAAATATTGATTTTGTATATTTATTGATATTTAATTAACTTTTTTATAACCTACAAAAATGTTAAACTAAATATAAAATATATATTAATTGTATATAAAGACATAAATAAACTCTTATTGATTGCCATTTATCAGCATATTATTTTCCAAGTGCTAGAGCTTATTTCCTTTTAATTGTTTACTAAGCTTTACTCTTACAATTGAATTGGCACTTGTGTTATTTAGTTTCTATCGGACTGAAGTATCAAAGTATCAAATTTAAACAACATTTTATTAACAAGTGGTCAATTAGGCACAATGTTGCCTGGCAGAGCGTCAAAACGGAAATATATAGCATACGTATTAATGTAGAGAGAATGGCACTACAAAGGTAATTGAAACTCATAATCTTAAGTTGGCTTGTTTGCCAGCCAAAACAACTTACAAGAACAAAATAGAATAGAAAAAACGAATGGAAAATGTTGGCAAACTGGCAGCAGCAGCCAGCCAGAGGAGGCAAAAAAACATAAATTTAGCCGTAAAAGAGCATTTAAGATAAGCTTGCATTTATGGTCGTTAAAATTCAAAATGGCATTTAAAAAACAGCACGACGCAATCCCGTCTCTATGCAAACTGCATGAAAGCTACACTCCGGCTCCGGTGCCGGTTGCAGCGGATGCGCCAAGTAAAAAGCGCGCCATTTGGCTAATACGCTAAATATTCAAAATCACATTGCCAACATGTTGGATGGATGGGGAGGGAGAGGGGAAGGGAGAGGGATAGAGGGGACGAATGACTGCACAGCGACAAGCGGACATTAAGCAAAATTTTATGTTGGCAACAACAGCAACTGGAGGATTTGGCTCAGCATCCACAGCTTTGGAGCTCTCAATCCGCAATACCCAATAGCAACCCACACACACACACACACACATGTATACACACCTGCACGCATACCTTTGCACTTTATGCGCTCTGCGATAGCAGTTTAACGTCGTTGACGTTAATTTGTGCCACCAGAAGGAGGCTGGCAGAAAAAAGTATGTTCGGCATGTGACATTGAAGCGAACATCATCATAACATCATAACGCTGCACATCATCAGAGCCAACCTCAATTTCAGTTGACTTCTCTGCCCCTCTCTCACCCCCTCCCTCTCTCTGTCTCTCTCTTTCTCTCTCATCGTTACGCACCATTGAGTGCACAATTTCATTAGTCGCTCATGCCTTGACAGGGTGCCAGGCGGGTCACTGGGAATGTGAATGTGAATGTGAATGTGAATATGAAAACGAATAACCAAAACGAATACTCAAGCAATGCTCTGGCATCAAATGCAGTTGTTGACTTAGGCAGCAACAGCTGCAGCTTTTTCGTGTTGACAACTTTTGTGTTCCGTTTGTCTTGTTGGTCATATTGTTGGCTTAACTGTTAATGCCCTGTAAATGGTTGGAATAGTGCGGTGAACTGTTGCTATGAGTGGCTTTAACTTGACTGAAAACTAACAATTTTCTTAAACATATACATCAATTTGCTGTTGTTTTTTGATTGGATTAAAAGTTTTTTGAAAATGTATTATATTTTTTTTTTATCCAATGAAATATTTATTATAAATTTATATATATATATATTATTAATTTTTTTTAATTCTTTATTTGATGAAATATTTATTATTTTTATATTTTAATAATTTTTTTTTTAATTTTTAAATTATTTTTTATGTGATGAAATATTTATTTTATATTTTATTAATTTATTTTATTTCTGTATTTCATAAAATTGTTTATTATATATTTTGAAATATATATTTTAATAATATATAGTATATTCTTAGGGCTATGGACGATAGCAATCCTAGAACTAAATTCTAAAGGGGAGCAAGGAGACATAGAGTATTTCAAGGTTAAATTTGATTTATCTGAGGTAGATCTTGAGGGCACTTCGTCGGATTCTTCTCCTAGCTGCAGTCCTGGAGCACTTAGACGCCTCTCTAGACTGTTTGACTGACAATCTAATCTTTGGAGATTTTTTTTGGTCACCTGAATTTTGCCTAAAATCTTAAGCGCCTTGAGGTCTGGCTCTATAGCTCTGCTTCTGATGTACCACGGGGCCCCAGCGATCTTCCTCAGTGTTTTCGGAGGAAGCTAGCTTTTTCTTGTATATTCTAAACTTTTTGTCCAGAGTTATCGTACTATTCGTTGCTTTGCTTTGCTCTTTCTAGAGCATTCTGAAGTCTGTCAGAATTCAATATTTCAATGATTTTTCATTTCCTAAGCCAAGTATTTTTCAATTGCTCCATAGCCTACTGATAAAACTGATCAATTTTTCTTCAGCATTTGTGGCTTTTGTGGTCAGTTATGGAAATTTCTTTTTAATTAGTTTGGACGAGGTTCAATGCACCCAGCGCAGAGAAGCAAATGTATGTACAAAGATGTGTGTGTATGAGTGTGTGTGTGTGTGTATGTATGCACATGTGTGTGTGTGTGTGTATTGCTCTGTCACTCACTTAGCACACAAGTGCGAGAAGTCTAAAGCCGCCTGTTGGCGCCGCCAATGGCCATTTGAATTTTTTTCTTTCGATTGCGCTCAAAAGTATGCCACACATAAAGCTATAAAATGCCTTTGAAGTGTTGGTGAGTAAGTGTGTGTGTGAGTGTGTGTGTGATTGTGTGTGTGTTATTCATGACAGCAATGCTTTTGCTTTTTGCGGCTTTTGGCATGCCGCAAAAGTTATGCACTAACCGATGCCACCACTTTACAAATTTATGTTATGGACCAACACTCCGTCCGTCCGTCCGTCCGTCCGTCCGTCCGTCCGTCTGTCTGTCTGTCTGTCTGTCTGTCTGTCTGTCTGATGGGGCCTGGGCTGTGGCTACGCTGTAAGTTCAACTGTCTGACTGGGCAGTCGGCGCAACTCTTTTGCCAGCATTTTTGGCAAGCAATTGAAAAGTTGTTTCAACCAGAGCCACTTGGCCAATAACTTTTTAAACGCTCTGGCAAACGCAATGGCAACAAATTTACGGCGACTCCAAGTGGAAATTCAAAATACATGTGTCCAAAATAAATAATCACCGAGTCGTGTGTGTCTCTGTGTGTGTGTGCGTTCTGGTCTACATCAACACCATTTGTCCTTTGTCAAGTAACAATTGAATGCAATGACTTTTGCCAAATTGATTCTCAACAGCAGCAGCAACAGCAGTCGAAGACGTTGACAATGGAGGCAACTATCAAATGGCAAACAAATGCAAGGCGCTTGCCAGTCTGCAAAGTTTTACAGTCTATAGGACACACACACATATAGTATATATATATATATATATAACCTAGAGAAATGTATCTATAGTATGTTCCATGTGTAAGTACTTAGGTGTGCGAGTCGCATGTGCTCGATGGCAATGCGTTTGCTTAGCCTTGGCTTGTGCCAAAATAAATGGCATATTAAGTATACGCTCAGCGGCACCTGTGACTGCAGCACAGGCTACCAAATTGAATTCTATCTTAGATATAGATATACATATATTTATCTATATGTTTCATATTAAATTTCATTGTCGCCTCGTTGAACTTAAATTGATCATGTGTTGCCTTTTGGTTTTTAAATGTGTTTGAATTGTGTTTAAAAATTGTAGAAATATAATATGTTTTAGGTTTCTGATTTATTATACTCTAAATGGGTTTGCAGGGTATTAAAATTTTGTTGAAATTTATATAGCATGCAGCAGAAGGCGTGGCCAATGCCATACATAAGCAACAGCATAAGCATATGGCACTAGAGATTTGAACTTTAACAAACAGCTGCTCCTATAGCATATGTGGATCAAGTTGCTTTCAAATACTTCATATCCATAAAATCACTTTAAAGCATTATCGAACTTTAGTTCTTAAGTCATAACTCCTATATCTTTAAAGCTAAAAACTTCAAATTTTGCATTTGGTTCTATCTATATTATATACAATTTTGAATTTTGTTAAAATTTACATATGACTTTCAAATCTAACAAAATTCTTGACATTAAAGTTAACTTGAATGTATAGCCCACATAAAAAAGTGTTAGTAATATTTCTAATATGAAACTTATTTGTATAGAATCTGTAGATCATGTGCAGAAAATTTCATACAAATCCGTTCAGTAATACAGAAGTTATCAAAGAAAACGTAAGGTCAACTGGCAAAAGCCAAACCTTAACTTTGTGCACACATACATGCAAATGCGTGTCTTCTTTGCTTAATTCTATTAATAGAATTGCTATTGAATTTTTGAATTTTTTAGTGACAATTAGAATGTGGAAATGTAACTTTACGCTTTTAAATGTGCATACTTTTGCCTATAATATTGTTAAATATGGATCCTAATGTATGTACGTATGTATGTTGATATATAGAGTGCAAGCTAGAGTCGGGACTTAGTGTAACTCTTAGTCAACCTTCCCGACTCTAGCTCTTTTTATACTGAAATGAAATAAACTCCAGCTGACAAGCCATAAATAATTTCTAGTTCATATTTACCTTCAAATCATATGCAGATTTGTAATATTAATACTTAATATATATAAATATTTCTCTATGCTTAAAGCTCAAGTGCCGAAAATTGTATTGACTGAAGGAGGGAGTTGCAATAATTCTCATAAATTTATCAAGTCATAATTTTTGGTTGGTAATTTTTCATCGAAATGTCAGAGACAGCGCGCTCAGAAATCGACAATCTATGAAGAATTATGAAAGTGTTTACCTTGAGGCAAACGGCTTGGCTCAGTCGCTATCTACGCCATCGGCGTGTCTTTATCTCAGCCTTAGCCGTAGTTGTGTCTGGCTGGTTGTATGACAAATGGCCTTGCCTCAGTCTATTATTAATAGGAATGTATTAGCTCGGCGCCTGTGCCATTTATCGCACATGTTAAATGCTTCAAACGGCACTCAGGGGAACTATATAGAAAAATGTAGTCGCAAATACACAGAGACAGATATATAGATATATATATATATTTATATGGCCATATCTCTGCCTCTATCAAGGACACGTGTATGTGGTGGCACTGTCATTGGCACTTTAGGTTTATTAATTACTGAACATGGTCTATAGCTGTTAGAATTGATGGCCTGAACTATGCATTTGTCTATTAGCACATATTATTAAGCAGTTTGTTGACTCAATGCGGTAATTTGTGTCGCGTGGCGCTCGAGCAACTTTTCCAAAATGGCCTCAGCATTTCCTGTACACGCACTTTCCAATTAAATTCATTACACCTTCTTCCGAGCGGCACTCTCAGCTCTCTCTCTCTCTGTCTCTTTCTCTCTCTCTCTCTGTGTTAGCTGTCCCGTTTAATTTCCAGCAAACACTAAGTCATTTCCGGGCAAACGGCTCGGCTCGGTGCGGCCCAGCCCGGCTCGGCCTGTCCATTACACAGATTATCATTTGAATTTCGCTGGCCATGGAAATTTCTGTCGTTGCGGCACGTGCAGGTGCTGGAAATTTCTTTTCTTCACTCACTTTCTTGTAATTTTCCTTTCTGCTTGCTTTTTTTTGTGTTTGAGTTATTTTGACTTGTGGACCACAACAAAAGTTGACAAAATAACGCGACAAGGGGCCGCGTGGCCAGGATCTGAAAGGTGAATTTCCACACGGGACGCACAGGAAGTTGTCGTCGTTGGGCGTAGGGCGTAGGCAGAGCAGCTGCTGCGCCCAGTGAATTATTTTCCACGTAAATTGGGTGTGTTTTCTATTATTGCCAAAGACTTCCGGCGTGCCATGACGCAGCGGCTGTCAGTGTGGCAACAACAACAACAACTACAACAACAACAACAAGTACCAGTCGCAAGTCACTTGCTTCAAGTCTTTTAAGTTATTTTAAATTTTGAGACGTGGGTCACGGACAAAGTCGCCATTTTTTTCCAGTCTTAACATTTTCTTTCTTGTTTTTTTTTTTTTTTTTATTTTTTAGCTGTTGTTTTTTGTGTTTCTATATTTTTTTTTGCTTTATATGCTGGTGTTCCGTGCCAAAAGTTGGCTGACAGCGCGAAACATTGGCATGCAAAATATGACTGACTCAGAGCGAAAGAGAAAGACAAACAGAGAGATAGAGTGAGAGAGAGAGAGAGAGATAGAGCGAGTGTCCAGCGTGCGTTAGATATGAGCGAAGGATGTGCGGTTAGGTGCAGGATGTTGTCACGGAAATTAAGCGCATTGTAACAGCCGCTTAAGTTTCTCCTTCTTCTTTCGTGCTCAGGCTAAAGCCGACGTTGATGAGATTTTTAGCTGTTGAAAATTTCTGCAAGTTTGTGGTTTAGTCTCTGCATATTTGAGGCGAACTAGGCAACTATTTTAATGTCTTTTTGTTTGCAGTAGAAAATTTGAAAATTAACAGAATTTTTTAGACTTACCATAGGCTGACCAGGCAAGAGTGAGACTATTTGCGAAGATTATGTCTGAGTTGTTGTAAAAGTTATTGACAGTATTTAAATGTTAAAATATTTGATATGATTCGCCATTTTAATGTAAATTGTATTACATCTGATAAGTTTTTAGAAATAATTAATAAATTTGACCTGAATAATGTCACCCACCCAAAACTTGATCATATGCTAGAAACACTTCCCATAACTCTAGCTAGCGATTCAATATAGCCATTTGAGTGATTTGCTCCTTATATATATATATATATATATATATAATGACACCAGTTGAGCCCTGCAGCTAGCGGCACGATCAGGAGTTTAATTTGAGAGAAAAGACTTAAGTTGAATTGGATATATAAAGAGATTGTAGTCATTCGCGACCTTATTCTCTCCTCTTGTATGTTCTCTCAGCTTGATCCTGCTCAGTCGTGGGGCTCGCAGTTCAATAAATATTAGAATTATAAATTTATGCATGCAAATTGTTTTGTATGTATTTATTATTACAATTATTATTATGTATAAATAAAAGGTGTGAATTTTAAGTTTTTAATTAAATTTTGAATTTACTTTCGTTTAATAATTAAATTTTTATATATTTTTTAATTTTTTTTTTAAATTTTTTAAATTATTATTTTTTTATTTCTTTATTTATTTATTTATCTATTTTGTTTTTTATTTATTTATTTTTTTATTTATTGATTTATTTATTCATTCATTTATTTATTTATTTTTATTTATTGATTTATTTATTTATTTTTTTATTTATTGATATATTAATTTTTTTATTTATTGATATATTTATTTATTTATTTATTTATTTATTTATTTATTATTTCTTTATTTATTTATTTATTTTTATTTAATTATTTATTTATTTATTTTTTATTTATTTATTTATTTATTTTCATTTAATTATTTATTTATTTATTTACAATTAGTTCTATATATTTATTTATTTTTGTATTAATATATTTATTATTTATGTATTTATTTATTTAATAATTTTTTATTTTTGTATAAATTTTGTATTTATTTATTTATTTCTATATTTATTTATATTTATTTTTATATAGTGAATTTAAATTTAGGTCAACTCAAGTCAAGGCAGCTCAATTTCTCTTCAAATTATATATAATTTCTTAGCCTTCACCTTTTTGTGGCTCATAAATCTTCAATTACAGTCAACATTTAGTTTGATCAAACATTTTCCATCTTGTTTATGTTTTCCCGCAGCTGAGCAGAGTCGGGTCGATTGAATTGAATTGCATTGACACATTTGACAGTTCATAAATTAAGATGAAACAGAAAGATGGCAGCAGCAGTATCTTCTTGATGATTGTACAAATTGACAAAGTGCGGAAAAAAACGTGTTGCAGCAATTCCCGTTGCAATTGGATGAAGGCTGAAGGATGAAGGATGAAGCTGCACAGGAGGCGGGAGGGGACTGGGCTGGGCTGGGTTGGGCTGGGTTCGAGGGCTAATAGCAATATCCATAGTCATGGCAATTTTGTTTAGAAACTTTTAATTAGTGTTGGCAAAAGTTTTTCAATTAACACCACCTGCACAACTATTTATTTAGCTGGCAGTCGCTGCCGAGCGGGCGTTATGGCCATAGCCATAGCCATAGCCAGCTTCTTGGGCAACATTTTCGAAATGTTTGTTGTGTCCCCTGTCGCATTGTTGCTGCCATTGTTGTAGCTGTCAACTGTAAATTATAAAAATATTTCTGCACTTGTTCTGTTGCTTTGTTTTCTTGCAAAGTCCAAAATAATTTAGTACACACGCCCATGCGCTAATGTCCAAGTCCAATCCATAAATACGGAAATTGTGGCCAGCCGCTTTATGGAATGTTTTTTTTTCTAATTGATTTTCACTTGAAGTCGAAGCTGGCTCGTAATTAAATATAAATTGCACAACTTTCTGACAGCTCCAACAGCAGTTGGCAGTTGTTGTTTTTAATATAAATTAGCGACACTCGATATAATGCATAACGAGGCTAATGGAAATCACAAATGGCAATGCTCAGAGTCTGGGACTGGGAGCTGTCCCATTAGCGTAACGCAACTACGCCAATCATCAAAATGACAATCAACTCGCTCTCGCTCTCTCTCTCTCTCTTTCTCTCTCTCTCTCTCTGACAATTTCTCGATTAAAACAGGGCCTGCGGCCGATCCATAATTAACCTGGTCAAAGGGCTGCCCAGGGGCGGGAACAGAGCTGGGGTTGGTGCCGGGGCCAGTGCTCTACTATATAATAGTATTTATATATATATATATATAATTAATGAAAGAATGCGACAGACGTCCGCAATTGAGTGACGTATAATTATCATCATTAACTCAACTGATTTAAAGTGAAAACAAATAAAATTGCCTTAAATATTTGCAGAAAAATTTCATTTGTTAACTAATTGCAAAACATTAAAAATTCAGTTGGTAAAATAAATAATTAAAGTCAAGTCATCAATTCTCTTGAGCATATTGAAAGTGTTTCAAAAAGGGTTTGTGTTAAGAGCTATTACTTTGTTTAGTTTTTGATGCTCTCGAAGTGAAGGGGTAGATTGGTTTGGGTTTGTCTTGCTGTCAGTCTGGTATTAGCGAAAAGCATTTCTACAATATTGAAGGAAGACTAGAGAGAGACGATAGAGTAGAGATTAGGGACTAGAGGGACTTTAGAGACTTTAGAGACTATATAGACTACAGAGGCTAAAGAAACGAGAGAGACTAGAGAGGTTAGAGATTAGAGACAAAAGAGACTAATAAGACTAGAGAGACTAGAGAGACTAGAAAAGGCTAGAAAGACTAGAGAGACTAGAGACTAGAGAGACTAGAAAAGGCTAGAGAGACTTCAGAGACTATAGATTAGGTTAGAGAGACTAGAGAGTAAAGGGAGACTGGAGAGACTAGAAAGACTAGACAGACTATAGAGACTATAGATTATGCATTATAGGCTAGAGAGACTACATCGACGAGAGAGATTACTCAGACCAGAGAGGCTAGAGATTAGAGAGGTTAGACTAGAGTGAAGGCAGACTAGAGATATAAGAGAAACTTCAGTGAGACTTGAGTGACTAGATTTTAGAGAGACTACATATTAAATAGATTTGAGACTAGAGAGGTTGGGCACCAGAGCGCCTAGAGAGACTATAGAGTGAGGATGACAAACATATCTGTTGCTAAACGGAGTCGCAGTTATTAATTTGTCTGAACGAAGAGAACGCGACTAGAAATGAGCAGTCTGAAAAAGGGAACATAGTGCAAGACAGCCCAAGGAGTACTTGTGTTGAGCACAGATACATATACTATAAACTATATACACTATATATATAATTTACTATGTATATACTATTAGTATTTATATTTATATATACTGTATATAAATATGTCGCATCACGAATATTTTATGTTGAGATGCTGTGGAGTAACAGCATAGTCTAACAGCTGAGTGTCTTATTGTTACAGTATATATTGGTATAAGGCTGAGAGCTTCTACAGAGTTGTATTGGAAGTGTTAAATAAGTTGGCAGCACGCTTCTTAGTATGCTCAAGTTGGCACGAGAGTGAGATAAATATAAAGCTGCTGCTGAACATGGTCCGCGGGTGTTGTTGAGTGATAGTGAGATGGCAGATGGGCCATTCGAACAGGATCGTGATGGTTCTCAGTGGACATATAGAAAACTCTAGAAGTTGCGAACTATGCAGAAAAAGGATCACGAAGTGGTGTAAGACAGCAACACACCGGGAACTCGTTATAGAGCGCGGCTTATCCTGAGCTCATACTGAGTTAACTCCGATACATATACATATACATACATATATATATATATATATATATATATATTTATATAAATCTCAACACTCTCATAACCTTAAGCTCCTCAATTCAAGTGCCTAATACTAATAGTCTACTTCACCTTCACAGCTCAAATGATATACAGTTTTTACGCACCATTGCTAAATGTTTGCATTTAGTTTTATGCTGCAAATTGCGGCCACTTCAGTTGAAGACATAAATATTATGTTGCATGAGCTGCATCAAGTGGCGACACACACACACAACACACACGCACACATATGCATATGGCTGCACTTTAAGAATCTAAGCTTGTTGCTGATCTCACTCTCGCTCTCGCTCTTGACTTGAAGTGTGCAATTAGCAGACCCATTTTGGTGTGTGTGTGTGTGTGTTTTTTTCTTCACCCCACCCCTTTTTTGCTGGCCAAAGAACAACTACTAGAAAGTTAACTGGCTGAGCCAGAAATAAAATTGCAGCTAATTGCGAGCAATTGAGAAACTGCCACAGCCAAAGTGCAACTTGCGAGAGGACTTCAAACTTGATGTTGTTGGTCGTGGCAACAATAAATGCTGCGAAAAACATTTTGCAATGGCCACAGCCATATATATATAGATATATATATGTTATATATATAAACAGCTACTTGAGCAGATATAGAAAATTTTGAAGATTTTCACAAGTGGCCCACAACTGCCAAAAAGACATGAAGGTTAATTGTGTTGCTCCATAGCCAAATGCAGACAATTTTCCTATCTGCATCTGCATTTGAGTAGCTTTAAGTGTGTGTGTGTGTGTGTGTTGCATTGCTAAATAAATTACATTTGTGCTGGCTGCCAAGAAAATTGAAAAATTCTGCATGGCTTGCAAACGTTTGTCCTGCAGCTGCAGAGTCACAATCACAATCGCAGTCGCAGTCGCAGTCGCAGTCACGGTCACAGTTTCATTTATGCATGCTGTACAAAATATTGCTTATACTACTTAAATATACACATACACACATACACTAACACATACACTAACACACACACTCACTCACACATAATAAATATGCAATTGCTTTAAGGCAACAGGAAGTCTCCCGCTCAGCCTGGCCCTCTCTGTCTCCTTCTCCTTCTCTCTCTCTGTCACTCTCTCCCTCTCTCTCTCTCTCTCTCTCTCCCTCTCTCTCTCACACAATCATTTCGTATTGACTTTAAAAACAAAATTGACAAATTTTTTGTGAATTTCTAAATTAATGAAATTTCAGCTGGCAAAAACGAAAACGAAAAACTAGAAAAGGCAAATTCAATTGGAAAAAGTAATTGAGATCTGTCGATGCAAAAGAAAAGTTTCTTCAATTTATTTAAATGAATCAATTGAGCTGCTTTCAAGCACATATATACACACAGACATATATATAAATATATATATATATATATATATTTTCATTGAACAAAATATGTCTTCAATTTAAAGCAGCTTTTTCCATTTGCCATTTGTTAAATAATTTTTCCAAATTTTATTTGTGGTTTGACATATTCATTTATAGCTCTCAAAATGATGAGCAATGTCGTCGTCTACTGTTTTACAATTCAATAATTGTTTGACATCAATTTGTAAATACTAAATTTGGCAACGAAACCAAATTCACATTGTCTTCTTCATGCGAAATGCCATAAATTCTTTATTAAATAAGTTTTGTGGTTATTTTTCATAAGTGATTTTTATGAAGAAAACTAGAAATTTATTGAAAGGCTGATGAGGCAGAAGAGAAGGGTTTTTAATTTGATTATTTTAAAAATTTCTTTGTGCAGAGAATGAAATTTATATTAAATTTTTATAGCATACTTTTAAGCGCAATTAGTTTTCATATATATATTTTGTCATATATACATATGATGGAGATATTATAAGTATTGGCATATATATAGTTTTCAAAATTTATATTAATTATTTTCTGCTTAGATTATGGACTCTAAACTGTAAATATTTCATCAAATAAAAAAAAAATATATATATATATATTTTTTATATATTTCATTAGGCTTTATTGCATTATGAAGATTTATTTATTATTGTTTCTTTTTCTGCCACTTGAAACTTTTAATGAAAATAAATAATACTAACAATAATGTTAAGATTTTTGCTTATTGCTTTAAGTTGTTTGAATAAATTTTTATATATGAATATATAATCATAATTTTAGTTTTATTATCTTTAATATATTTTTGCTTAATGATAAACACTTGACATAAATAAGATTAGTATAACTGTTATCTGTATATCAAGAAAGATTCTTCCATTCATTCCACTCTTCAGCTTCCACTCTTTAAGCATAGAAAGCATAAACTGAGCATTTGCACGCAGTCAGATGCTGAATGTGTTTCATGTCACTGAGGGATCAAAGCAAACAAACAGAGACAGAGAGAGAGAGAGAGAGAGAGAGAGACCTGGAGTGAGTAGGACTTCAGTTACATATTGTGAATGTTGGTGCATTATGTGTTTTGGCCAAAATGAAATGCATTGTTTTTTAAGACCCCATTCACATGCCACACATAAATTATACTTAACAGATACTTTTTGGGGTTGTTTGGCAGTCAAAGCCACTTGCGGGTTACCCCGCACTAGCAGGTTACATGTTGCACGTGCCGCGACGCTTTGCCGGCCATTGTGGGTGGCTGGGAAGGGTAATGGAGAGTGGGTTGGGGTTGAGGCCAACTATTCTGCACTTTGCACTTTGCACTGGGCGCCAAAGTTTTATGCCACTTTTATCTAGCAACGCGTAAATATTCGTTAAAAGTTGAAATTTAATTTTATACCCTAGAGCAAGTTGCAACGTTGCAACGCTGCTGCTGCTGCTGCTGCTGCAACTGTGGCTGCTGCCATTTCGTCAAGTGGAGCATCAAAAAGCAGAGGATGGAGGAGTAGAGAAGTGAAACGAAAGCGAAGCAGCAGATAAAGATGCTGCAGCCAAATAAATTTCACGCGCACCTTGACGCTGTTTTTGGCCAACTCAGGCAACGGGGCGCAGCTGCTTCACGACTTGCTTGTTAGCATTAAATTTATGTCTTAACATAAATAAAGCTTTTTTCTAAATAGTTTGCCTTTTACGTGTACAGAGTTACATATAAGCAGCGTTGGCGGGATTAGTTTCGCCAAGCGAAGCATCTTCATCAGCCCGACTTGGCCCGACTTGGCCCGAGCTGTGAATTAGAAAAGCGCAAGGATTCATTTCGGGACACGCAATTGAATTCTAGATGATGTCGTTTAGATAATTTCAGCCAGCGTAATGGCATTTAATATTTATTATTATTATTAATCCGCATGCGCCAGCATTGCGTATTACAAATTCCAACTTCCTGCCAGGCTTTTGTTTAGCCAAAGAGAAGTCGAATTCGCCCTCGTCCTGGCTGGGGCAGTTCAATGACTTCATCTGCTGGCGGGCCTCTGGCCAGACTGTGGCAAAATAACATTTTATTATTGATGTCTTTATGTTGTTTATGTGTCAACAACAAGCGAATTCGCATAAGCACAAATTTCATTAAGTACACAATAAAAATTGCTAAGCACTGTAATGGGCCCGGCCTAATATTAACAAAGGCCCCCAACAACAACAACAACAACAACTGGCTGGAACTTTAGTTCGAATGTGTGGCTTTAATGCCAAGAGAAACTTGGTATATTTACTATTTTGGCCAACAGTCGAATCGTCGTTTGTACAGTTACTCAAACTACTTGGTAGTTGTGTGTGGGTGTTTGTGTGTGTGTGAGGAAAGCCAACAAGAATTTTTCCGTATTCAAAAGATGAAAGTTTTTATCGCAATTCATGAGATACTTGTGCAAGCAACAACAACAACTACAACAAGCCAACAAAAGTTTAACTTTAATATGTGAAACGAGAGAGAGAGGAAGTTGAAATATCATCTTATATACTATTTAAGGGGTCTATATGGGTAACATATATACATTTCCTTTCTTGTTAAGATTAAAGCTATTAAGCTTCAGCAATATTACATTAAGACCGGAAGCTATGAGTATAGAGCTGATGACAATGTGATCTACAGCAGTGAAAGGCTAATGTCTTCGTCTTCTGCTCCTCCTTCTTCTCTCGCTTATCTGCTGTTCCTCCTTTTTCTGCTCTTCCTTCTTCTATCCCTTCTCTGCTGTTCTGCTGTTCTGTCCCATCTCTTTTTTCTTCTCTTCCTTCTTCTGTTCTTCCTTCTTTCATTCCTCCTTTTTCCGTTCTACCTTCTTCTGTTCTTCCTTCTTCTCTTCTTACTTCTTCTGTTTATTCTTTTTCTCTTCTTTCTTCTTCTGTTCATTCTTTTTCTTTTCTTCCTTCTTCTGTTCCTCCTTTTTCTTTTCTTCGTTCCTCTGTTCTTCCTTCTTCTGTTCTTCCTTCTTCTGTTCCTCTTTCTTCTGTTCTGTTGTTCTTCCTTCTTCTGTTCGTTCTTCATCCGTTCCTCCTCTTTCTGTTCTTCCTTCTTCTGTTCTTCCTTCTTCTCTTCTTCCTTCTTCTGTGTCTCCTTTTTCTCTTCTTCTTTCTTCTGTTCATTCTTTTACTGCTCTTTCTTCTTCTGTTCCTCCTTTAAGTGTATCCACAATGTGAACCGAGTTCTTAGCAAAATTCATATTACGTATAACTAAGGCAAGCCTACTTTTAATAAAAAAAAATTAATTTAAATTTTTTAGCAGGCATTCAATACGTTTATATTAAATGGCAAATATTATTAAATATTTAAGTAGCTAGTTTCTATGCATAACTTTTACAGTTGTCTTAAATATAGCTATCGAAAATAGTATCACTCTTGGCTAGTCAGCCATTTCATATTTTGTTTTATAATTTAGTCTACATTTCTAGCCCACAAAAAACTATTTTCAATTTGAAATTTGCCCAAAAACCTAGCTGAAGCTATTAATTTTAGAGAAATTCATTGCATGGATCTGTTATTTGCTTTAACTCCGCCCATTTGACATGCAAACGGTGCCAAAAAATTGGAATTCTTTTTTTTTTTTTGTCATTTTGGCTGCAGCCAGACAAATCTCAGGCTCAGGCTCAGGCTGGGGCTGACAACGCAGCGCATTTTAAGCATTAATAAGGAAAAGAAATTGTAGCAAGTGAGACTTGGGAATACACTAACTAAAAAGTATGTTTAAATCAATATATTTAGATATTTTTGTGTAAATTGTTAAAGCAGAAAACTTTGCCCATACTTAAAGCTTTAAATTTCCTTATAAATCTTTTTATCTAAAATAAGTTTTTAGACTCTGTTATAGAACTGCCTTGCCCCAAATAGTAGTAGTGCATAGAAAGTTTTTGGTAATCGAAAACTAAAATTGCGAATAGCAAAACAAAAGCCTTAAATAAATGTGGGCAACAGAAATGGCAGGCTTTACGCCATGGCTGTCTGCCAATGGACCAAAAAAAAAAGAGGGGCATGAAAATCTCTTACTTTATACTATATATATAGAGTTCACATAAAAAAGTTGTTAACAACTGAAACAGAGCGTCAGAGCAAACAAATATTTGAACAAAATTATTTGAAGTGTTTTTAGAAAATTTAACAACAACAACAAAAGTTTTTCTTTTGTTTTAGTTCGAACAAAAAAAACAAAAAAAACTCAGTGAAAGGCAATGATTGTGCTGCGACAAGGTCATAGCTTGTGAGCTTTGTCGAGGCTTTCAATTAGAGTTGCGGCATAGGTAATTACAGGTGCCACGCCCACACACATAGACAGACAGGCACACATTGATGTAAATGCAAAATAGCTACGCCTCTCTCTATCTATCTCACTCTCTGTCTCTCTCCCACATAGATACACATAGACAGCGTCTGACAAATTCTCAGTTAACTTCCTTGGCATGTTGGCCACGTGCGGAAATTAAAATTCCAGCTGCGTCAAAAGACTAAAAAGCAACAAGAAACAAAGAGAGAGAGAGAGAGAGAGAGAGAGAGAGACTCTCTGACTTGGCGCCAAATAAAAAACTGCTAGCAAAAAGAAGGAAGACTCCTGCTTCTACTCCTGCTTCGTCTTCATCTTCATCTTTGCTTTGCAATTGTCTAGACTCGAGTCAAAGGACTGCGCCAAATTGTATGCTACGCTTTGTTACACGTGCATAAAGCTGAAGCTCGAGTCGCAGCGTAATCAACAGCCCCCTTCAAGTAGATCATAGTTACAACTCTAACACATATACATAAACACATATACACACACATACATACACACATATATATATATATATATATATATACCAACTAAAGGTATCCATGACTTCAATTAGCTTGTTTTCATTTCGTTCATCGTTCATCGTCGTCAGGCTTGTCGGGCTCAAACCCGCTCGCCTAATTAAAGTCCACGAAAAGTTCGTGTATTTGAACAAGCGCCGTTGATACGGCAAAGGGTCAAGAAACTTGGCCAACGGCAAAAGTTTTCACCCAAAAAAAAAAAAAAAATATTTTTGTTGACTTGGCAAATCAACGTTTCAAGGGATACAAAATTATTTAAAGGGTTTTTCGATCTTGTTTAAGTCTTTAACTGTTTAAAATTCAGTAAAATTTTATTTGACCAAGAAGAAAAATTTTAGACTCCTCGAATGACAACTTTCAAATTTTGAAAATGTGTATTATAAAATAAATAGAACTACTATAAATGTAAAAAAATTAATTAATTAAAAATTATAACTTTTATAAAGAAAGAGTAGGTAAAAAAATATTATTAAAAAATATTTTGAAAATAAAATTACAAAAAAACATATCATAAATTATTTAGAAATTATGGATTTAATTAAGTAAAAATAAAAATTTATTTTTATTATTACTTTTGATATAAAATATAATATTAATATTTTTGAAATTTTTAATAAAAAATATAATAAAATTTATAGTAAAAAAATAATAAAAAACATAGTTTTAATGGATTTAAATATAAAATAAAATATATTGAGGCTTTGTAAAAAAATATATAATCAGAAAACAATTATATGAAAACAAGATAAAAAATTTTGTGCAATAATAATAATAATAAATTTAATGATTCAAACTTAATTAGGAATAATACGAATAAATGATAAGATTAAAGTATTTTTATAATTTAAATAAAAATAATAATAATAATAAATAATACAAAAATCTAAAATTATTTGTTATCTAAAAAAAATTCAAGCAAATGTATTATTAAAAAATTAAAATAAAGTAAGGGCTTTTTTATAAAAACAAATAATTAATTTAAAAAATTATAGAAAACAAAAAATTAAACAACGATTCTTCAACAGTCTCAGATTCCCTCTACTAAAATATTAGTTTAAGAAGTAAGTTGATATTTTAATTATTATATTTTGTTATATTTCACATTTATATCTATATCATTTTATACAAATTATATTTTACTACATTTTATTTTATATAATATTAATTTTATTATATTTCATATTTCAGATTTGAAAATTTCATTTCCTTTCCTTTCGCATATTTTGCAATCTCAAGACCTTTAACATGTATATGTTATCAATGCATTTGAAGCTCCTCACATAGTATTTCCTGCAGCTATGCTTAGCATCTGGTTAGTGCTCCACTTATGCAAGGACTCCCACATATGTACAAGGACTACACACTGAACAGCTGAGGCGCCGCGTCGCTGGCTATGGGCAATCCATTTAAGTCTGGTAAATGTTTATCAACATTTCACAGTTGCGTCGAGATATGCAAGGGCCAAAATCATTTCTCAGCCACGTTAGCATTGCAAGCATACCTCACTCGAGCTCTCTCACTCACACTCTCATTCTCTCTCCCTCTCTCGCTCTCTCTTTGGCTAAAACAAAAGAGCTTTTAACATAGCTGCGTGTGTGCGCGCAACCTTTGGCCGATTAAACATAAATCCCTATAAAGCAACAAAGTAAAAAATTGCCAACGAGCCAAGCTAAAAACTTTGGCAAAGTGCTCAACGTCTTTTCCGACCGATACAAGCCTGGCCCCGCCCCTCTGCCCCTCTACCCCGCCGCCCACTGCACGTTCTTATCCTCAGCCTTGTCGCTGTCGTCGTTGACAACGACGTGCGAGGCCTTTGAAGTTGTGTTGCGATTTGGCTGCTGCTTGGCAGGGGGCGGTGGGGAGTCGGAGGGGGCGTGGCGCGTAATTTATATGCCATGCACAAGATCATTGCTGTTGGGGCATTAAAAACTTAAATAGTTTTAATTCGCCTCAAATATGCAGCAAGGCAAAAGCCGCCTGCACTATGCGCTAGTTGGCAACACAGTGCGTATACTTAATGCGACCACAAGAGCTGTGATTAGCTAAGGGTGTGGTGGGTGGGGGAGGGGGGAGAGTGGGTGTGGATAAAGGGGCCTTGCAGTGTTGCCAACTCTTCAGCTAGATCAACTAGTCAAAAAGTAGCCAGAAATGGCTAGAGAAATGTAAAAATCCTGGAAAAAGCTTTTAGGGTTTAAGTAACTAGCTAAAAAAAGCTAGAAATAGCTAAAGAAAAAAATACAGAAAAAAGTTTATAGGAATTGAAGTGAATTTTAGTCAACTAGTCAAAAAAAAAGCCAAAAAGAGCTAAAGAAAAATTTATATAACCAGAAAAGCAGCTTTTTATATCTAAAAATAAAACTTTTTTAGCCTTTTCAAGGGAATTGTTTGTTTGACTGTATGAACTGTCAGATAAGCTAGTCATAAAAAGCCAGAAATAGCTAATGAAAAATTAAAAAATTCAGGAAAAAGGCCAAAGTGAATTCTAGTCAACTAGTCAAAAATAGCCAGATATAGCTAAAGAAATATTTCAAAATACCGAAAAGGTATGCCAGATCAGCCAGATCAACTAAAAAAATGACAAATTACAAAGTCCAGAAAATTAGGTTTTTAAAGCTGTTTTAAGGTAATTTTAAATCATTAAAAAAGCCAGAAATAGCTAAAGCAGCATTTAAAAATCCAGAAAAAAAGTTTTTACGATTTTAAGAGAATTTTTTGTTGGAAACAAAGACAGATTCAATCAAGCTACAATTCTCGCCAGCTGCTTTATCACAGTTTGTAAACCGCCACAACTGGCGGAAAAATAGCTAAACTGACAACACTGTCTGTCATGTCCCCTTACTTAACATTAATAATATACAATGCTTGGCTTGGCTTGTCTTTCGGGCTGGCTAAAAATTTAAATAAGGCTAAGACAGAAGCTGCGGCTGCTGCGCGCGGCCAACACGAATTGATTTGAATAGCCGCAGGGCCAACTGCCAAGAATAACAATAAACATTACTATCTGCTTCATTGGTTATTTGCTTTTGTTGTTGTTGTTGTTGCTGTTGTCGCTGCTGCTACAAGAAATTTTGAAAAGGCAACCGCAAAGGGCAGGCGCCGACAGACGCTGTTTATAAAGCAATATATATATCAACTGGCGAGAGGGAAGGTAACCAAAAGCCAAGCCAACCCCAACCCCAATCGAATTGTATTGATTCAATATTTTTGGCCTGCAGTGTTTGTGCGCGGCTAGCGGATTTCTTTTGGCCAAAGTTCTGGCTGGCTGCAGCTACAGTTCTGCATTTGTGGTGAGTTTCTCAGCTACAGTCAGCTGTGTGTTGAGTTTCCCGTTTTCAAACAGAGCGCCGACTCGCGCCGCGTGAGAGCATAAATCCATTTAGCACAGTTTTAGAGCTGTTATATGCAGCGGCAGGCAGCTATACTGGGAACAGTAAGCTCTTATAATTTCCGTTAACAGTTCAATTTGTGCGCGTGTATATGTGTGTGTGCGCGTGTGTTTGGGGAAGCGGAAACAAAATATGTAAACAAAAAGCCATTGATAGTGCTTATCAAGACAGCAGCTGTAGCAAAATACACACGCGCCGAGTGGTAAGTGAGAAGCTAGTGATAACTGGGTGTTAGCTGCTCGTATAAGATGAAGACGAACAGCACTTGAGTGATGGCAGAGAGTTGAAACATAATTAACTGTTATTTAGAGTAGTTAGAAAGTGTGGAATATTATTGAAGATTTGAAGTAAATAAATAAATAAAATTAAAGTAAAAAATTATAATAATAATATTTCATTATTATTTTCATTTGTGTATTATATAAATTTGAATAAAATTAAATTTTTTTTAAATAAAATTTAAATAAATCAATATAAATTATATTTTTACTATATAATATAATAAAATATAAGAATTATTTTAAAATTATTTTTTAAATTTTTTAAAAAACTTACCTGATTTTTGTACTTAAAATTGAAACTTTAGTTTTCATAAATAGTTTATAAATAAATAAATTTAATTTATTTTTATTAAAAAAAATTCTAAAAGTAAAACATTTTTTTTTTTTATTATTTATAATTCTAAAATTAATTTGGTTAAAAAAAAATAAATTCAAAATTTTTTTCTTTATTTATTTTAATTTCTTAAGTGTGTAAATTATTAAATAAATTATGTATATTAATTCAATTATATTATTTTATATACCAAAATTCTTTCATATTAATAAATTAATATTCTGGAGCTCCTCACATATAATTTTCGTATTTATCTTAGATGCTTCGCTGGCATCTTTATTTAGTTGCTTAATTTTAATTTGATAACCCGCATTTATTATGCATTTTTACGGCGACATATAAATCACATACCGCAAGGCACTAAAAATAAAAATCAAAGTCCAAATAGAAATAAAAATAAAAGCCAAAGCCAAACCGAAAAAAACTCGAACTCTTTACTCATTCACTCTCGCGCTGAGCGTAAGCATAATTTCGGCTCTCTCTCTGGCGCTCTCGGCGCTGCAGCGCTGCCCAGTCACTGAATGCGCCTGCACGTATAACAGTTTTCGAGCAGACACGAAGACACGAACGGGAACGCAACGAAGGCGCAGCCGAGCCACACGGCCGATGATAACGACGACGACGACGCTGACGCTGTAGCTCTGCCCGGCAGGCAGGCAGGCAGACGAACGCCTGCTGAAAGTCGTCGGAGCGTTGCGGCCAAGCAGTCTCATAGCGTACGCCGTTAACGACAGACACAGCAGACACAGCGTGAGCCCCCAATACACGCAGACGGACGGGGTGTTGGCGTCGTGCGTGGCGCAGTTCTTGTTCACACAGTTAGTTAACGCATTGCCGTTGCATTTCAAACCGTTACAAAGCACAAATCCAAAACAGAGCAATCAAAAGAAGTTCTAAAAATAAACTTGGCAAAGTGCAAAGTGAGTTGGCAAATTTGCCAAAAATTAAAGTGATTCAAGAAGAAGAAAAGAAATAGAAAAGTAGCGCAAGACACGTGCTAACTGTTAAACGGGTACGGTAAACGCGCGTTTTGCCGGGCAGACAGCGCGAAAGCCGTAAATTTCGCGTGTTGAGAAACTGGCGTGGGGAATGCATTTAGCACGTGAATATCAAGCTCGCAAATTGAGCTAACAACGCGACAAGGAGAACGAGCACGAGAACGACGACAAGATGAAACATGTGTAAATGCTAACGAGCGAGTAAATGTAAATGTAAATGGCAAGTGGGAAGTGGCAAGTGGGAAGTGGGCAAGGCGCTTGACAAGTGTAACGAAATTTGATTGATTTTGATTGACATGGCACTCAGCAGCTGTGGCCACCCAGAAGTGAAATTCGAGTGAAAACCAAACACACAAATTTAAAAGCAAACAGAAAATACAGCAAAAAAAAAAAAGAAAGAAAACTGAAACTGAGAAAAACTTTAGTCAGCAAATGGAAATGCTATATATATTTACAGTAATAAGTGCGAACAACAGAAACCAATAAAAGCTCAGCTCACATAAAGTAAGATTGCAATAAAATATATATATATAGCTACTCTATATATATATACATATATATATATAGCTGAAGCTGGGCGCCGGCTAATCAACTGCTGCGCACAATAAAATCGTCGAGCTAAGCAACTTTTTTCTTGAGTTTGTTCCCTTTGCTGCGGCGGCTGTCGCTCACTTTTTTTTCATTGCCTGCCATCATTTGCCGCATGTGTGTGAGTGAGTGAGTGTGCGTGTGTGTGTGTGTGCCTGCCAGCCAGTCATATAAAAAGGATAAAATATTTGCGCATTGATTTTCGACCAACGCAAATGTGACAGCAACAAAGTGGATCAACAACAACAACAAGTTGACTTGGGGTATGTTATTTCTAATATCTGCTGAACATTAATACTAATAGTCCTAGCTGTCTGTCTATCTCCCTCTCCCTCTCTCTCTGTGTGTGTGCATAAAACTGAACAATATTGCCAGAGTTTTGAACTTTTTATGCAGCAGCTCTAGCATAATGTTTCAAGTTTGTCCTTAATCTACAGCTAAATATATATAGATTTATATATATAGAATATATCTATATATGTTTGCATTTGTCTAATTATGTCCACTGCCGATTGGCTATTTGCTTTTGGCTTTATTGAAAACATATTTTTAGTTTATTCAACTTTGAACTGTTTGGCAAAAAGTTTTTGCAATGGGAAATCAACTTTCATTAGTAATAAATCGTAGTCTAAGCAGCTGCTGTCTATAAACTTGCCTAATTAATTGAGGAACTTGATTGGTTATATAAATATATTTTCTTAAGAAGTATTATTTCCTTTTCACTCCTTCAGGAAATATATTCATATATTTATATATATTTATATATATATTTATATAACTTTGCTTTTTGTATAGCCTTTAAGAAGAAGAACTCAATAGCTAAAAGAAAGGCAAATTTATATATTTCCTTTATACTCTTTAAGAAATTATGTGTAAAAATTGCTTGAATTATAATGTAATATGACTTGCAGATAAAGAAAATATGTTTTATATCAAATTAAACTCAACATATTTTTAAATTTAACTAAAATCTTCAATATTTGTCTTATAATACTCATAGTTAATAGAACAGCTCTTCTATCTTTTAATATATTGTATGCTAGTTCTTTAAATTGTTCTAAAAGTATGCAAAAAACAGAGTTTTTTTGATAATGAAATAGAACATTTCACAAAAACTTCATTTACACATAATGAAGTTTTCTTCAAATATTCAAATTAATTCCGAAATAAATTTTGTCATTTTCATACTTTTAGAAAAACTTGCCAATTTTGTGTTATAATTATTATATATTTAGCATGATTTTCCTATGCATATTTTATAGCATGTTTTTAATGTATTCATCATGAATTGTCAGAATAGAAATTCTATATACCAAATATATATATACAGTTCCTATATTAAGTGACTATACAAAAGTATGAGAGATTGATATTTCTGTATAATCACTTAATATAGGAATTGCATATATATATATATTTGGTATATAGAATTTCTCATATGCAGTCTCTTTCATATGTCCATAGTCTATACCCATTGAAAATTGACGCAAAAAGGGTATACTTATTTATATCTCAGTTTTGTCTCTGCTGCAGAAAGTAAATATTCTTGATATTGAATAAATCTATCTATAGTTATTGCCTGTCATGTGAACCCTTTGATCTTTGATCTAAAACTTTCTATCAGGAGACGCTATATTGCACATGAATTACATTTATCTTTTAGAATAAACATTGGTTAAAGGAAAATATTTTCTTTTTATTTGATATGAAAGATTTATTCATTAGAACCAAGAAATTGTCCCTCAAAACAAAACTCAAATAAAAATATATAAATGTTTTAGACACTTCTAAAAAAATTTTACCTATAAACCAGGAAGGGCTTAAATCAGTGATCTATGACTCCATATATACATGCTCATTCTATATCAAATATTTATATTTAATTTTATATTTATTTTTATTTTTATATTTATTCCAAATATTATATTTATTTAATATTCAGCCATAAGCTAACACATAAATGGTTTAGCCTCGACCTCTTCCAAAATTTACATATTCAATTAAAGTTTATTTTTGGCCAGAGCCATTCACATTTAATAGGGCGATTAATTAAGTTTAATATAAACGTATTTTTAGCGCTTATCTCTAATTGATAGTTTTTTTGTGCCAAATACTTTTTCCAGGTCGGGGCACAAAACATATTTTCGAGTATTTTCTGACCTTTCTCCCCAGCCGAATGAAACTGTAAATGTTGGGGCCCATTTTTGTGCGCATTCCGACAAATTAAAATTCACCCACGCCCAGACCAATAAAAAGGCAAACAAAACCCTTTTCATAGTAATTTTAATTAACAACAAGCCAAACATGCATTAAAAAAAAAAAAAGAAAAGGAAAACAACAGAAAAACGAAAAAATGAAAATAAGTTTTAAATGTTTGCGCTGCGGCTCGGCAAATTTTGAAGTTGGAGCAAAACCACAACAAAAGCGGGTTGCGGGCGGTATGGCTTGTGGCCTGAAGTGCCTGCGCCACCTGTAAATATTTGGATGCCCACGGAAAACTTATACGCCTAACAAGAAAAGCGGCTGGCAGCTTTCCCAAGGCATTGGCTTTTCGGCATCGGCATCGGCATTGGCTGGCGTGTAAATGAGAAAATTCATTATTTAACATTAATTAAGGCTTATTATGCACATTATCAACACACAGCGCAGCCAACACACATACACACCCCCACACACACACACAGAGGAACCGCATTAAATGTCAGCGTGAGACAGACATAGTGGAAATGTGTGTGGGTGGGACAACTATCACCCATGAAAACTCACAGCAATGCGAAGGCAACAAAAAAGCAAACGTTCATAATTCAACGCGGAGCAAACGGCAAAACGCAAACAGGAAGTGTAATAGCAACAACAACAACAACAAGGGGAGCCTATTTAAATTATTCAGTAAATTGTTAAGTAAATAACATGAGAGCGAGAGAGAGAGAGCCACGTTAAAAAGGCAACACAAACAGCAACGGAAACAACAATAACAAAAGCCAAAATGGCTTCTCATCCTTGTCGCCTGCTCTCTATGTGGGTAGACATTTAGTTCCCCATATGAAAAAGACACGTTGCTGATGGGTGTTGATGATGATGCTAATGCTGATGATAATGACGTTGCCGTACGCTGTTCACAGCTCAGTGGGTGCTGCTCTTAAATGTACTTCGTACAATAAAATCAACACAGAATGTGTCTAAAAGACACAGTGAAAGGCAGCCCCAAGGTGTGTGTGCGAGAGTGTGAGTGTGTGGGCAGGTAACTGAGTAACTGAGTAACTGACTGAGTGAGTGAGTAACCGAGCAGCTGCGTCCACACACAGTCAAAATGTTGCCAGCGAAAACTCTGCATATTTATGCCGAAAACTATGCCTTGGCTGAGAGACCACAGCCAGCAGGCAGCTGAGTAAAACATGTAAACAACAAGCAAACATTTTGCAATGCTAAGTGTGCATCAATAGTACCAGAATCTGTTTAAGAATTGTGGTAGATATATGCTATAAGTGATACACTGCAAAAAAATGAGTGTGAAATGAAATGTTGCTTAGAAAAAGTTAGTTGAACAAAAGTTTCTTGTTTCTTGCGATAGTTATCCTTATATCTACAGAAAGAAATGAGTTTATATGTTGAAAATGTTTTCTTAACAATAAAAAGTATTTAATTCATTATTATTTATTCATTATTACAATTTGTTTTTACTTTAAGTATTTATTTAATTATATATTATTAATTTATTTTTATTATTTATTCATTATTATTATTATTTTCTTTTTGTAATTCTATTATTTATTATTGTTGTTTTGATTTTATTTAATGTTATTCATTTATTAATTTTTTATTATTATTTTAATTCATTAGTTTTTATTAATTTATTTCTATTTTCATTATTTAGTTATTTATTCAAATAAATATATGTATATATTTATTTTTTAATTTTTTTTTTAGTGTCTTTAATATTATTTAAAGTATTTATGTATGTATATATTATTACTATTATTATTTTTTTTATTTTTAATATATATTATTTATTATTATTATTTTCTTTTTGTACCTCTTTCATTTATTCTTATTAAGATTTAATTTAATATTATTTATTTAGATATTATTTATATATTTATATAATTAATAATTTATTTTTAATTTATTTTAATTTTCATTATTTAGTTATTCATTTAATTTAATTTTTTTTTATTATAATTTATTATTATTTTTATTCTTTATTTTTATTATCTATAAAGACAAATCAATGCTATCAAGTACTTCCCTTTTTCAGCCAATATCCCTTTTTATATCCGTGCAAAATGTCCTCAACGAAAGCCCAACATAAAGCGACCTGCATATATTTCGCTCAAAACAAAACAAAACTTTTATTTACTCAATAAACTCAAATATTTTGATAACAAAATAGCAGAAAATATTTGTCGTCCTCTTTGTTTTTTTTTTTTTTTTCTGTTTTTGGTTTTGTTTACCAAAATTTGTTCAGAGTTTTCGGGGCTGTTAAATTCCCGCAGGCTATCAAATCACACAAAAAGAAAAAAAAAAAACAAAAAAACAAAGTGAAACTATTATTTAAAGCAATAAATTGGGTTGAAAAAAACATGGAACTGCGAAAGCTAATATAAAACATATTCATTTATATTTTTGACTGAATAAATATTTGTTTGATTCATAAATATGAGTGGAAGATCAATAAAAAAAATTATGTTTAAGTTAAGATATTTTAAATAATTTGAAGGGACAGCAAAAGGCATAAAATATGTGAAAACTTATGATAAAATTTAAAAAAATATTAAAAACAAGTAAGAGTGCTCTAGTCGAGACGGCTCGACTACGAGATACCCTGAACCCTGCGAAGATCCAATCTTCCCAACATGCTATGCTTATTTTACATATACAACTATTGCGAGCAACGCACACACACATGCATACGAACGCACGCATAAGCACGCGCTCTGCTGACTGCGCAGTCAGCGCGGCGACTGCGCTCGAGCTGCAATATGCCTATTGTATGGGAAATTAAATGTTTAATAACTTTTTTTGTGGATGGACTTTCTCAATCAAACTTGCGCAGCGTAATAATGTCATTCATATGTGTGTATTTGCCAAAGCACAAGTCTCTAGTATTTGAAATACGAATTTTGCAAATTGGGGGCGAAGGGGGCGTGGCATCCAAAATCCAAAAATTACATAATGTCCGCATTTATTACACGGATCTACACAGTGAATTTTGAGTCTCCAGCTCTTACGGTATGCTTAATAGAAGAAAAGTTATCGATTTTTATCGATAATAAGGAAACGGGATGAGTTATCGAAAATCTAAAAAAAACTCGTACTGCGTAGGCCATAGACGAGTATTCTCTGAAAATTTCATATATCTAGCTTTTGTGGTTTACGAGATCGCTGCGTTCACACGGACGGACGGACGGACGGACGGACGGACGGACGGACAGACGGACAGGGCTATTTCAACTCAGCTCATCGAGCTGATCAAGAATATATATACTTTATGGGGTCTGCGATGTCTCCTTCTGCCTGTTACATACATTTCACAAAAACATTATACCCTGATTTCCCATTTTCAATGGGTTCAGGGTATAAAAATATTTAACACATTATTTAATACTTTACTAGTATTATTTAATGTTAGTTGTGTTTTTACTTTTGATTTAAGTTTTAACTTATTATTCATTGTTCGACTTGGCCTTGACTTAGAGTTCTATGTCCTGTTCAAATCGTTCATACCAAACTTTTCTATATAACAGAATCTAAATGAGTAAAACTTAAAATCTGAAAGAGTTTTTACAAATTCTAGTTATATTTCTAAGTATTAATTAATTTTTATATAACTTAAGTTTAATTTAAAATTTTCATGGAAAACATTATATTTCTACTATATACATAGCTTTTTATATATACTGTATAAACATATACTTAGTAGTACTTATTGAAATATTTGCATATAGGCACATCCACATTCATTGGAGTGTCTCAGCCAGCTCTTTGCCACAGACACACACACATAGACAGAATAAACAGCGATTGTTGGGCCACTTTTGTGGGGCCACACCCTTTTATATACGGTCTAATTTTATGGCCGAGACAGTGTTCAACAGCAGTGTTGCAAAGTGTTGAGAAACGCCATAATTTATGCGGGCGGGCAAAAATGTTTGCATAAACTACATATACATATATGCAAAAATATGCTATGGACACCGGCAGCCATAGGAGTCAGGAGTAGGAGTAGGAGCAGGAGTAGCAGCAGGAGCTGGAGCTGCTGCCAACGCATTCAGATTTGCCAAGTTAGATTTTTGGAAAAGGCGGCGAGTGGCCTCCGTGTGTGCGGAGGCGTGGCTGGCACATGTGTGCGTGCCACAAGCTGTGGAGCCCCGGGCAGCCAGCAAACAGAAAACAGCAAACTTGCCCGGGCACATTAACCAAAATTGATTTTCGATTTTTTTTTTTTTTTTGGCCTGCCCCAGTTCAGTGGGACGTCGCAAGTTTTCTGGGTTAATATTCTAAAATATCAAGGAAGCGGCAGGCAGCAGCAGCAAATGAGATGAGAAGCAGCATTAGAAAATAAAGCAATTTGTTACGAGTTGTTGCTGTCGTTGTTCTTGTTGTTGTTGTTGTCAGTTTTGTTGCTGGCCAAAGTTTGATTAGTTTGTTTTTGCCCGAGCTAATGTTATTAATGTTTTTATATAAGCTTACCCGAGCCGAGTAAGTTGATCGATGCCAATGGCCACATGAATGTTGTCAACGTTGCAAACTTTTTGGGGGGTGGGGGGATGGTCCAAACTTTTGGCCAAGCGGATGCAAGTTGCGTGGATCGCAGCCAGCAGCTAATGGAGCAGCCATAATTTTCAGCCACTCTTTGGCCCTTTTCAAGCACTGCAGCTGCACTCTGGCTGCCGGCTCAAGGGTAAAGGTTGAATGGCTAATAAGCCAAAAGTGGTCGCAAAGTGCTTTGGCTTTAACCTTCGCAGTTGATTTTCGTAATTGGCCACTGCAAATCTCTCAATAATGTGGCCAAGTATTTGGGCCCGCATCGCTAAATGGCCCGCTGCACTATCATAATGGGCTCGATGCGCAATTGCCACAGTTAATTGTGCGCTTTAAAAAGAAACTCATAAAAATATTTTTGTATATTATATATATATTTTTGTGCATTGCTTTTACTTTATTTATATAAATTTATATAAATAATGAAAGCATAAATATTTTGCAGCTGGCTCATTAAGTTTGAGCGGAATATTGTTGCAGCTCGCATACAATTAAGGGCCATATGCAAATGGCTACGGACTAAATACCTCAGACATAATGAATTGTTTAAAGTGCATTCACAAATTGATTGAATAATAATTCAAATTGCAGTTGGCCATTGCAATTTATAAATTGATGTGGGCATTTGTAAGGGATAAATTTTTTGAAAATTTTGAATATTTTCGGAATTTTATTACTTAATATTATTTTTTTATAAAATATATTATAGAATTATTTAAATATTTTTTTTTTATGTATTCTGCCTCTTTGTGAGCTTTTGTTTTCTTTCTTTAAAGAAAAATAATATATCTCCTATTCTATGTGGATGTAAAGCTTTAGATATCCAGTCTGCCATAGGTCAAATGCTTTCACTAAAAAATAAATATAAAAAAATATTTATAAATGTTTAATAATTTATAAAAATATATAAAAGATATAAAAAAATATATAAAAATATATAAAATATATAAAATATCTAGATGTCTGATATATCAAAATATCTGAAGATAATTTTAAAAACTATTTAAAATAATAATATACGAGGTTCAATGAAAAACTTCGTGATATAAATGTAAATATTGAATACAAAATTCTTAAAAAAATGTTAAATAACTAATTTTAAAATACATAAAATATAAAATAAATTTTAATAAATATTTTTAAATTTATATAATATAGCAAAAGTCTATAGTAAATCTAACTTTTGATAGCAGCTGTAAAATTTAATAACAAAATTTCAACTTTTTTTTTTTCAACTTCCAAAGTTTGGCAGTTAGAACATCTTTAGAAAAACATTTATATCTGTATGCATGTCCCTTTAATTAGTTAGACATAATTAAATATAAGCTCTGCATATCTTTGCCTTTTTAAGAAAATACATGCCCCAGTTTCATGGCATTTTAAGTATTTGACTTGAAAAGAGAATTAGAAATAAAGGAATATATATATATTTGTAGAAGTTGCTAGACGGCAGCTTGTCAAACTTTCTGTGCCATGCCATGCTTTTGCCCATGCTAAACTCCCAATGGGCTCAATCAACGCGCTGTGCCTCGTGCCTGTCTGCCGCCTGGCCACATCCTGGCTGGTGTGCCTCAAGCTGACCATGACGAAAATAAATGGCCGTGCAAAATGCCAAACAAATCAGTCGCAATTACGCGCCCGCGTGGCCCCTGAAGTGAGAAAGGGAAAGAGAGAGAGAGAGAGAGAGGGAGAGAGAGGGAGAGTGAAAAATAAAAAGTAATGCACAAAAAATGAGGCCAAGGGTGAAGATATTGTGTGGTGTTGGCGATGGTGGTGGTGCTGGTGGTGGTGGTTGTGGGGCCCATCGAACAAATGTAAAACATTAAATAATTTCATTTTCTTTGACGTAATGCGCCGCAATGAGCCACCAGCTCAATCAGAAAGTTAAGCAAACAAATTGCAAAATGAAAACAAGCAGCAAAAAGCTGAATTTATATACACAATTTTTGTGTTTTGTTTTTTGTTTTTTTTTTTTTTTCTGTTTTTGCACAACTTTCGCTGTTGCTCTACGCCTTTGCGGCAACAACAATGGGCAAAATGTGGGGGAGAGAGTGGGGGAGGGGGAGAGAGCGTGAGAACAATACACAGCAAGAGCTTTTACTCCATTCTGAGGCAGCGAAAGCAATTTCCGTTCGTTAAACCTACATTTCGAAATTAAATTTCTTACACTTGAAAAGTTCGCAGCTTCAATATTGCGAGGCGTTTTTCATTTGCCTCGGCGGCAGCGCAATTATGCTCTGTGTGCGCCTGGACCCCACAGCCCACGCCCCACACCCCACACCCCACCTATACAGGCCCAGCAAGCGGAGGTGGCATTTAAGCCACACACACCAAACCCGAGCGCTTCGCAAGTTGAGTTGTAATACGGCGTCGCCTTTAAAAGTTTGCCAAAGCAGGCCGACAAAAATACAAAAAAAAAACATGAAGAAGACGAAGGCGAAGCCCAAGAAGAAGAAAATCATTAAAAAATATGTACAAGCTGCAAAATATACATGAAAATATTATGTAAACAGCGCAGCACACCAACTGCCCAAACGCACACACACACACAGACATATATACATATATATATATATATATATATATATATATATATATATATATAGAGCCACTCATTACGACCTTCGATCCGCAGCAGCAGCAAGAAAAGTTCGACGCGCTGTTTGTAAACGCGGCCGCTGCTGCGGTCTTTGCCATAATTTTTTTTTTTTTGTTTTTTTATACCCTGAACCCATTGAAATTGAGAGTTTGGGGTATTAGGGTTTTGTGAGAGTGTATGTAACAGAAAAGCAAGACGTGGCAGACTTGGATAAAGTATTTATAGCCTTGATCGGGGTGGAGGGGCTGAGTCGGTCTAGCCATATTCGTCTGAGCGTCTGAATAACCATATGAATGCTAGCTAGAGTCTTGAAACTTTGAGTGTATATTCCTTGGAGCTTATCGTCGTTTTTCGATAACTCATTGCGTTTCCTTGAAATTGATAATAATCGGTAATTTGAATATTGGATACCTAGGGGAAGGACTCTAGCTTTTTCAAATAGTAGAAACTTATACTTGGCCTAATAGACACATATAGAATGTTAGCCAGATAGATAGATAGATGAATCGATAGTTGGAGAGATATAGAGATAGATAGACAGATGGATGGATAGATAGATGGATGGGTAGATAGATAAATAGATAGATAGATCGATAGATAGAAAGATATAGCCGTTATCACGATAGATAGATGGATGGATAGATAGATGGAGAGATACAGAGATAGATAGATGGATGGATGAATAGATAGAGAAATATAGAGATAGATATATAGATGGATGGATAGATAGATAGATGGATGGATAGATAGATTGACAGATATATAGATCGATAGATAGATATAGCCATTTTCACGATAGATATAATGTGATGGATGGATGGATAGAGGGAGAGATATAGGAATAGATAGATAGATAGATGGATGGATAGATAGATAGATAGATGGATAGATAGATAGATAGATGAAAATGCGAATAAGAAAGTCGAACTAGAAAAAACCATTAACCATTAGCTGCCCATAGTAAAGTCCATGAAAATTCCCACACAGCCCAAGAGCAGCGTGTGCTTATGTGTGTGTGTGCATGTGTGTGTGCTCTTGTCTGTATGCATATATGTCTACATGTGTCTAATGTGTCCTATATATGCATAAATGAAGCACATAATGTTTGCAATAACAGCTCTGTTAACTGGTCAGGATATCTCCAAGTCGAGCACAGCCCACTAGAACAATCTTATTTTTTTTCTGTGCCGAAATTGCTGAGTATTAAATATCTATTGAGTCGAATATTGTGGCATAAATTGAGGCGCACTGAAAATACTCGACAAAATATTGCTTGTTTTCCATTATGTTTTGCGCTCTACACAATTTTCAAATTGTGCTGCCCAAGCGTAATTTTTTCTTTGCTTTTCTGTTTTCCATTTTTTTTTTTCTTTTTGGGGACTTAATTGAGGTATTATTTGTGTCATCGATTGAGGCGTCTTTTCAACGACCCGTGTGCTCTTCCGAGTGCCTTTTAAAGTTACTTTCTTGATTTTGCAATCTGGTTTGTCAGTTTCTATACACAGAGAGAGAGAGAGAGAGAGAGGGAGAGAGGGAGAGAGAGAGAGTCCTATCTGACTCCATATAATCTGCTTAATTTATATGAAACAAAGGAAGAGAAAATTGCGTTTCCCTTGCGTTCTGCATGTAGAGAGCAGATAAGCCCCAACAACAAGGCCGGGCCACGAAATTAGAATAAAAAGGGCAACCGCTGCTGGACCGACCAAACCAAACTCGAGACCGTCAATAAAATCTCGTTTTTTATACATTTTATTTGCATGCTCTCGGCGAGGACATGAGAATTATAGCCGGGGCGGGCAATAAAATTGATATAATGTGAATGCAATTTGCTCGACTGTCCCTCCCCCTCCTTCTCTCTCTCTCTCACTCCCTCTCTCTCTTCCTGTCTATGCGTATATCAAAGATATTGCGTGTTAAATTTAATACCTTGCCAAAAGAGTTTCAGACCAGGGGCAGCAGCCTTCGTCTTCCACGAAGCCAATAGATGGACTTAGTGTGAAACAAAAGTTACTTTTAAGACTTCAATTTCAAAAGGCAGAATATTTGCACGAGTCCTGTCTACATGAGTCCTTCCGCTCCGAGTAGTTGGCTTGCGTCTGGCATACAGCAAAATGCCATTAAATAGAATATTTAATTTTATTGTTGTTCTTTTTTTTGTCTTTTTTTTTTGGTGTCGTGTCCTTTGCCCGAAATACGTCATACAAAGGGTCAGCCTGGGCAGAGCGACGCGCATATTTTGGGGCTTAGCTGAAAATTTAAATTCCGTAAGCATCCCGAGCACATATTTGCATATTGTTCACTTTACATTTTCAAAAATAAAAAAACATAAGAAATATATATATAGCTTAACGACAATTTTTTTTTTTGTTGGTTCGTTTTTCGCTTTTGTCTCTTATGAAGCTGTGAATAAGGAAAAGTTATAAACATTTCTAATATGAAACCCTTTTTTTTTTTTTTTTCTTTTGTGCTTTGCATTTTTTCATTGCAGGTTACAAGTGGCACTCTAAGCCGACTCTGATTAAAGCGATAAAGGTATGTATACCAACTACTCTGCAGCAATTGAGAAATCTGAATGAGTGTTTTGAATGATTAAATGTGAGATACCCAGTAAAAGGAGAATAATAAAAATAAGAGTTGTTCTTAGACAGTGTGTAGGAATGTGCTTAAAATAAAAATATTTGTATATATTAATTATTATTTAATTATTATTTCTACATATTAGCAAAAATTAATAAATATTTGTATTATTATTAATTATTATTGAAAGTTAATTTCATAATATATATATAATATATATTGATATTAAATATTATTTCAAACCAGTGTCATAATATATGTTTTTTATTAACTCAATTTTTAATTTTTTAGATATTTATTTTAATTTTGTAAATTAGAAGTATATATAAATTTAAACTTTTTTTAAAATTATTGTTATATATTTACATTATATTTTTAAAATACACTTAACCTAAAATATTATTTTTACTTGTAAAAAATTTTAATTTTTTTAGAAATATTTTGTTTTAATTTTGTTAATAAGAATTATATACTAGTTAAATTTCTTAACAAATTTTTAGTATTTTTTTTACGTTATTTTATTTACATTATTTTCCATAAATACATTTTTCGTATCATATTATTATTTTTTCTAAAGAAAACTTGTATTTTCTCTAGAAATTCAAATATAAATATTTTTTTTTTTTAATAATAAAATATATGTTATTTTCATATTATATATGATTGCTAAAAAGAGTTATTTAATTTACAAGATAATTTTATAGAATGTTTTTGAATACCTTAAAGAGACATCTGAGCTGTCGAAAAACATTCCATAAAATTTTCATATAAATATATATGTATATGAAATATGATTTTGAAAATTATATAATATTTTATTTCTTATTTATATTTTATAATACATAATTATATTTGAAATTTATTTGTATAATGCCCCAAACTCTTGTCATTTTATCTAATAATAATCTTAATATTATGTTAATTCATTTTGCCTTTTAAAGCATCTTGATCGAAACCTTTTAGTATTCCCATTCGCTGCGAGAGGCAGGTAAGGTAGGTGGGTAGGTGGGTAGGTGGTTAGGTGTGTTGGGAGCATTTGTTATTTTTGCTTTATGCAAATGGCATTAAATATGCAAATCAGAAGCTGCGTCTGTTGCTTTGAAGTGACTTTTAATTTTTTGTTGTCTCTTTTTGCATTCATTTCGTGTTGCTTTTGGTGCTGACTTTCATTTGGGCCTGTCACAAATGGCCGTCTGTCTACTATTTGGCATGCACCTGGCGTCACCTGCTCAGTTCTTGGTATTTGGGCATTTAATACATTTATTTATTTATGAACATTTTGTATGCATATGTGCTGAGGGCGCGCATAACCCAACCATTCGTCAAAGTTGTCTGGCCATGTATCATTGAGATTTACGAAAATAATATTTATGTACTTGCGTCTCGGCAGCGGCAGCGTCAGCGGCACAAACAGAATTTCGATTTTGGTTTATTTAATCAACGGCAATGGAATATTGCGGCTGAAAAGCGTTGACCATGTAAAAGGTGCGCTGACAAATGGCCAGCACGATAAAAACCAATTTGATTTATGAACAGCTTAAACATGGCTGCCATGTTAACGCCGCAATTGTGGCCATATAAAAATGAAGTACACTTTTTGTCAACGCTCCTGACAACTGCCAGACAGAGAGACATTCAGACAGACAGACACTGGCCAAAAGCTATGAACCCGCCTGCCTAACAAGAACAAAAACAACAAAACCATATCCAAGTGCGTGCGGGCACAGCAGGTGCTCAGATGTGGCCACATTTTATTAAAGCCCGGACGGCGGCAATAAAAAGCAACTTAAAATGATTTGCAACCAAGTTGTTTTCACTTTGATACACTTTAGCCTTAGCTGGCCTAGAAACATGTTCTGGCCAGCTGTAAACGGTTTGTTGAATAACAATTTAATGGTGTGACTTTAATGTAGATTTTGATGCAATCTATAGTTATTTAAGTGTGGAGAGTCTATTTAATATTTATATTTTATTTATTTAATATATTATTTATATTTTTTATTTAATATATTATATATTATATATTCAATATATTATATTAAATATATATATTTTATTTAGATGATTCAAACATTTTGTTCTTTTGTCCTTTGAAATTTGAATTTGTTGAATATTATTTATCATAAGAAGCATATAATACTTAATAATAAAATAAATATAATATTATAAAATATAATTTTAATATAAATATGATTATATATATCTTTTAGAATTCTTATGAAAACAATTAAAAAATCAATTAAAAGATTTTTTACTTGAAGCATTTTCTATTTAATATTTATTTAATTGATTATTTAATTAATATATTTTTTATTTAATTTTTTTTAAATTTATACAGCTGTGTTCAAAATAATAGCAGCGCACTTCATTATATTAATATTATATTTAATATTTGTATTTTATTTAGATGATTCAAACATTTTGTTCTTTTGTCTTTAAAAATTTGAATTTGTTGAATATTATTTATCATAAGCATATAATACCTAATAATAAAGTATATATAATATTATAAAGTATAATTTATATACACATATAATTCTGTATATCTTAGAATTCTCATGAAAACAATTAAAAAAACAAATAAAAGATTTTTGACTTGAAGCATTTTCTTAGAAATCCTCAACTTTTTCCAAATATCACATTTTCCGGTAGCCAAAAATAAATTCTTTTTAACAATTCACATTCCACGAAAACTGGAGGTATTTCATTTTGTATTATTATAAAAGACTTATTAAAAAAACAAAAAATTAAGCTAATAAAGTAAATTATTATAAACAGAAATAATTTAATTTCCGTAGAAAAATCTGTATTAATTTTCAAAAAAAAAGTCATTGAAGCTAGACAAAATGTGTGGAATTAAGTACTTGTGAGTAATTTGGCAAAGTCTGTGTTGAGGCGAGCGCCAAAGACAACAGCGGGACACACATTAAGCTGGTGGTTGCCAAGGTTCAGAATGTGTGTCGCATCTAGAGAAGTAAATAGAAACATTCTAATTTATTTTTAATGAATAAAAAACTGAAGGTCTTAACTTGGGCGCAAGCGGGCCAAAAAATTAATTATCGTTGGCAAACACAGTGCGAGAGAAAAATCATTGCAAGTTGGTTCTATATAAAAAGAGATATATATGTATATATATGTGAGAGTATATGTATATATATATACTATATGTTTGTAAGCTGCGTCTGCTTAGGCCCGCCCGCGTATTTCATTACAGGCGGCGGCACTTGAGCGTTGTTAAGCTAAAAGTAAATTGCTTATTAAAAAGCAGCCTCAGCGTTTACACACACACACCATAGCTAGAAGAGACTGGGACAGGAGCGGGTCGTTGATGGGTGGTGGGTAGTGAGCCACTCATTTACACTTCAAGTGGCAGCAAAAGCGAGAATTAAGTGAGTGGGAGCTGCAGACAACACATGAGGCAAAGTCGCAGGCAGGGGTTTTGTCTGCCAGAGGTAATGACAAAGCGCCAAGCAGAAGCTGAAGCTGAAGCTCGAGCTGGAGCTGTTGCTGGCAGGATCTGTGTATGAGAGAGAGAGAGAGAATGGTGCGCGTTAAGGTCCTTGAAGCAATCGACTTAATGCTCAGCCTGTTGTGTATTTAGTTTGCATTTACATTACACACACTAGCACACACACACACAAACACACACGTACAGGCATAAAGAGCTCGAAGGACAACCGCACACATGACTTGCTGCCCCGCTGGAGGGGCGCACATTTAATTTTCTACACATTGTGCCATGTCCTGATAGATTAACTGGGTATCGGCTTTGGGTGTGAGTGTGAGTGTGTGCCAAAATAAGTTGTGTCCTTGTTACACACACACACACACACACATAGGATCTGTGAGCAGCGTGACTCTATGCTACTTGATTGGATGACTGAGACACAGTTCGAAAGTCAAGGTAGCTCGAATTGGGCATTGGGTGTGTCAGTTGTGCCTCTGCCGCACGCTTCAATGAATTTTTGTCAACGTGATTCGCATTAGAATGTGTATTCAAATGAGTACATAATTTGTTTGTTTCTCTGTGTGCAGTTAGATATGCATAAATATCGAGGCGCTGAGCTGTTCGCATTTTATGAGTGCAATTATGAGAGCATGGGGAGTGTGCCTCTGTCTGTGCGTATGATTGTGAGTGTGTGTGTGTGTGTGGGGGGGGGCGTGTGTCTGTGAATGCCTTTGATATAAATTTCAAACAAATTGCAAATAAATTGGAGTTGTCTTGGCGTCGCCATTGTCAACCCCGAGTCTCTTTAGTGTGCCCCACAAGTTATTTAAAATATGTAAATTTCCTGTAGCTCCATAGACAAGCCACCCTCGCTCCGCAGCACTTATATCCTTATCCCCACACACACACACACACATATACACACACGCAATCGTAACAACCCCACAGCTTTTATTGCTGTTTAGCTTTGTGTCGCCAGTTTAAAGACAATTTTCATCGCTGCTGGGGCTTCGTTAAGTCGCTTAAGAGCACCAGCTCGACATATTCGATGGCATTTCATTTACTTAAGTTGACTAAGCCCAAACCCAAACCCGAACTACGACAGCCAGAACCAATCATTAAGCATTGCCTGTCGCTTTTTAATTAAATTCGATATAAGTTGCGTTGCTGCTGCTGTCCTCCATATGCATATCCGGTTGAACTTTGGGCTTTTCTGTTTTTCTGTGGTTTGCCCAGCGGCCAGCGGCCAGCGCAAGTCAAACTGAATTGATTTAAATGTTAAAAATGCAATTTGTTACTTATTTTATTTACACATGCACATGCACATGCACATGCTGATGCTGATGGACAGCTGGCGGACATGCGCTTATTGCATTCAGTTCAACTGCCAAGCGGAAACAATAAATATAAATCGCTTCGAGTGTTTATGAATGCCTCGCAGCGTATGCAAATAAGAAATCAACAATGATACAGAGCAAGGCATTTTATTTAATTAAATTACACATATGTATATATTTATATATATATATCTGAATATTATTAGTTATTCATCAATCATTGCAATGAATAAATTTCCATGCAACAAAAAATCTTTTTCTATAATAAATTTAAGTTTACTTTAATTGATTCAACTATTTTTTGTTTAATTTGCAAAATATTTGTTTGTTTATTTTGTATTTATTTACATGCGTGCTAATAACACATAATATAATTTATATTCATATAAAATATTAGTTATGCTTGCAGCAGTTGAATGAAATTTTAAAGAAATAACATAAAAATTTTATAAAATTTATTTTGTATATTTTCGTCAGGCATTTTTTGGGAAGTTTTTGTCTAAATTCCAATAAAAATCAATTTAAAGTTTACTTTAAAAATAAAATAAAATATATATTAGATTGCGCAAAATTCAAAAGATCAACATTGTTGGGCTAATATTTTTGCCAGCACTGTAAAATGTGCTTTATTTATATAAAATATATTTCCTTTATTTTTGGTAAATTCTTAAAATAAAATATATTTTATATTGCGCAAAATTCAATATAAGTTGGGCTAATATTTTTGCCAGCACTGTAAAATGTGTTTTATTTATATATATATTTCCTTTATTTTTGGTAAATTCTTAAAACTGTTTTGTTGCATGTGTTATTTTGGTATAATGATGGCTGATTTCAGCGGGAGACACAACAGGATTTATAGTATGGGCTCCATCATCAGGCAATCGCTGCCGCGCCTACTCCAGCCAGCCAGTCAGTCAGCTTGATTTTCGCGCATTTGCTGTTTATATAAAACAATATTAATAAATTTTGTGGCAATTTAGAAGAGGGCGAGCCCTTTATTGCCTGCCTTTCGCCTCTTTGACTTTCGACTATTGTCAGACGAAGAAGAGCGCCTCGAATCAGCCCTTGAAGCGCTCGGAGGGCGGCCTCAATTTTGTTTAGCCTGCGGCTGCTTCACTCGCTGCGCATTGTAAACTTTCCACATTGCTGTGAGTTCTTGTTGCTGCTGCTGCTTCTTGTAATTGTTTGTGTTTTGCTTGGCAAAGTTTTTGCTCTTTTTTGGTACAATTTATTTGTTTGTTTTTGTTCGAGCTGCTGGCGAATTATTTTAAGCCCATTGAACCGGGTTGCCAAGCAGCGCTAATTGTATATGTATAAATGTATATATATATATATATATAAATGTATATATATACATATGCCATACATTTAACGCACTATTCAATTGAGTTTAGCATAAAACCGTGTTTGCTTTAATATATGCTTAAACAGCATGATATGTCGCTTTTCTTTTACGTCTCGTGCCTTAATCCTCTCGCTTGCTGCCTCGCTCAGGCTTTGCATTGATGGCCATTCGAGACGTTTGAGATTGAGGCAAAAGATGCTGAGCCAAAGGCAAAAAGGACTCTGGCGCCATTTTGTATGCCAAGCATACACACACACACACACACACACATACACAAATTCCCTCATATACTCTTGTGTGTGTGTGTGCAAGTGTGTGGCAAAGTGACGATAAAACATTTGCTCCGATTGCTTAAGTATGCCATACCAGTTAGTCTGAGGCACGCAGGCAGCATTCGAATTTTTATACCCTGGCGATAAAGGGTACTCGCTTTCAATGGCTATGTTTCCATTACATAACAGCTGCATAAAACTGGGCTCTGGCTCTAAGCATATTTTGTATACTTTGCATACTTTATAAATAACAAATCAGGCCAAAGCATAGCCAATTGCTTTATTTGCCTATAGAGTATAGAGTATATATATATCGTAGCTGAAAAGCTGAAAAGCTGCACTTTCTTTTCTCTTATCATAGTTGAGCATGAAATTGAATAGATTGATGTTTTTGGCTTCAATGAAATATTTTTTGGGCTTGATTTTTAATCACATTTACAAAAGTAAACAGATTTCTTGCCATTAACTGATTTGTTTTAGTAAATCCGGAGCCAGCTTGGAAATTTGTAAGCATTGAGAATTTGTATGAAAATGAGTTGAATAGTTAAAGTAGATGTCTGTTTGAGCATGGCATAAAGTGGGCTTGATGATTTCCTATTCATGAATCGAACTTAGGAAAGGAATTCGGTTGCAATGCAATATTTTTAATGTGAAAAACTTACTTAAGCTAAATTATTTTATATAGTTATACATATGTATCTATTTAGCTAACTGTTCTTCAGTCTCTCGCCTTGATGATTTCCATCCTATTCATGAATCGAACTTAGGAAAGGAATTCAGGAATTTCAATGCAAATTTTTAATGTGAAAAAGTTGCTTAAGCAATATTATTTTGTATAGTTATATACTTATATAGTTATATAGTTATATAGTTATATAGTTATATAGTTATATAGTTATATAGTTATATAGTTATATAGTTATATAGTTATATAGTTATATAGTTATATAGTTATATAGTTATACAGTTATATAGTTATATAGTTATATAGTTATATAGTTATATAGTTATATAGTTATATAGTTATATAGTTATATAGTTATATAGTTATATAGTTATATAGTTATATAGTTATGTATATATCGCCAACTGTTCATCAATCTCTCGCGCACAGCTCACACTATCTTCTTCATCTTCAGCCTCAGCGTGTTATGATGCTTCTTACCTCTAAGCCTGCAAGAGCATATCAATTTCGATTCTTTTTTTGTGGTATTTCGTTTATTTACTTGCTTGTATTTCATTGATTTTGCGCTTGGCGTTTCAGTCAGTTCAAAGCTGCATACACACTCACACACACACCCACACACTCATACACACACTCACATACTTAAGTTAATGACTTGGCGTTAGTTGGAAGCCTAAAATCGTAGCAAGCTGTTCAGTGTTGTTAATTTAAGTAAAAAGCATTTTAGCTGATGTGTTTATTTGCCACGCCTAACACACACACATGCACACGCACACACATACACACACACACACACACACACACACACACACACACACACACACACACACACACACAGATACACACATACACTCGTAGTCAGCGATACGGTTATCCTCAGGCACCGTAGCGGCTTCATATTAGTGATAATTTAGTTGGTCTCTAATGCTCTAGCAGCATACATTTATTGTATGCCATATAGCAGCAAGTTTTTTGCCCAAGCACATATGTACTAGCCCTGTGTGTGTATGTGCGTGTGTGTGTGTGTGTTTGGGTGCTTTGCTCATTTTTGGCATTTTGCCAGCGCGCCACATTGGCGTCCTTTAATGTGAAAATGAGTTGATGCTGAAGGCAAATGTGTTTGGTTGCCAGATACATGCACACATCTATGTATTTTTCGCCATTATGAAACGCTTCAATGAGCATGTTAATATAAACACACGCACACAGATACATATACATATATATAAATATATATAAATGCATATATATATGCAAAAACGTCTATCTATAACTGAATTATGAATGGAAACGTGCGATTAAATTGCTGCCAAAAAGTGAAACATTTCTAGTGCCTCTCTCTCATATTGGCATGCGAAAAGGTTTTTGGAGTTCGGGTTCGGGCCAAAGTGGCTTAAATGGTTGGAGAGGCTTTTAATATCAAACAAAAACAAAAACAAAAACATGTTGGCAGCCAGTCTAAAATGTCAGAAAAAGTTGGTGCTGTTTTTTGTTTTTTTGTCTGATTGCAACTGGATTTGATTTTAAAAATGTATGTACGGCATAAATAAATGAGCAGACAAAGTCTGCAATTGAGCAGCTGCATATTTTTCGTTAGCCATAAATTAAACAACGCTCGAATTGTGTACATTTTGCACAGGCATCAAGCATAAATAAATTATGGCCACACGAAACTCGCGTCAGTTGCTAATACCAAATATTAAAAGCCAATTGCGCGACTAACACAAAACTCCATGCATGCATGTGTGTGTGTGTGGCATATGTAAATGTAGACATGTAAATAAATGCTGCATGTGGCATGTGGTGCGGCGCAAACATTTTTCTAAAACAAGAGAATTACAACTTTGAAGGCAAATAGAGAAGAAAAAAATACGTATTTTGGGCGCACATAAATTATGGCCAAGCATGCGCCGACAAGCATTTGGCGCTGCGACGACAATTGCCAAACAAAAGCAACAACAACAACAATAACAGTGAGAAATGTTTGCAGCTGACCTAGAAAATTTTTCCATAGCATACTTTTCTGGGCGCGTCCACACAAATTGCAGGCCATTAATTAGCGGCACGCGCCACACTAATGTCATTTAAAGCCAACATTGTTACTTTAAGAATGCCTTTTTTTAAATAATAATAAATATATATATATAGATATATAACATATGAATATATATATACATATTTCTGCCAAGTCGAACAAGTGTTTAACATATATTTCATATGCAGCGTTGTTCGCGCTGCGGTTAACTGCTTTCTGTGTAAATTGAGTTGGCTGCAATTAACCGGCATTGCGCGGCCATATTTACAATCATAAATAACTGTAAATTATGCTTAACTCTATAAGTAAGAGCATTGTTATAAGGCAAACGCAAGTTCAATTCAATTACAACAAATTGATTTTTATTCATTTGTTATGAAAATCAGTAAGCAAAATTTCATTTCATTTGTTTCAGTGTATCAGATATATATATATATTTGCTTCGTTTATGTCTGCGCATTTATGGTAGCCATCTGTCATGACATTTAAGTGACAATAAAGTCAATTTGTTGCCAACAACATGCCTTTAAATTGGCCTGATTAATTGATCTGTAGCTGGCGATGGCAATTTTCATATATATGATTTGTATACAAAAATATTATGATAAAACAATACAGTTGGGAACTTATTATAATTGCTTTGAGTCAGGCGAATGTTGTTTGTCTAGCAGTTAGACGATGGCAGCGATATATAAATATATATAGGGTGACCAAGCTAGAGTGATAGTTTAATGGGTTAGCTTGATTTGGCTAGTGTTTGAGTTATTGATGAGATTTAGCTTTTAGAATATTGAAAATTAATTGCCATTTGTTTAAAAATTATTTAAAAATTTTTCCAAAATTTAAGCTTAGTTGTTAATGTTCAGCGTAAATTTTATATAATTTTATGATGTCAAAAATTTGAAATTTGTCGATTTACTGTGGGCTGACAAGAGTGATACTATTTAGGATAATTATTTCTTCGCAACTATTTTGTTTATAGATAATATTTAGATGTTGTTATATTCAATATGATTTGCCATTTGCATTGTAATTTACTTACATCCAACAAACTTTTCAAAATAATTGAAAAAATGCACTGAAATCTCAGCTCAGTAGCTAAGAAAGTTGTGAAGTTGGTGAGCTTCATGGCTTTAGAGCGTAGGCAAGTCCCTATACAATTGAAAAGTTTTGAGCTTAAGTAGACTCTTTCTTATCTTAATCCAACACTAATCGGTAAATTGATGAAGTGAAGGTAATATATATAGTCACTATAGTAAACAGTCAAACAGTCAGCTGGGAAAAGCAATCCTCGACTCACTTTTATACCTTTAGCTTAAAGCCTTTCTAAAGCAGTCGAGGTAATCATTTGACTGATGTATTAGACCATACACATTGGCATATATCTATCTATAAAGTAAACCCAGAAACTATACAATATCTCAAATCCTCTTTGTTTTATATCAATTTCTTTGTCTGTTGCTCTTACTTCGACACCCTATATATATGTTTCATTTCAGCTAAGCCATTAGCTCATCTAGAACACATATAGCCAGCCAGCCTGCCAGCTACATACTATAATCAAAGCAGCAAATCTCTCCAACTCCAAATGATTAGCTAAATGTGTGCTCATTTTGCAGGAAAAAGAAAGAAAATAAAAGCGTAAATTATTTATTTTTCGCTTTTATTTCGTTGTTTTATGCGCGCATTTTCAACATTAAATTGCCAAGCGGCGATGACAGAGAGAGTGATAGAGAGGGCGTGGGGGCATGGAGGCGTGGAGGCGTGCTGAAATTACCGCAAATCCAATGCCCCCTGCCACAGGCTGACATTTAATCAAGGTACAGCGTAAAGGTAAACAAACGGAAATAAGCGCAACTTCCTGTTGCTGTTTGTGTTGTTGTTGCTGTTGTTGTTGCTGTTGCTGTTGTGTTCGCATACGAAACGGAAATACAATCAAAATTTTGTAATGTTTGCTTGCCAACAGGCAGCGTGTGGTGTGGTGGGGTGAGTTGGGGCCTTGACGTGGTTGTATTTGTGTATTAGTTTTCCAGTCGAGGCTGTCAGGCTTTTCGGCAGCTCTGTCGGTTTGTGGGCTGTTCAGTTTTGAGGTTTCTTTTTTTTTTAGTGTTTTTTTGCTGACAGCGACAGCTTGTGACAGTTGGCTGTGTAACGTGCTGCTAATGAATTTTGCGCCCAATAAATGATTAGCATTATGCCACTGAATATTTAACGCGTCCATTCGCACAAGCGCATTTATTGGCAATATTTGTACAAATTCAATATGCACGTGGCAGGCAGAAAGAAGGTGAGAGAAGTTGTGCCTGTGGTTAAACAGGTAACAGGCAACTTACATTTCGGCTTATTGCTTGCGCTTTGTAAATGCAAATGGCTGTAGATGGAGCAGGAGCAGGAGCTGTAGCTGGAGGAGTGGCTGTCAGTTATAATTGATGCTCTGACAAGTCAATTGTCAGTCAATTGAGCGGGCGCGCGGCAAAGTCGCAGTCCCAGTCACAGTCTCGCACATGGGGCTGGGCAAATTAATGCGAAACATGCGCCAAAGTGCGAAATTGAAATCAACACGATGGCTTCTGTTACTCCTGCTACTCTTTTTGGGTAATGTGATTTCAAGGCAATCTTATTTAATAATTTAAGCACTTTACAGAGGAAGCAGGCGCAGACTCTTTCCAACTTAAACTGAAAATATATATATTTGTATTTTAAATATCAAAAGCATCTTTCAGCTGCACCAATCGAAACCTTCTTCCAGCTGTTGTCGTTTGGCTATAGAGAAATTTACTAAGTATTTATTCCAAACTTTTTTATAGTCAGGACAAAGTGAGCTGATTTAGAATCTTTGATTATTTTGAAACATTTTGTACCGTGAAATAAATAAAAATTATTTTCCTAGCCATATTTATGAGATTTTCAATAGTTTACACTTCAAGTGCCGCTCGCTGCTTAGTCATATATAAGTCTGTATTTTTTCAATAGTTCTCAAAGTTCAATTTAAAGCCATATCTTCACTTTTTGCTTGTATTAAATACTTACCATTTCATAGTTCAATTTTACAGTCCCAAAAAGAGTTTTTATTACTTATTTTTAAATAAATATTTTATATATAAAATATTGATAATTATATTTGAAGTCTTCTTTACCTTTAGTATTTGCTTTCAATACAAACTTACGTCAATATGCTTCCCACATAGCTAAAAATTGATTGACTCAAGCAAATGTTGATAAATATTATTGATTTATATATATAACTTATACAAAAATTACTTTTAGTCTTCTTTACCTTCAATTTGTGCCTTCCATACAAACTTATCTCCAAACACACTCTACATCACTTAAAATTTATTGACTTTCAACATAGAACATCTCACATTTATTCTAGCTGCAATCAAATCCAACTAAACTATCATATATTTGGACTAAAAATAAACTTCTCCTGCCCTTATGCAGTCGTTGCATTTGTTACATTGGGCTTACAAATCGTATATGATTTGTGTATGGGCATTGCAATCACAAGAATTTCACATCCATCAACACATTTTCGCAAGTGGTCTTCATCGCTCATGTCACATAAGTGGAAGTGGGTTGGGGGGCGGTACACATTGTCCATGCGGATGTCAACGGGGCCAACGCCTTTTTATATGCTGCAAAACAATTTTCAAAGTCATATTTTATGCCATCAAAGGCATTTGTCATTTATGCGCAAAATGTTTGGCAATTTTGCCTCCCGGCCTCCCGGCCCCCCCCTCCACCCACACCAAACCGAGCCGCATGGAGCCAACTGTTCATGCTCAAGCCAAACAAACTATGTGAGGAACGTTTGAAAACATGATGTGAGTGCTTGTCATAAAAGCATAGGCAAAAGGGTAAAGCATGCTCGTAAAGTGTTGGATATGCTATGCTGCCATATATACTATATATATATACATATATATATATATATATATATATATGGTTTATATGGAATATGAATGGCAAAACGAGGCCAGCGGCAGATGACAATTTAGCAAACTTCTGTTATTTGTCTCGGCTATGCAAAATAATATAAAAAGAAATTGTTACGCAAAAAACTTGACAGGACAGGAGCAATTTGATTTTGGCATTAGTTGCCTGACGGTGCCCCTCTATCCGGGGAGTCGGACTGCCAGGCGGCCAGGCAGCCAGGCGGCCAGTCGACCAGGCTGGCGGGCTGACAAATTTTTGTTTTTGCCTTGGCTAATAATAAAAAATATGCGCGCGTCAACTTCGACGCAGTCTGTGACAGCTTTCCAGATTGCTATGAATATATAAAATTCTGCATATGTATATATGTTTATATATATATGTATTTTTGTTTATATATATATATATTACAGCATATATTTCTGTGTCGCTTGATGCTGGGCAATAGCAGAAATACTAAAATGACAATTCATATTTACTGCATGCCCTGTAAATGTAGCAAACATTGTGGTAGATAGAGATAAATGTATAAAGATTTTATTTGTTGATGATTTGTTGATAGTTTTGAACTGTTAGAAAACACAAAAAGTAAATAAAAGGCAACAGAGAATTTGAATAATATATTATTAAAAGAATATTATACAAAAAACAATTTTTAAGATGGAGTATAATTATTTAAAAAATTTTATATTTATTTATAATAAAACACAAAATAGTTCATATATTTATACAGCATAAATTAGATTTGCCAAGTTTTTAAATTTGATTTAAATTAAATAAATAATATATTGTAATTTCAATAATAAAATATATGAGAAATATTTCTTTTATAAATTAGCTAAATAATTTACAATAAAGTTAAATATTTCTTTATAAACTAATTATGTTTAAGAAAAAAATACATTTATTACAACAAAATATTATTTTAATAAATTATTTTATTATTTTAAATTAATTTACAATATATCAAAAACAAATATTTTTTTGTAATAAATAAATAATTAAATAAAGTAATAATAATTTAAAAATATATAATTTAATTTACAAAATAAAACATAAATTAAGCTTATAAAATATAAATTATATATATATTACAATAAAATAAAAGTATTCTATATATATATTATGTATATAAATTATAATTTATATTTATTGATATATAATAAAATATTTCGTTATAAACCAATTATATAAATTATTAATAATATTTATTAGTCTGTTATCAGATGGAAAAATCAAAATTTAATTTCAATAAAATTTGTTAAAAATATATAAGAATTTAGCTTATAAATTTAAGCAATATGTGTGCTTAAATTTTTATTTTAATTTTTTTATATTTTTATTTTTAATATATTATTATTAAAATTATTTATTATATATTTCTCAATAATTTTTTTTATTTAGAATAATTTTTCAAAAATTTTTATATTAAAAAAAAAAATTCATTTTAACAATTTCAAAATTCCATTAACATGTTTCTTCTTCTTATAGCTTAGCATCTAGCAACACTTACTTATCTGTTTATAGGGTATACGCATGTCAACCATTTTATTACAAAAATATGTGCTATATTTTGTATTTTTTCACCCACTCTCTCTCTCTCTCTCTCTGTTTGTCTCTGCTACTCTTACTCCTTTTGCCCTTTTCGCTTTTATCTGCTTCTGTTTTGTTTGTTGGGTTTTCTGTTCGTTGTCATTGAGGCCCGTCAAAATGGCTGTCATTGTAAATGTTGTTGTTGAACTGTTGTTGTTGTTGTTGTTGTTGTTGTTGCTGCGACTGCTGCTGCTGCTTGTACTGGTTGTTGGTACAGAGCCAAGCATGGTCGCACAGCCAGCTAGCCAGCTAGCCAGGCAGTCAGGCAGCCTGGCATCGAGGCAGAGATACTCGCACTCACATGCACTTCGCGTTTATTGTTTGGCAATAAATTTGCTGGATAATAATTTCAGGCTGGCGTCATAGCAATGATAAACTGTAGATGATATATTATTGCGTTCTTAGTCGAGTCGAGTTGAGTAAATACATAACTGCTCCTACACAACCAACCAGCCAGCCAAGCTCAAGCCTGTGAGCTCTTCCTACTCTTTCTTTTTTTTCTTTCTTTCTTTCTGTTTGTGTAGGCAGCCGGAAGAGCAACGCTTAAGTGCGTGGTCGGATTTGTGAGCCGCCCGTTGTTAACCGCCAAGCCGGCTTAAGCATCCAGCTGGAGACCTTAACCGTCTATACAATATTGCCACGCCCCCTGCCTTCTGAGCGCTCATTGCCTAAATCCTTTCCGCATGCAAAGCGTTGTCTTCTGTTCTCTTGAGCCAAAATGCTTCTTTATAGATGTCATTTTTATGAGTTAGTGCGACGAGTGCTCATAAATTTGATGACTCAACGAGCGCCTCGAGCTTTCCACACATATTTAGGTGAAATTTCTTCAAAAATTTATAAGTATTCTTGCTTGCTTGCTTATAAATTGGTCGCACGAAAGGTTTGCGACTGCACGAAATGATAGATGGAACCCAAACTCTATAAGACAGACTCGCAACGTAATGGAGTAGGCCAGCAGCAGGCAGCGTTTGATGAATGAGCTGTGAAGTAGTATGTGAACATTTGGTCATGCTGTAAATATAACAGGCATAAATCATGTCCCAATCTATTATTTATAATTAAAGAATTGTTTAAGACAAACAGAAGCGGCAAGATGAACAGGATAGAAATTGAGGACATATTTATATCTTTGTTAAGAGATGCCCTAATCAATTGTTCCTCTTTATCTCATCTTTTATTTGTTGTAAAATAAATGCACAATCAGAAAACTCATGAAAATGTTTAAAGTGTGGCAAAGTGCTTTGGCTACTTAGGATATACTCAACTTGAGGTGTAGTATAAGCAGCTGGTGCCAAGTTGTTTTATATTTTGCACTTAAAAATCGTGAAATCATAAAATTTTAAGCATTGCTTGCAGATTGCTTGACAGCGCTATAGCCTGTTTGCTTGCATATCCCAAGATATATAAAGCCTTAAAACTGTATTGAGCAAAAGCTTGTTGAGTTGATCTGTGGCGTCTAAACCTTGAGCTCATATAGAATGTAGACATAGTTATATTGTGAGAAAGTATATATTTCGTGATAAAGGGAAAATCTATAATTTATAATTATAATTAAAATTATTTATAAAAATGAATATTGTATATAATTATATATCGATATATTAGCTAACTAAAATTATATATTATTTATACTTAAAGCTTAAATTACTTAAAAAAATAAATATTATATTTAATTATATATCGATTTATCAGCTAAGTAAAAATATTTTTATTATTTATAAAAAATATATAATAAACAAAAATATAATTTAATTTCTTTTTAATATATTTTATATATAATTTCTAAAGTAATTGAAGTTATAAATATGTGTTTTAAATATTTTGTTATTTTTTTATTCTAATTATTAAATATTACTTAAATATACAAGCTGTTTTCATATAGCTTTATAGTATCTATACGCGCTTAAAATATTACTCTATAGATATAGTTTTTAGTATAAAATATATCTCATATTTCTATAGATATATTATATGTTCATAGTCTTCTAAAAGTATTGATAAAATAGCTTTTATAAATAAATTCAGGAAATACAAATATTAAAATATAAATATATTAATATTCCTTTTAGTATCAAATATATATCATATATATTAAATACTTAAATTTTTAAAAAATTTTGATATATACAGCTTTTAAAAATATATGTAGGATATACATATATATATATAGCCAATTCAAATATTTTCTACAAATCCTTTTGACGCCCGCTGATATTTTGATCAATTTCTCAAGTCCTCTCATACCATACATATATCAAAATATATATAAATATATATATAAATATACACACTTTTTTTTTTATTTGTATACACAAGTGCATTTAAAACAGCGACTCAAAGAGCTGTCTGCAAAATCATTCCGTGGCAACAACAAAGGATATAATTTCTTGGTCCTTTGAACGCATCTCAAAGTGGAGCTCATGTGGGTATTTTCACCTATGCCACACACACCCACACACACACACACTCGCTCAGGAAAAAAAAGTGGAAAGCAGCACGGGAAACCGCAATACAATGCAAAACCCATCGAAAGACGCACAAGGCATGAGGCTGACAGCGAAATTTGCTGGCTGTCAATTTCAGGCGCGCCAAAAAAAATAAAAACGAATATATTTCGTTGAATATGCATTACGCAATAAGGTGGGCGGACGGAGGGAGGGCGAAGGGAGGGCGGCAGGAGTTCAATATGCGTGGGCTATTGATTTTCGCTGCGGGGCGGCCGCACCCTTTCAGCGTGGCAATGGCGTGAGGCACGCGTGTGTCTTGAGGATGCGAGAGCTCTGTGATTTCCTTTCGCCGTTGTCTCAGATTGCGTCTTTAAGCACACACAGAGAGAGAGAGAGAGAGAGGGAGTAAGTTGTATGCCCGCAACGTAAAAAATTAAAAAGCCCAGCGCTGTAAATAAGCAGCATTTTGCCCGCAGTTGGAGTTCTCGCTTTTGGATGGGCTGGCCCTGGTCAATGGACCGTTCAGGCCGTGTGCCCGTGTGACTTATCCGACTGGGCGTTGTTTTTGCCGGCTGCCAATGCCGTAACGTGAAATGAAAGCACGTAGCATTTTCATTTCGGCCAGCGTGCGGAATGCCAATTACAAGTTCTGGCGGCCACACGGCCAGCAAGACGAAACAACAAACAGAACAAGAATGCTTAAGGGATAAAGGGATTGAGGGAGAGAGGGAGAGTAAGAGAGAGAGCGAGACTGAGACAAGGCAAGGAAAAACACGAAACTCATTGAAATGAGTCGCGCACTGTCTACGCGGGTTCGCCTCATAACTGATAGATGCCTTTTGGCGAAATTTTTAATAAACTTGTGTGGCTCCTTGCAGCACACACACATACTCACACACACACACACACACAGGTCTGGCTGGCTGGCTGGCAAAAATGTTGTAGCCTGGCGCCTACGACGCATTGGCGACGTTGGCCTCGTCGCTACCTTTTTCTCTTTGCTTTTTTTTTTGTTGTTTTTTTTTTGAGCTCAGGCTATGTCTGCGGCAGCGACGGCACTTAAAAGTGTTTTATTATTGAGGTTTGCAATTGGAATTTTAATTTTTATTTTATAAGTTATGCGTGCTGAATCTTAAACATGCCACATAGAGATCTCACGCTCTCTCTCTCTCTCTCTCTCTCTCTCCCTCTCTCTGCCTTTCTCTGGCTGTCCTCTTAGCTCGGAGTCTGCCAGGCTCTTGATTTCTTAAGCTGCCATCGAGTTGCTGTTGTTGTTGTTGTTGTTACTTTTGCTGGTTATTTATTATGTTTGTACGTGTGTGTGCCGAGTGTGTGTCTGTGCTCGCATTTTGGTCGCTGCTAATAGCATGCCCCAAAACACAACCCACATACACAGACACACACACACACACGAGTAGAGAGCGTCACATGTGGCGGCTACTTAATATGCGCACCTGAGCAAACAGAACGCCCGGTCCGAGCTTTAAGACCCACCACGCACTCGAGGTGCACTGGGTAACCAAAGTAAAAATAAGCTAGCTAGAAAGTAAATGAAGCATAACACTGAATTTTGATACACTTTCTAAATTATTTGTAGGTTTTATGCTATACTGAAAACTTTGCATGAAGAATAAAAGATTTTATATGTATTGATTTTAATGTTTGAATTTAATAGAAAATATTTTAATTATTTCTATGAAAGTAAGCTAAGCCTAAATGAATTTTTTCTAAAATATTTTTAGTAATTTTTTATTTTTATTATTAATAAATTGAATGTTTATAGATATATAAAAGATATAAATATAAAAAACAGTTTTTTAATATTAATTAAAATTAATAATTAATATTAATAAATTAAATTATGAAATTAAGAAAAGTTTCCGAGATTCATTCTTAAATTAAATTTATAAATTGAATTTATATAGATATATAAAAGATAAAGATATAAGAAATATATTTGCATTATATATTTTCATAAATAAAATAAAAAATAAAATAAAAAATTAATATATTATAAAAACAAAGCTTGTTTTTTGCTAATTGATGCATTAAAAATATTTTATACAAATTCTAGGAAAGCTCTCTAAGAAATTTAGATATTTTGCATAATTTTGTATCAAATATTTTTAATTTAGTTTATGCATCAATAAGCAGAAAACAAATTTTTCATCTATAAATTTAATTCATGAAAATATATACATTTTCTATTGCCTCAAAATCTTGTTCAAATTCATTTCGTACAAGAAAAAGAAGTTTCTTTTTAGCAACATCCACTTGATATAATTTTCTTAGCAACTGACGCTCTTAGTCAAGCTTGTTTAGCGGGTGCTGCTACTCGAGGTAGTGAGGGTAGAAAAAACTATATATCACAATGTCAGCGCACTTAACATAGTTTATATGTGCGTGTCGCTGGTTTAGAGCTCTCACTCCCAGCACTCCTCGCGCCCAGCCCAGCTACTCTTAGCCATTATGCACACGTCGCGCATAACCATAACGATTATGCTAATGCTCTGCGAGGTAGTTGGGGCGGATGATGCAGGTGTTGGGTCTGATAATAAGAATGGGGTTAGCTAGCAGCTACTACTCGCTGGCTGCTTACGATTCGCCTTGGCTTATTTTGAGCGCCCGCGTTATTTACATACCTTAAGTAGTTGTAATGGGCTGCTGCTGCTGCTGCTGGTGTGTTGCGGCTGCTGTTTTTAGCCCCAAATGCGCGACAAAGTGTTGGCAATGAAGGCAGCTCACAGCTCGTCCTTGGCTGAAAGACGAATATGCGAGTTGTCTCTGAGCCAAGAGTGGCCATAGAAAATATGAATCTGTATCTGAATCTGAATGTGAATGTGAATGTGAATGTGAATGAGATGAGCTAGTTTTCATTATGAGCACATTTGGTCTTGGCTTACTTTTTTTCTGGCTTGTATTTAATGCGAGGATTACTTGGATCAGAGCAAGTACTACTTGTATTTTGTTGCGTGCCTGGCTTTGGCTATATAAATCTAAGAATTTAAGTGGCATTTGCAGCTGCTTCAATCAACTCCATGTGCTATTTATAGACCATTTGTAGATTGAGTCAACTTCTTATGCCAGTCTAGCCCAGACCGTGTTATAAATAAGTTCAGTTCATTGCTTAAGGCTATAAAATTATAGACGATACACAAATATCAATAGAGTACGTTCGTTGAACCACGTTTTGCTGCCCCAAAAAACTTTTGGCATATTAGTTTGTAACCATTGACAAGTCAATGGCCCAGTGGCGCCATGTGGTTCGTAGAACATTTTCTGCGTGTTCTTATTCATTTTTATGCAAAATACGATTCAAACAAAGCAGCCGTGCCTCAACTTTTGCGCTGTTATTAAACTCAAATTTGTCTTCATCAAAAGTTAGTCGCGGACTTTGATTAGTTTTTGCCAACATTAACTTGCACTTGCATATGATTAGAGCTCATGCAAAGAACTTCTAAGGAAACAGCAAGAATTTCATTAATTAAATAAAATGTTAAGCATTTTATTATTATATCTTTTGAGTGCTATTTCGGTTGCAAAAGAAATCAATTCACATAGAAATTTTAGCTAAGGCAAAAGGCTGAAGAGCATTTGCCATAGCCAAGACAAAGTTGAGTAGAAAACAAATCAAATCAAATGCAGACATCGTTGAGTAGCAGCAGCAAAAATGTTGAAATCAACTACAACAGAATGAGAAAAAAACCAGCAAACAACACAAATAACAAAAGCAAATTAATAGAAAACAATAACAATTCCCTTTATTATTATTACTGCAGAGAGACTGGGGAGCACAGACAAAAAGCGAACCGAACACGACGACGACGACGACGACGACTTACAGATCCAAAACAGTTTCCAAGTGCCCAAGTTTTTGTGCTTTATTTTATTTGACTGTGTTTGGCAGCAAGTGTGTGCGTATGTGTGTGCATGTGTGTGTGTGTGTGTGCATGTAATTTACACAACAAAATGCAAGTAAAACACACACCAACTGCTTCTAGCCTAAAAGTATGCCACACTTCGACGCCTGCTCAAGGGACTTTTTGGGCCAGATGCTTGAACACAGATGACATTATACTCTAGACAGAGAACGGATATAGATGTATAGAAAGTGACAACATTTGTGTGCATATATGTTTAATAAATATATTTATATATAGTTAATCAGAAGTAAAGTTTCGCCTGATTCAAGTTCCTGACTGGCCTGGCTGCTCGCAAGGGTATTTAATATTCGTTTTGCTGCAAACTTTTTTCCCTTGTTCTTTTTTTGGACTTCTGCTAAACATGCCACACAACAACGAATCGCTCAAAGTGCGAACAAACTGTGTGCAGAAGCTCAAGAAATCAGGCCAGGTATACAAAAAAAAATACAAAAATAAGATAAGAGCTAGAAACAAGCGCATTGAATGCGTCTATCCCAGCCAACTTTAGCCAGGTGTAGGTCCGGGTCCGGGTCCGGGCTGCTCTGTGAGTGTGTTGAACCGTGTACGTGCATTGCATGTCGAATATGTTTGCTAAAAACCAACCAGCAGCAGCAGCAGCAGCAACTTTATCTAAAGTACAACTTTTTGGCGCACACCGACTCCGCTCAGAGCTCTGAGTCGGCAAAGCGTTTTCCTGTTTTTTGCCTGATTTGTTGCCACGCCCCATGGGGGTGAGCACACGGCTTTGCCGTTGGTAAATTTGTGTTGTTTTGGCAAGTTTTTACCCGCTTTAAACTGAAAATGAAACTGTTGTTGTTTATTTTACGTTCGTCGTAGTTTCCTTCCCTTTGCTCTCGCCTACCTCACGCCTCTGCCTGAGCCTCTGACTCTGCCTCTGCCTCTGCCTCAGCCTCTACCTCTGCAGCATGTGCCAATGATTTTTAATGCGATTTAAGAATATCGCAAAAAAACAGCCATTGCACGTTGATGCCTGTGTTTTTTTCTCCTTTTTTTTTGCATTTATTTCTTTTTTTTTGCTCTTCCCGTCCTGGCCAGAGGCTTAAGTCTGGCAGCGCAACCTTTTTTTTTGAGTGGCCAGCCAATGAAATTGTTTGCAAAGGTGAAACCGAGTAACATAATGTTTTGTAGGCCCTGCTGATAGTGTCTGTGCGTGTGACTTTATTTAATGCCATTAACGCAAATTGAATGTTATACGCACTTAAGCCCTTTGAGCCATTGCATGCGCAATTGAGTTTTCGTATGGGTCTCGCACAGCTCTTGAGCGAATAAGTGGCCCGAAGAGATTGGGCTAAGAATTATAAATTCTATAAACTTCAACTAATACCAAAAGCGAATTACTTTCGTTTCAAAATATATATAGAAAACTATTTGATGGCAATGATGGCTACATTAAACTCTGCTGGCGAACCGTTCCATCATCTGCCCAATAATAAGAGCTAAACAAACTCGTAAATTCCAAGCAGCTGCTGCGCCAGTTGAACAACAATAATACACAACTCCTTTGCCATTTCATTGGCAGAGTGCAGTGAGTGCCAGTGAGCGAGTGGGAGTCGTGGTTGAATGCTTAGCATAAGCTCGTTTTGGCCTGGCCTATTTCAATAATAATAAAAGCAAAATGCTTGTGCTTGTGCTTGTGCTTGTGCAGCAATTGCGAAATATTTCTCATGAAATTCCGCGCTTACATAAATATTTAAACTGAGGCATTGGCACGAAAAGCATTTGGCCAAGAGTCTCTCTCGCTCTCTCACTCTCTCTCTTTCTCTGTAGATGGAAAATAAAAGCCCTGCCAGCTGCCAGAGGCCATGATGAAAGTCTCAATTTAAGCCAACTTCTCTGCATATTGCATAGACGAGTAGCTGGCGAAACTAAACAGCTGTCGAATGAATGCGTGAGTGACTGTACTGTGCGAATGTCCTTGGGCCAGAAAAGCGCTTTTCAATATATATATATATATGTATATGTATGTATGGCAGACCAACTATGGAGTACTTCAGACCAGTTTAAATGAGCACAGAGCTGGGGCTCATCCACACCTCTGCGGCGCATACTTTCACGACAGACTGTCATTTGTTGTTTACTTGTTGTTTGGCAGCTTTAGTTCCCTACAGTTGGAAAATAGAGCCATAAGCTGAGTATCTATCTTGCATCTTGTTGCTGTCATTTCAGGCTAATGTCTTCGCTCCAGTTTCCTTTTTCGTGTTCAATGTCTGGCTGTTGTCATTGCTCGCAGTCCCATCACTCAAACCACCCACGCAGCCCTCGCAACCCACGCAACCCACTCAACCCACTCACGCTTCGAGACTCTTGTCGTTCCGCATGCACGTCAGTCTCGTTGAAGCCTGCTTAATGTGGTATATTTTTTCTCCTTTTCTATCAACTGTTCTTGGCACTAAAACTATTTCCACGATACGACGACGAGCTTATTCAGTTCTAGTCTTCATACAAATCAAAGTCTTATTATTAATTGAATTTATATAAACATTTGCTATGTTATCTAATGTTATTTTCTTTTATTTTCAGCTTTCTGCTCGTGGAACACGCCGCACATCGAGAAGGTAAATATAGAAAATACTATAAATTTGTTTACGTGCAATGAATGCTGGAAATCTATTTAAAGTTCATCCGGGCAGACTTATAAAATAAAATAAAAAAATTATTTGAAAATTATTTTTATATACAAAAAGCTTGTTATCTCTGAAATAGTTAGAGAAACTACAGCAAAACAATTTATTTCAGCTTTTTGTATAGCAAAAACTGACATGAGGCTGAGATTTTGATATGAGTAGACAAAGCTTTATTTATATCTGACTTTATGTGGGCGCACTGTAACGTTTTCATACACAACTCCATATACAAAGAGCAGCTAATTTGTACATGGACCAATACCAGGAATTGCCAAGCGGCTTTCCTCCCTCCATCCCTCTCCCTCTCCCTCTCTCTCTCTCTCTCTTTACTCAACAGCCCACAGATAAGCGGCTTATGCTGTTCGCTTGAAGTGCCAACGAGCTGTGAGTCATAAATGCGATACAAAAACTGCAATAGAGTGAATGGCTAGGCCGAATACTCATGTCTGAGGTTTGTCTCTCTCTCTCTCTCTCTCTCTCTGCCCAATGAATTTCTCTCAATAATGAAATTCCTTTGCCTAGCTAAAGACTACTTTAATCCACTGCAAGAGCCAATTCGAGTCTATTAAGACTACACACCTATGCAGCAAGCCTAGCTGCAATTAAAAAATCTTAATTGCTTATTAATGCGCAACTTCCACAAGGCGGCGTGAAAAAAAAATTAATTAATTTGCTGCTGTTTTAAATATGGCGCAGACGATTTAGCATGTCGCGCCTGCCTGGCACTGCGTCTGTGGCTGATAAAAATAAATTCCCCACGAATGGAGGGAGGGAGCGGCGCGTGAGACTTTGCCTAATCGATGCGTGTCCCCTTTCGGGTGGGTCTCAGACGCTGCTCTTTGATTTATGCGCTCTGCACTTGTTCCCAAAAAAAAGGGGGAATTGCTGCTGTTGCTCTTGCATCGCATTTAATTGCCTGCTGGATTTTGGATTTTTTCACACTAAGTTCATGTTTCCTGCGCCAGCATCAAAATATAAAATAAAAATATTTAAAAAAAATAACATGAACGACATGTAGCCTGATGATTAATGCGACAAGTTTAATGACATAGGCACAGTGGATAAATAATTATTATAGATCATAAAACATTAAAATTTATGCATAAAGAACTTAGAATAATGGTTTGGGGTCTTTATTTTAGTTCATTTTAATTTTAGAATATTTTTTATAGTTTATTTTCAAAATATTTTATGGAAAAATGATTTAATTTCGATAAATATATTTTTATATATTTAATTATTATTATTATTTAATATAGTTATATTTTTTTTTTTGTGTGAGGTGGAACTTAATAAAAATTTTCTTATTTTTGTATTTCTTAATATATATTTTTATAGATATATTTAATATATTTATATTTTTTTTTATTTTTTTATTTGAAGTATAACTTGTACAAATGTTAGTTCTAATAATTAAAAATCAAAATTTTATTAGCTTTGTATTTCTTAAAATATATTTTTTTGATAAGTTTGAAAATCTTTCAAATTTTAATTTAAAGATTTCAGTTTTCAAGAGTTCTGGCCCCACTGTGCCAGTCATCTTTCTATAGCGCTTTGAGAAAGATTTGGTCTTGTCGCGTGAATAACACGAATTGCGTTATGAAAAATGCATAACAGACATGGAATCGAGGTTGGGGTTGCCGTTGGCGTCGGTAGATTGGGGCTGCGTGGCTAGCAGATGGGATTATTGTTGGGGGCTGTCGTAGCTGTTGGAGCTGTTGCAATCATTACAAAGATGAGCGATAAGCGACGTTGCATGCGGTGACACAACTGACGATTGCAATATGATGTGTGCCCGCTATATGTCATGTTCTGTATCTTAGCATGCAAATGCGCGCGCTGCGCTGTGTGTATTGTGGCTGACAAGCACGCGAATTGATGTGCCACTTGGGCAAAATGCTGTTGACTTTTGAGGGATTTATGTGGCGGGCGCACTGCTGACAGCTGCCAAAAATTAGCTGCCATTCGAACCCAACTGCAACAACTGCAACTGCGCGGCTCTGCCAACTAACTAACTGTCTGGCAACCTCTCTAACCGAGTTTCAGGTCCGGACGGCATAATTAGCATTGGATTGCAAACTTTTGTTCCAGGCGCCCAACAGAACAAAACAAAACAAAACAGAACAAAACACAACCTAAGCTGACTTAGCAGCTGTGCTCGCTGCTGCTGCTGCTGCTGCTGTTGGTGGTGCTACAACTATTGTGGTTGCTGTAAGCTGCAACTGCATGCTTAAACTAAAACTCAAATTTGCGCACAAAATCCCAAAATGTCAGTGACCAAAAACAGAGCCAGCGGCAGCTGTGGCAGCGCCAGGCTGGTTGCCAAGGGACAATGCCAGCAAAACTGCTTTGCCCCCAGACTCATTATTCAAATGTGTTTTGCAGCCTTTTGTAAATATGCAAAAATGGGCGTGGCCCGCTTTGGCATACTGTTTTACACACATTTGCGTTTGCCTGCTTTCATTCTTATTACTATTTTCTCATAGTTATTATCAGATTCGTAATGCTGGCATTCTTTAGTTTCTATTATGGGAGAATTCATGTGTTACGACTCAATTGAGCTGTTTTTTCCTAGTTGTGTTCTTTAGTTGTTAAGGAACTTAACTTACATGTATTGAAAAATATTTATGGAATAAGTATTATTATTTATTATAAATAAATAAATATTATTTATAAATAAATAGCTAAATATTATTTATTTTTTTATGAATTTATTTAAATTATTTGATCACAAATTCTTACATAAAATTATATTATTAATAATTGATATATGTCAGCCCAGGAAAATTTTAATAGAAAATAAAAACATATATTTATTCTTCGATATTTATATTTATTTATTAATTAATTAATTTATATGCTTGTTAATTAATTCATTTATTAATTTATATTTATTCTTATTGTTGTTTATATCTTTGATAGATCATTATTAAATCAAGTTTTGTACATATTTCATATACTACATTTTATAGCTCAACATATTTAAAGTATTTCACATTTTATTTCTTATTTTCCTTTTCAACTTTTTTTTTTTAATTGTTAAAATTTTATAAATTTATTTCCGCTGGCAGCAAACTTCCAAAACATTGCAGCTTGGCCATGGTGGACAATGTATTCTTATTTTTTTGGTAGTAAAAACTGCTACAAAAACGGCAAAACAATTCAGCAAAGTACTCGATATCAAGATCATTGTAGCGCTAAGAAACAACTAAAGTGCAGTTCAAGAAAGAATATAGAAAGACTATATGGCGAATGTGGATTATAGTCTATATGATGGCCTATACCATATTAAATTAATATTTTTCTTAAATTTTGAATAAAAACTTGGATTTTAAGCGGCTAAGTTTGCTGCTACCTAAATAGACTTTAGCTCATATTATATTTGAACAAATTAAATATCAATCAAAATTATAATACAACTTATGCTCTATACAAAACATTTCATAAATTCAACGAGGTAACTTTTCGTCGAGACAATTTCCACTTGGCATCACATTAGTTATACCATAATTATAAATGTTTTTTTCTTTTTTTGCAAAGATCAATTTGTTGCACAAAGAATTGCAAGTGAAACAAAGAATTTGTATTATGAAAACCGAATTCATTTGCCTTGCCCTGCTGCATGACAGATACTCCCCAAAGACGGGGCACACACAATGCTTTGATCTCAGCGCGACGCGTGTAATATGATTTCGAATGAAAAAGGCGAAAAGGTCGCTGAAAACTGTTGCACGCCTCACTTATAGCGCTGGGACTGTGCAAGGACAGGCCATGTCTCTGGGGGAACTCAGGGTTAAGCGAAAAAAGAAACTGAAACGAAACGGATTTGCAAAGCGTTTGATCTGTGCCCCAGGCGATTGTCACGCATGTTTGGCGAACCTGGACGCTGAGACTAATTAGCGACAGATTGTAGTATTAAAAAGCTAGCCAGGGCTCTGCTCTGTGTTTAATTAGACTTGGCTTGGCAACACGAATTGCATTTGTAGCGTGGAAATTTGATTTGATTTGATTGAATTTAATGCGTTTGCGATTCGTTAAACAAAACTCACAATTCCCTAATTTCCGCATGCTGTAAAAGTATTTTCGGTTGCTCCGCTGCTTGATTTTGTTTGCGCAAAAATGTATTTCCGCTGCTGTCGCTTCTATTTTGCTGTTGTTGTCAGCGTGGCTTGTTTACATGGCAGCCAGAGTTTCATTCTGCGGTCTGCGCTCTAATTGCGACTTGGCAATATATCAACGCGCATAGCCAGCGTACCAAAATATGTATGTATGTGTGTATGTATGTCTATGTACATATATGTATGTGCACAAGTACTTAGATACAAAGTGTATGTATGTGTATGTGTGTGTGTGTGTGTTTATGCAGGTATCTTTGGTTGGAGCTTTGCTCTAGCCAGCAGCCGTTTTGACATTTGCTTACGCGTTAAAGCTGACAGGTAAAATGGATTTGTTACGGCAATAGAACAAGCAAAAACGCGTTGCTTTTAGTTCAGGCAGCAGCTGAAAGAGAGAGAGAGAGAGAGAGAGAGAGTGAGAGAGGGTGAGTGAGAGAGCGGGGGCAGGGGTACTTATGTGTGTGTGTGTGACATGTGAGCAGATAACACCCAGTTTGCCGGAAAGGTAAAATCCTCTTTTATATATCACAAAAAATTACTTTGAAAGCAAGCTGCTGCTGTGGAAGAGGAAATTCCATCTAACTACAGCAAATTATTTATTTATAAAAAAAAAAGAAGTATTTGTGTAATTATCTTTACGTCCATATCAATTAACGTAATTGCTTGGAATAAAAAAAAAAATTAAAAAATGACCTGCATTCAAATCAAAAAGAAATATATATATATATATATATATATTCTCAATATACTCCTTCTCTACCTTTTCGTTAAATATTGTATTAATCTCCTGCTTCCTATTCAACTTCTTTAATTTACAATTTCTTTGAATTTTCTTTTACCTATTGAAGCATAGAAATAAAAAGGTTCTCGTCCGTGGAAAATATTGAGCCAAAGGTTGGGGCAGCACTTGAGAATCGATTTAAAAGAAAATCGCCAGCAGATTGGCCATTGTAGTTGAGCAAGCAGGCTAAATGGCATTTTTTAATAGAGTCTGGAGCCAGAGCAGAGCCAGAGTGGTGCCAGAGTGAATCCATTAAAAGGATATTGCAGCAGAGAACCAACAGTAATTATCAATGGCAAAATAATTGAGCGAACACTTATCATGCGCAGGCAGCAATAAAAAATGCGAGAAATAGAACAAAAAGGGCGTTGGAGATGAGGAGATGAGGCTCAAAGGCTAGGCCAGAAGAGGACTTAATTGCGTTGACGGTAAATCCGTATTAAAAGCACTTTAAATGCTAAGCAGACGGCCTGTTAAGCCTACATAACACTTGCCTTGACCTTAAAGACATGCTTCAAAATTTAATATAATATTCTGGCAAATGAAATTTGCAAAAACTCAGCCTAATTTAATTAGCTGTACAGTCCATCTTGGAGCCTTGTGCCTCAGCGGTCTAGCAAAGAGCAAATTAAGTTATACCGAAAGGTCAAAAGCCAAATGGCAATTCAGCTTCAGCTTCAGCTTCAGCTCTCTTCAGCTCTTCAGCTGAACAGCCAAAAGGTAAGCGAAAAGCAGTCGAAAAATGTACTTTACGAGGCGCAAGCATACAAAGGCACAAAAGCCTCAGGGGTCCGTGACACAAACGTCAATTCACAGTTTATATGCCAGGTTTTATTTTTTTTTACTTCTTATTTTATTTTTTCCAAGTTCACGCACTAAGCAGCAGCTGCCCAGCTCATTGACGTACACGGGCTTAAGCTGGCAAAAGAATGCTGCAGGGAGCTGCTGACAGGCGCACTTCAAAGGCACACAAAGGCACTTCACTTCAGTCAGCAGCGCCAGCAAATGTTATTTTAATCAACATTTCTTCAAGCGCACAAATTTCAATACAAATTGTATATGGAACAATTTTGATGTAGTTTGAATGAGAGGGAAATCATTTTGCATATTGAAAAATATTGATGATTATATATGAAATATATGTAAATATAAATATAATGTAAAATATAAAAAAATATAAATAGGTAAAAATAAATAGCAAATAAATATATAAAATAAAAAAATAAAAAATATAAAATATTAATACAAAAATAATATATATATATATATGTACATAAAGTAAAAAAAGTAAACAAAATCACCAAAATATATTTTTTAAAAATAACAAATAAATATATAAATACTATATTAAATAATAATTTAAAAAAATTTAATATAAAATATTTATACAAAAATAATATTATAACGTAAAAAAAGTACAAAAAAATTCATAAAAATATATTGAAAAAAATTGTTTTAAATGTATTTTTGGTATATATTAAAGCAAACAAATAATATATGCATATGCAATAAATGAACAAGAATAAAATATGCAAATAAAATATAATTTATGTAAAGAAAAATATTTAAAAATAATATATAGAATGTATAAAATATATTTCTCAATAGAACAAAAAATTTGTTCTATAATAATAATAACAAAAAATACTTTCCATATCAAATACAAAAAATGTATTTAAATTTTTTTTATTAACTCCAAAATTTTGCCAATGAATTCCATATAAATGTTATTTTTCTTGCATAATTTTGACTTTAAATTCCAACAAAATAACTAACCAAATATTTTAAAATGCATTTATCACATGCCTGACTCTTTTGTACAATTAAGAGTATACATGTATATATATATATATATATATATATATATATATAGATGGCAACTTAACGCTCTTTAAGGTAAACAATATATATTTAAGCGTATATTCTCTTCAAACAAACGTTACGTCTGTGCGCACACAGACACGGAGGAATTCATTTTAAATGCTGCCCCTTACGACAGATCAGCGTCGAACTGAGAATTCACCCTGCCCTGCAACAAGCAAACGAGTGCAACTGGCACTGCTAATTGCACTCATTCACACGACGAGCGGCAACAAAGGCGGCCAGAAGTGGCCTCTAACAACAACAGCAACAACAGCAACAACAGCAACAATAATAAGTGCAGCAAAAGTCGAAGAGTTGTCGCCTTGACGGCACGGAAACGGAAGCGTTAGTTGCAAGGATATGTTGCACTAGTGCACAATAGTCAACCCACCCATGTCCACCTTCCCCTCCTTCTCTCCCACTCTCTGCCACTCAACCATTCAGCATACACAATGCAGACAGCTCCCGGCAGCCGCCCAGCGCGTCTCTCTGTTGTCTCTCTCTCTCTCTCTCTCTCTCTCTCTCTCTCTGTGTGTGTGGACAGCAATTATGTGCCATTGAAGTTTCATTGTCAGCGTTGCAGATTGCACGTAAAGTCCGTCCGGAACCGGAGGGAGCACGCTTCATCTTCTTCTATATATATAAAGCTCCGACACTTTGTCCGTTTCCGTCGTAATTGTTATGCCAATTTTTAAGAGCGTTGCGTCGCCTGCTTGCCAAATTAAATGAAAATCAAATAGAGCCCGACATCCAAAATACATAAATGCGGTTAAATTTGTAGCGTTAAATGTTAACAGTCGATTTTGCAACTCACACACACACGCACACTCCCACACACACACTCTGACACCCACACATGGCTATAAAAATATCAGCGCGTATTTGCGTGCTAGAAGCTAGAGAGCTCTGGCTCTGGCTCTACTCCTGCCCGTTCTACGAGCGATGTCGTTTGGCTTAGACTTACGAGCTTGGGGCGCAAATTGACAATTTCTCTGAAATTGCACAAATACTTATGAGGCTGTGCTCCATTTTTTTATGGCAAATTACACAGCCGCATACGAGCGTCGATGTGCATGTGTGTGTGTGTGTGTGTGTGTGTCTGTGTGTCGTCATATAATAAAAACGTTTGGCAGCCTGCTTTGGCAGAGGGTTTTATGATTGGTTTTCAGCAAAAGGGGCAAAAGGAAAGAGAGAAAAAAAAAAACGAAAGTAACATAAAATAAATAAAATATAAACTGCGTTATGTTTATGCGTCAAAGAGAGTGGAAGTGAGAAGGAGACAGGAGAGAAGGAGAGAGGGTGAGGGTGAGGGCAAAGGAAAACCCATCAGACATCATCAGCCTGCGCATAATTAAACATTAGACGACGATAATAAAATTGAAATCATTGAAGATTATTGCCAAGCATGAGCTAAACTGAGTTAAAGGCTGCCATTATCCAAGAGCTTCAGACTTTTACTCCTAACGAAAGAAAAGTTTCTTAACGCTTTTCGGGTTTTTTCTTGAGTTGCCATAAATTTAAATGTGCTTTAATGATGCGGCAGCATTTTAAGAGACTAAATATTTACAGCCTCTAAAAAGTGGAAATATGAAAAGAATTAAAAAATAATTTTCTTATTGAAGATATTATTTTGTGTTTATAAAAAAAAATAATACTAAAAATATTTATTTAAAAATAAATATGTATAAACAAAACATATAAAAATGTCAAAATATTAAAAAAAAAAAATTATAAATAAAAATTATAAAATCAATATATATAATAATTTAAAAACTATAAATAAAATATATAATAATTTAAAAATTATAAATAAAATATCTGTAAAAATAAAAAAATTATTTACATAAAAAAAAAAATTATTTATTTATTATTTTACATCAAAAAATATTTGAAATACATAAATTTTTATGTAGAAAAACTTTAAAAATATTTTATAGAAAATATTTATATATTTATATATTTAATTTATTAAAATAAGTCAAAGAATATTTGAAATTTACATTATAATATATATATAATTTTCATTATATTCCACATAAATTTAGTAAAATATATTAGCACAAGATTAGTTTGCAACTGTTTAGCATGATAATCAAGTCTTATTTGCTGTCGAAAAACTCATCATCATGCAATGCAGTCGCCTCAGATTTCAACGGCCAACTGGCGCTTGGAATCAACTTGTTTAACTGATACAGCTGCCTTGGTCAGCTGAACATAATCTGAATATCAGGCTAAAGGCGAACTTATAAAGCAATTAAAAAGTTTTTTTTCCTGTGTTTTTTGTTGTTTTCCTCATTTTTTTTTGGATTGTCATGATTTTGATATTTTGTTGTGCTCTATGAAAAAAGTTTTCGTGAGCGGCGCACACCTTGGGTCAAAATGAAGTTTGAAGCGGCAGGTGCACAGCAAATGGATAACAACATTAGTAGAGGAGCAACATAGACCCGTGCCTGTGTAGTTAATGATAATCATAATAAGACGCTGAGTGCCTAAAAGTATGCTTAATTTTGTGCAACTTAAAGGCACTAAAGCTGCACAACGCAACAGCACAAAGGACAACTCAGACCGACCAGCCGGACGCTGGCAAACTTGGCACAGAACTTTTTCCTTTAAGTGGTGCCATACTCTCTAACAACCTAAGCTGCTAGGCAAATAAAAATATGTATATACACACACACTCGCACACACATAGGCCACACGCCCACCCCTCCCAACTGCACACATCAAATGCTTGCTGAAAGCAAGTTCAAATTGCCTTTGAGAGAGTCGCAAACAAAATGGCAGCTGCCAGGACGAAGACGAAGACGACGTTTGGCGTTTATTTGCCTTTATAATGTGTGAGCTATTAAAATTTTAGAGGCTGTGCCCATTTCATTCTTTCGGTGTACGTATGTGCACTCGACTAAAATATGTATTTCTCTGCAGCATTTTGTTTGCCTTTTTTATACACATTTTCGTCATTTTCCCTTGCTTTTGACTTTTCGCACAGCATAAAATACGAAAAAATTAGCTGATTTTCTTTTAAACGCAGCTGCGAGCGGCTCTTTTAAAGTGCTCAGCAGCTGCTGGTGCCGCTGCTGCTGCTGCGCGCTGTTCGCATCTTTTTTAAGTGAAAAAGCGCGCGACGTGTTTTTTCACTTTGTCCAAATGCTTGCATTCAGCAAATTCATATTCGTGTGCAGCAGCCAGAAATTAACATAAAAATGAATGCGAAACGTTTTAATGTCAACGTTTTGTGGGCCATACCCTGTAATGGATAGACTAAGGGGTGGGTACACTAAAGAGAGCGGGAAAGAGTCAGGCTTTGATCAGAATACTTGCGTGTTGAATAATAAGATTTGAGCTTGAAAATTGAAGGCTTTTGTGATTTTAAGTGTGAATTTGTGTAATGAGTAATCCTAAGAGTTGAAAGAGTTGAGTTTTAAGTATAGATTTTAGAGATTTTAAATAAGATTTTAGCTGTTGAGCAATCCTTAAAGTTGGAAATGGAAGTCTATGAATGCTTTATGTAATTTTAAGTATGAGTTTATTTTACTGAGAGTTTCTATTTGTGTTTAGCTAATATGAAATGGATTTTTAGATATTTAATTTTATATATATATAGATATATATTTTTTAGTATTGCTTAACTACATTCCATTCATCATCCTGAAACTTTGGCTGCACTCCGGGTTTTTCACATTTTAACAGAGTAAATTATAAAGTATATATTGCTCTTTAAAATATTTAAAAACTATTCAAGTTCATAAATTTTCTGTATGAAATTTTTAAAAATTATTTTTTTCTATAATATCCCATTTGCAATTTCTCACACCACAAAATATTTGTGGAATTTATTGCAGAGCATCTGGCAGTCTGTTGCGCTGCGCATTTCTTGTTTATGTTATTTTGTTTTTGCTTTTGTTTTCTTTTGCTGGCATTTGGTTTTGCTTTTGCGCCCAGATTCTGCTGGAGCTTATTTTTTATGCATATTTTATTATTTTGCCATTGCATGCGTAATTTTATTTGCCGCCTCGCCCTGTTGCAATGTCCACTTTTTTTTTTTATTTATTTATTTTTTACCAGTTACTAGCTGGCTGCCACTAGGAGTATAAGTTTTATGGCCACGTTTTTTTTTTTGCTCTTCGCTCAGGTTGTAAAAAATTTATGCACGCTAGAGTGTGGCACTCGTTTGTTGTGGTTGTCCTGCTCAGCCAGTTGTCCTGCCGCCACTGTGGCTGCACCTGAGTTTGTTGTTGTTGTTGCTTTGTTGTCACGCTACCTTGGCCAGGGCCAGCACACACACACACACACACACACACACACACACAGTAGCAGCAACATGCCAAATTAAGTGCTCTTGCTGTAGTGTATAGCTCCCTCCCTCCTCCTCCTCTTCTCGTATGGGCAGCACCTTGTGAATGCCAGCAGCAGAACGCAGAACGCCGCTTAAGTTGTCATGTACATTTTAATTTTCACATGTTATGACATGTTTGCAACGCCACTTTGAAGTTGCCAGCAGAAGTTGCAGCAGCATTTGCCACACACGCATGTCTGAGCGCACCCAGTGCAAAGTCCAATTTAAGTAGTTTTTAATAAATATTTATAAGTCTGAAAATACTGAACTTTTTTTTAACCCTCAGGCAGCTGTTCGTCAATCAATTTCTGTTTTTTATATGAATTTATATATGCAACTGTAACTTCAATAGATTCTGCGTGTAGTTACTAATCAGTTCCCCATGGTAAGAGAGTTAACTATCCAAGAACTTTTAAGCATTAAATTTTATAATACATCTCAATAATCATTCACAGAGTCAAAGGTGCGCATTGGCTTGTAGCCTTGCACCTCTTCTGCTGTCCTATGCATTTTGCTGCCATTTAAGCTAAGAGGGTTGCCTTTAGTATGAAGCCTTCCGTATTGAAAACATGGTAAAATAATCATCAAAATGGTTTATTGTTTTTCAGAATACTTTTCTTGGAAGTCAAAACACTTCAACAAACGCTTGAAACAATTTTCAAAGCAATCAGAAGAGGATAGCTCTAAGACAAGCTATTTAAAGAGCTCCTTCAGGCATTGACCTATAAATTTAACAAAAAGATATCATTAGGTGCTTAATCATGTTTGAAAGCAAAAACTTAACTTTACTTAACCTTCTCATTCATTCTACATTTTGAGTGCTCAAAAACTATCCTATTTGTGCCTTTACGTGAGAATTCACATTGTTTTGGTGAAGAATGACTCGTAATCATGTGTATCCTCGAATTATGAATTGTTTGGACTTTAATAGTATATTTTTTTAGGATTTTTCTAGCTTCACTCATTGAGAGGCGAGGCATTTTTTGAGCTAGAATAATCAACTTTTGCAGTTGGAACGCTCTCTAGCAACTCTACAGATGGATCTGTGTGAAACTTCCCATTGACGCCAGGCAAATGAGAAATAATCTGTTTTTTGAATGTAGTCTGCTGAAATAATATAATTTTCTTTACATATAAATACTACTATATATATATATATGATTTCTAAAGTATCAAGCTTGCATACCCAAAGGAGCCTTCACATGTTATACCCATCCATAACCCTTACTTTTTGGCTTCTCAGTTTTCTTGTACATATTTTTAAAAAATTTAATTCAAACAACTTGTCTTGCCAACTGGAACTCTCTCAAAGCTCAATTATTTTCTAGAGTAGCTCAAAGTCCTCCCCCTGGGCAAAGAAATGAATTGAATGAGTATTGCAGCCTTTGGCATTGCCTAATTGTTTGACACATTTATTTTATGTATAACAAATCCAATTTTGGCTTAGCCCACAGCAGCTTGGTTTTCTTTAAAAGGCAATTGATTTAGCTGCTCGTAGTTTTCTCTGATGGTTTTAGCATATCTTTCTGGGTGGCGATAAGTCGTCACGTTGCTTGGTCTGGTCTCCTCAGTTTGGCTTGGGTTGCCAGAGGCAACGGCTGGAGACTGGCTACAGGCGACAGGCGACAGGCGGCAGCCAAATTGTTTACCGCAGCTGTTGATAAGTTTTTAATTAAGTTTAAGCGTATTAGCTGGCACTTTAGCCGGCTGTGCAGCTCGCAAATCTATAAAAGCCACAAGAACTCGGCATTACTTAAGCGCTGCGCCAGCCAACAAAACAAAAAAAAAAAAAAAACGAAGGCAACGAAATTAAGTGCTTGGCTTGATGTCGCTACGGCTTTTGAATAAAGGAAGCAACAGAAATAAAAATAATAATTGAAATACGCCGAGAGACACAGTTGTGCGTGGCTAAAGTCGCGACACGTGCCGCTGCCGTTGCCCCAGACACTTCTTGCGCATTAAGCATACGCCGCATGTAACCAGCGCGCGTTACCTATTAACACACACAATGAAAAACCAAAAAGCCAAAAAAAAAGGGAAAACAATTTTTTATGTCTGCTGTTGGCAAATGTCAATTTGGTGCGAATGTCTATTGAAATGAAATTGAAATTATTTTCAATGACAGCAGTTTAGAAGACATGCCAATGGGGGCCGGCCATTGGCGCCATGAAATAAAATGAAAAATAAAATAAAATGTAAGAAATGTTTATCTATTATTGAGGCTAGGTCGACTGCCTAGCTGAAAGGTACAAATCTGTACGATTTGCCGATGTGTCTCAGTCGGTTCGCTTCTCTCATGGAATACAAGAAATTTTTATAAGCAACAGAACGAGATGCGGACATTCAGTTCAACTGCCGGTTTGCTCTCGATTGTCAAATCATTTTGTGATAAGGATATAAGGACGAGCAGACAAGAACACGCACAGGCATTCGCCCACGCACAGTTCCGTATTGAATGTCCTGTGTGTGTTCGTGTTTTGCTCTGCTTCATAACTGACAAATGAAAATGTCAAAAATGTGCACAAACTGCTGGCAAATGAGAAATGTCTTGTATTTGTGCGAGCATAAATTAAATTAGAGTTTCTTTCAGCACCAGCTCGAATGTCCTTTCTGCATTGCGCAACAACAAAACAAGCAACAAAAATATTTTTGTCTATTTGAAAATTGATATTTATTTTTATTTTTATATTTTTATTCCTTTTCAATTCATGCATATTTAAAGCGTGGCCCCATTTACGTTCGTTTGTGAAAAGTAATTTAAAATCAACTATGAGAATGCTCAATATGGATATTTTCTGATATATATCTCTCTCTTAATTTATACATTTATATTTCATGCGCAAATTGTTTCTAGTCCAAAAATGTTTTTAATCGCATTTTGTCAAAGGGGAAAAAAATATTATCCAGAGAGGTTGAGTAAAGCTCTTTTCCGAGAATTGCAAATGTGGAATGAATAACAAATGAAATAAAATAAAAAAAAGATTAAATAAAAAAGAAATAATAATAAAAGCAATATCCATTTAAATCTTGTGAATTATTGAAAAGCATTAAAAATATAATTTTCCAGCAGTTGAATTTGCAGCAATTTGTTATTGCCCAACTGATTGACGTGATTTGGCCGATTACAATTGTTTCTAAGTGGTTCGCTGCGTAGCTCTGATATGCAATAATAACTCATTAATTAAACAGTTCATGAATTTTTCAGTCAGCCGAGTTTACCTTGGAATCACGGCAACAATTACAAGCTAAGCGCTAAGCATTTGGCCAAAAGGCAGGCCCAAGCAGCAGCTGCTGCGCATAGACAACGGCATGGCCAAGATTAATGCCTGGTTATTAATAATGTTGAAAAAGGCTCAGTTCAGGTGAAAGTCGTTGCCATGGCAAAAGCAAATCAACTCAATTTGTTAGCCAACGCAATGATGGCATAGCCAAGTATCCATTACGCATTTGCATTGGCGCCAGCCGGCAACAGTCAGTCAGGCAGTCAGTCACTCAGGCAGTCAGTCTGTTAGTCAGTTAGTCAGTTAGCCAGTTCCGCTTGTTGTGGGTAGCTAATGAAGCGCGTTGCTTGCTGAAATTCTTTGCCTGTTTCCTCGTTTATCCGCTGGATCGAATAACACAATTGCTGTTTGCCTTGTTTTTCGAACAATTTCCTTTTGACGGCGTCTGGCTGGCTGGTTGGCAGGTTGGCTGGTTGGTTGTCTGTCTGGCTGCTTATCCACTTGCAGTTGGCTCAATTTCCAGTGTAATTTATATGTTATTTACCTAAATTGGCTACAATGCAATATGTTGCATGATTTATAGCTGTCATCTTCATTCGATTGTCTGGGCATTTGCTTATTTACATTTTGGTTTACTTCTTTGCTTGCCCTGTCATTTCCTAAGTCCTTTGTCTTTTGCCATTTTAATGTCCTTTGATTAATTTGCGCAAATATAAATGTCAGCTTGTTGCCGTTGTCCTTGCCAAAGGTAATTTAATGGCCAGCCTACAGCTGTGCCCTTGTCAAATCATATAAAGGCCAATAATGAGCAAGCAATCAGCACAATGAGATATAATAATAAACCCCAACCGAGCCCAGCTGAGCTCCGCCCAGCTCAGCTCAGTTCAGCTCCGGGGCAAAGCAGAAAAATTAACAGCTATGCACACACCCACACACATACACACACACATTTGGTTGGCTCGCGGCATTAACAAAACATGAAATGCAATTAAAGGCAACAAATTGAATGGAATTGGTTTTTACAGCTGTGCGATTTTCCGTTTCATTTTCCGTTTCATTTTCATTTTGGATTTCATTTTCATTTTGGCCGCATTTGCATATTGGCGATAGGATATGAAATATAATTTTATCCGGCTCGTGTTTTTGCACTTTTCACTTTCAAGTTGAAATCGATCCGGCGGATTCATTATGTATAAACACACGCACTCCGCGTCGAGAGCGCGAAATGAAAGTACATTAATAATCAAGTGCAGCCGATGAAATATTTGCCAACTGCCAGCGAAAAGTTATTAAAAATAAATCACCTGAAATAAAGTACGCAAATAAACAGGCTCAGATATAGCTCTATATGTGTGTGTGCGAGTGTGTGTGTGTGTGTGTGTATTGACACACAATTCATCTCGCGTTAAAATGAAAAAATATAATTATAGCAATAAGTGAGCCAAATAAAGGAAGCTATAAACAAAATAATATTGAAGCATGTTTTAAATATTCAATCAAACAATACGAACTTATTATATATATATATATATGGCAAGCGGATGTGCGTAAAAAAGCACAAGCTTAAAACCAGGCAAAAATATTATGCGTAAAAATCTCAATTGAAATTCTTTATTTACTTTTGCTTTTTGTGTCTTAAATAAATGTTAAGCTTGTATATATTATTTAAAAATTATTATGGCAAATGACATGTTCTGACATGTCAAATTTAAATTAACTTTCCATATGACAAATTCCGGGGAAAAGGGTTAAATAGCTTCTACTTATTAAATACTTAAAAAAAATATTTTAGTAAATATATTTAAAATAAGAAATAATATTTTTAAGTACAGCTTGAGCAAATATTGTATAAATTAAGCTAAAGTTTCTACTCAATGCAATTATTTAAATATTAAAAAAATATTAAAATATTTTTAAAAATGTTTAAACTTCATAAAAAATTAAAATATTTTTTTTATATTATATAAATTTACTAAACAACATTAAATTTAATTCTTTTCTTTATTATTTGAATGCAAATATTGCGTTAATTAAACTAAAGATTTAACTCAATGAAATTATTTCAATATTGAAAAATATATAAATAATTTTTAAAATGTTTAAACTTAATTGAACGTTAACTATTTAATTTAATTTAAAATAAATTTATAAAACAATATTAAATTTAATTTGTTTCTTTAATATTTTAATGCAAATATTGCATTAATTTATCTAAAGTTTTAACTCAAAGAAATTATTTCAGTATTAAAAAAAAACATTTAAATATTTTTAAAAATCTTTGAACATTTATTTTAAAAAATATTTAATTATTAAAAATTAAATATTTAATCTAATTTTAAATAAATTTATTAAACAATAATAAATGTAATATTTTTTTCATTCTATTTTAAGTCAATATTTAAAATTAATTAAAAACTCTGGCTATAAAAACTAACCGTTTACTTTGCTTGCCTCAATTTACTTGCAGCGCTTAACGAGCGAAGGCAACGCTAACCAGCAGCGGAGCAACAAAAACAATAGCATAAATCTGTACACGTGTCGCATACACAATGCGAAGCATGCGGCAAGGCATCGACAACAACAGCAACAACAACAGCAGCAACAACAGCAGCAGCCGCAGCCGCAGAGACAACAGCAAGTGAATTGCGTTATAATTTCATTAAGGACAAAAACCTTTTCAGTCAACGGCTATAACGCGAAGGGCTAAGGCAGAAAAGGCAAAGAGCGCTAAAGTAGAATAAAGTTGAGTAAAAGCAAAGCAAAGCGAAGCAAAGCCGCAGGACCCAAGAGGCGACACTAACAAAAGCATTGCCTACTTACAGGCGCTGCCAAGCAAAAATCAAGCGACTGGCATTTTTATGAAATTAATACAAAAGACGCCAGATAGAGATAGAGCGAGAGTGACAGACCGACAGAGAGAGAGAGATAGAGAGAGAGAGAGAGTGGGAAAGAGTCAGCAATGACAGCAACGTGGACGTGGACACAATGATGAGCACTCGCACTCTGATTATAATGGCGGCCCAACAGCAGCAACGGGCTAGCGGGAAACGCTTTTATTGCCTGACACTCGAGTAGGCAACGTGATTCTGCTGCCAAGTCGAGACGACAGAGACTGAGTAGCTAAAGCTGAAGCTGAAGCTGAAGCTAAAGCTGTAGCTATAGCTGTAGCGAGATCAACGTTATATTCCAGCGACTGCGCTTGGATGTCGCTAATGATATTTGCGTGACGCGGAAGAGGAACTGTAAAAACGTCACCTTCATTTACTAATTTGACATGCAAACGTGACCAAGTGTCGCACACAACCTGAAAAAAAATAAAAGCAGAAAGCCAAGCAAGCGCAAAGCTTAGACAAAGCCAATAGAAGAAAGTGTTTAACAAAATGCCACGCCTATTGCAATTACTATTACCCCAACTGCTGTTGCTGCTGCACTGCATCGTCGCCTGTCCGCCGGACGTGTGCGTCTGCAAGTGGAAGGGCGGCAAGCAGACAGTCGAGTGCGGCGGCCAGCAGCTGTCGAGCCTGCCCGAGGGCATGGACCCGGGCACACAGGTGCTCAACTTCAGCGGCAATGGGCTGCAGGTGCTGCAGAGCGAGCGTTTCCTACGCATGGATCTGCTCAATCTGCAGAAGATCTATTTGTCGCGCAATCAACTGATACGCATACACGAGAAGGCCTTTCGCGGCCTAACCAATCTGGTGGAGCTGGACCTCAGCGAGAACGCCCTGCAGCATGTGCCCAGCGAAACCTTTCAGGATTATAGCTCCTTGATGCGTCTGTCGCTCAGCGGCAATCCCATACGCGAGCTGAAGACGTCGGCGTTCCGGCATTTGTCCTTCTTAACTACATTGGAGCTGTCCAACTGCCAGGTGGAACGCATCGAGAACGAGGCCTTTGTGGGCATGGACAATCTGGAGTGGCTGCGCCTCGATGGCAATCGCATTGCCTTCATCCAGGGCGGACACATACTGCCCAAGTCCTTGCATGGCATCAGCTTGCACAGCAATCGCTGGAACTGTGACTGCCGCCTGCTCGACGTCTACGGCTGGCTGGTGAGTCACAATACGCCGCTGGCCGAGGAGCCCAAGTGCATGGAGCCGGCACGGCTTAAGGGTCAGGTGATCAAGGGACTGCAGCGGCCGCAGCTCGCCTGTCTGCCCGAGGTGAGTCCGCAGTCGAGCTACACGGAGGTGAGCGAGGGTCGCAACATGTCCATCACGTGCCTGGTGCGCGCCATACCCGAGCCGAAGGTGCTCTGGCTCTTCAATGGCCAGGTGATGAGCAACGACAGTCTGCTCGACAATCTCCACATGTACTACTATATAGACGAGAGCGGCGGCAGCGGCGCCGAGGAGAAGCGCAGCGAGATCTTCATCTACAACGTGGGCGCCGAGGACAACGGCACCTTCTCGTGCGTGGGCCAGAACATCGCTGGGACCACGTTCAGCAACTATACGCTGCGCGTGATCATCAAGGAGCCGCCGGTGGTGAATGAGGTGTCCTTTCCGCGCGACTACATGAACTACATTGTGGCCAGCAGCGCCGGTGGCGGCATCATCTTCATCGTCTTGCTCTGCACGATTGTGGTCAAGTGCAAGCGCGGCGCTGAGCCGGCCAAGCGCAAGAAATGCGATCAGGTGACGAGCATTGCGGGCGCCAGCGATTCGACCAATGGCAGCAGCCAGGACACGGGCATGATGAAGTGCGCCTCCATATTAAATGATGGCGATAGCCTGAATGGCGGCGCTGGCTTGATGCTCGGCGACAATCTGACACCCACCAAGGCCAGCAATGGCAGTGCCGGCGGCCCAGGCAGCATTGGCGTTGGCAGCGCCGGTGGCCTCATTCTGGGCGGTCAAATGAAACAGAATTTGTTGCTCTATGCCACGCCCAACACACACGCGCACGCCCATGCCCAGCAGCAACAACAACAGCAGCAGCAGCAGCAGCAATTGCAGCTGAACGTTAATATGATGAATGCTGCAGCTGCAGCAGCTGCTGCCGGCTCGCCTCCTCTGCTGCTGAGCAATGGACTGGCTGCCGCCTACTGCTCACCACCGGCATCGCTGCGCAATTACCCGGAGAAGAATCCCGATTTGGTCAACGATGCGGAAAGTGTTAAGCACAAGCTGAAGACAGCCGTCTCGCTGGATGGCGCTGCGGACTATGAGACGGCCAGCGACTGCGGCCAGTACGAGGGCTGTTATCAGCTGACAGCGGCCTCGCCACACGCGCACGCCATGCTGGGCATGGGCTCGCGATTTGCTGCCGCCATGACCACGCTGCCGCGTGGCATGCAACTGAAATCGGTGTTGAGCTCAGCGGCGGCAGCAGCAGCAGCCACATCGCCGCATCAGGTGGATGTGCATTTGAATCCGGTTTGCTTTCTGGGCCAGGATGGCTATGCGTATGACTACAGCAGTGCGCATCTGGTGCAGCAGGTGGCAGCAGCGCCGCAGCACCAGCAACAGCAGCAACAACAGCAGCAGCAGCAACCGCAGCAGAACTTCTACCGCACGCTGCCACACAATCGCGCCCACAAGCAGCAGCAGCAGCAGCAACAACAATTTGCGGCTGCGGCAGCCGCACAGAATGCCAGTCTACGCTATAGCCTGGAGGCGGAGTTTGTGCAGCGTGCGCCCGCCGTCGCCTACGAGAAGTATCAGCTGCCGAATGTACGCTTCACAGCCGAGGGCTATCCCCAGCAACAGTTGCAGCTGCAGCAGCAGCAGCAGTTCCCCTCGCCACCCGAGGGCTACAAGAGCAGCGATCTGCCGCTGCCAGCCTTTCAGCAGTGGCCAAGCTGCTTGCCCGGCTACCATGCGCAGCCGCTGCGCTATGGCATCAGCCAGCCGCCGCCGCAGCAGCAGCCAGCGTTAACAGCAGCAGCAGCGGCAGCAGCGACAGCAACAGCAGCAGCTACGCCCGCACCCACGCTGGAGAGCAGCGCGGTCAATGGCAGCGCCACCATACCCGAGCTGGACGAGACTGAGACATCGCCCAGCGGTTCGAATGCAGCCATGGCCGAGGCGGATTGTGCTGCCAGCAGCAGCAACAATGACTCAGCGGATGCAACGAAGCTAAAGCAGCTGAATGGCCCGCTGGCGGACAGTCCGGATGAGGGCTATGTGGGTGATGCGCAGGAGACGAGCGACATTTGACAACGCAGCTCCGCTGCCGGCCAGGATGCTGCCTTAGACGATTCAGTGGCTCTGTAAACACACACACACAGACACACACATATACACACATACTCGCACATAAATAGAATTAGTCTTGTGTTCGTATACGTGTATCCGTATCCTTTGTTGCCCACAGCAAGCAAACAGCATAGTCGCCGAGTCAAACAAAAGACCAGAATAACCCAAACCCAAGCAGCAGCAGCAAGTGCTATACTCAAAGGAAGAGAATAAAAAGGAAAACAATTTAGCAAACCGAATTAAATATGCCCTTTGCCGAGAACAGTTATTGACAAATACTAATTTCCCTTTGCCCATTTGAATATTGTTTTGGAAAATTGATTTCCAATTTCAATTAGAAACTCATTTGCTGCACAACATCAGCAAATTGAAATTGCAACCTAATGCTATTGTAAATCCTGATGACCTCATATTTATTTTGCTCTCTGGGGTTAGCAAAGTTTTTGACAAAGTTGCTTGTGCCCCCCGCTGCAAGGGTATCACAAAAGGGCAGAGAGTGCCCGGCCTAACCTAATAAAGCCGAAAAACAAAGACGCGCAGCTAAACAAAAGACTTGGCTCTGACTTCATCTTTGGCAGTTGTTATTGTTGTTCTTGTTGTTCTTGTTGCTGTTGTTGGGGCAGACTCCTTTTTCTTTGCTGTCGTGCCTATGCGTGCCTCGAGTGGCAAGCTGGCAGCATTTTATTTCCGTTGATGTAATTGAAAAAGTTTTTCATTTAATATAAACTTTTCAGCGTCTTGCCAGCCTCCCTCTGTCTGAGGCCATAAAAAAAAATGTTTAAAAACAAGCAGCAAAGCAAAAGAAATGGCAGCCAGGCCTATGCCTACTTTTTGTCACAGTGTGTTGGGCTTTTGTTGGTTTGTTTGCTTGCCGATTGAGTTGCTTTCGGCGGCGTTGTTAGCCGACAATTGACTCGGCCGTGCCCACATGTCACATGCTGGCAACCAGTGCCCCCAACTCGGCGCACTCCACACTCAAGTGTCTCAGTCCCTCTCGTGTGCCGTTGTGTTGGCATGGCGACACCTGCTCGGCTCGACACACAAAGGATTTCGACCTGTACCGGAGTGGGAAATGGGCTCAAGTGGCCTGCCGGCCGGCCGGCCGACATGGCGTCTTAGCTGGAGTACCAAGTGTTCCGGCCAAATCGCGAGTGGCATTAAGGGTTTAGGCATCCTTTTGGCATTCTGCTCTAGTTTATGAAATTTTAATTTGGGACACAGCAGCGCCAAGCTGCACTTAAATTATTTAATGTATTTGTTATTCGTTCTACTAAGCAAAGACTTTGACACACAAATTTATTCCTCTCTTTATTATTTCCTGTTGTTCTGGCGTGTGGACAGGTCTTATATCAATTTGACAAGGTGTACAAGCACTCAACTAGCACAGGTATTTCCGGGTAACAGAGCAGCGTAGATATCGAAAATAAGTAGACCTAAAAAAAAATATATATATAAAATAGAGACTTAAGAACAAACTGCTTAATTTTAACAAACATAAAGTTTAAATATTGTAATTTGGGCAAGGAAATGGGATGTGTTAATAATGGCAAAGTGAAGGATTCGAGCATAAAAAGCTTTAAATGACTTTAAAAAATTCTAAAAATATATTATTTTAACTATCAAAATATTTTTTAAAAAATTCATAAAAATAAAATAAGCCAAGTCATGGAAAAATCTGCTTAAATTTTTTTTTTTTTTTTTTTAATATTTTTACTGTTTTTTACTGAGTTTTTATTAAGTTAAATTTAAACTAAAAGAAATTCTACTATCAAAAATAATTTTTAAGAATTTTATATTATTTATAAATTTAAATTTATATTTAGTTTACTTCTAATTAATCAGTTTAGATACCTTTTAATTATACAAATGGGTTTCATAATATTTTTTTATTATATATAATTTTTTATTGATAAGTTAATAACAAGAAAAGTTTTCTTAATGCTTAAGAAAAAAGTTTACTTAAAACTTATTAAAAAAAAAAATACTTTCTTTATTTCATTTACAAAAATAAGTTACACAATATTTCTTTTGATTAAATAAATTTTATTATAATTTTTCTCAATTATAAATTAATTTCACAACTAATAAAAATTCTCTAAAATTCTCATAAACTTTCTGTGTACATATAAGACTTCAAGATTGAAACAAATAACGAAGAAGGTGAAAAGTTGGACAAAAAAAAGAAAAAATCTGAAAGCAAATTTCGAGAGTTGTAAGAGTTAAAATCAAGTAGTAAATGGAAAAAAAAAGAAATTAATAAACTGCATTAAGCTTACAGCAGTGCAGAAGCAATCATTTAAGCACACTACTGAATATTGTAAATGAAATAAATATATATAGGAAATCATAGCTGTAAAAACTGTACACACACATACACACACATACACATGTATACACACTTACAGTTGCGTATATAGCAAATTATTTAGTTTTAATTTCACCAAGTGAGTTAGTTGGCAAAATGCACCGAAAAATTTAAATGGCAAATGGAAATCCAAATACCGAATATAAAAAGAAAAACAAAACGAAAAAAAAAACACATTTTAGCATAGCAAATGTAAAACTGAATCTAATATTATAAACACACTAAAAGCAAAATGAAAACCAAAAAAAAAATATTCAAAAAAGAATTTGTGCGAAAAACAAAAATAAAAACAAAACAAGAGCAACAAAAACCATTTTAAAGATACGCCCATAAAATTACAACAACTATTTTAGCTGTATAAATAAAAATTATACATTAAGTTAGAAATAGGTAATGGAAAACGTTTATGAATAAATAAATACATAAAGCGCCATAAACGCGGCAACAAAACATTTAAACAACAATGAGCATTAATAATTGAGAGAGAACACAATAAACAATACACACACACATAAACAACATAAATTAAGCTAAATATATATATATAAATATATTAATTTTCTAAGTTAAATGATAAAAAAAAACGATTATTAATGAAGCAAATTGTAAAAAGCATAAGATGAAATGAAACCAAATAAAAAACGCATTAAACTGAAGAATTTAATAAAAATAAAACAAACAAAAAAATTCAATTTTTTTCGCGCTGCTAAATATGTTAATAGCTGCCGCTTTTCATTGCTACTACTGCATTTTCCTTTTGCCTGATTTAAATGCAGTTGGAGAAAAATGTTGGGCAAAAAATTCCTAATGGCGCATGACGGTGAAAATGCAAATGGAAAATGGAAGCGCAGGCAGAAAAACGCAATGAAGCATGCAAAAGTGCGGAGTGATTTGTGAAATTCATCAAGCGTCGGAGGCGGGGACAGAAAACAAATGAAAATTCTTGGATAATGCCAGGAATTGAATCAATTTAGGTATGTCAACAATAAGCAACGAAGCAGCCAGAGCAGCGCATAGCTGCTAAATCAATTTTAGTTGTGGAACATAATAATATAATATATATTATTTGCATCAATGGACAGAGCTCTCTCTCTCTCTCTCCTCAAAGCTCTCACATAATATATGTGATATAGTAGATAGTTGCATATTTCCTAACCAGATTTTAATGGCCATTGCAGTAATGCAATAAATACAGATTTATATTAAGACTTAATAATGTATATATAAATTGATAGCGGTTACCAAAGAGAATCTGTAAGCAGTGCAAAAGCTGTTTATATATATATATGTAAGGAACACACACGTTACGCATACGCAGCGTCTGCCAAAAAGTGCGCACACACACACACACATGCGATAACAAGGCCGGCCAGAGATAGCAGCAGCAGCAGCAGCTGCAGAAACTGCAACTTCTTGCCAAGAGCTCAAAGCAGCTGCAAAACGCAGAGAGTGTCGAGGCTGACGCATTATACGTTTCACTGCGCAATAATCCCATTAAAAGGCACTCGTGGACAAAAACGGGGGGCAAAGCCATAGGATAGAGCTCAACTGGGTCAGTTAATGCAGCTCGACCTGGCTGACATTTATGGCCACACACACACACACAGAGAGAGAGAGAGAGAAGTGCACAAAAGCACCAACGGCAGCAGCAACTTGAACGGCATCCAATTAAGTTGCCGAGTTGCCACCGGCACATACCACAGACATGAGTGCCAAAATTTATTGAAGAATCCTCAAGCCAGGGGCTTTAAAGTAAGAAAAAATATGACCAGATCAAGTGTGAGTGGCGCTGTGATGACAACCAAACCAAGCGCCAAAGCACAAACAGCAGAACCACAGACCCGAGAGCCGAGAGCCAAGAGCCAAGAGCCAAGCGTAACCAAAAGCCAAAGCCTGCCAGGAATTGTGGCAATGGCATCAAAATCAAAGACAAGCCAAGAGAGAAAGTTACACGAAAAACCAAGGCAAAAGGCAAAAGCGCGCATAATTAATGTAGGCATAAAAACAAGTGACTTGTAAATATTACCAAGGCAATGCTGTGGCTGAGAGTTGCTCGACTGAGTGTGCGGGTGGGTGTGTGTGAGTGTGTGTGTGCGGCTAGGGCTAGTTACCAAGTGGCAAGAGCAAGCTGAGAGACAGCCAGGCATTGTCTAAGTTTCACTTTGCTAATAAAGCGCCCAAGTGGGCGAGTAGTGCCCACTTAAAAGCGCACACAAAAGCCAGCAGCAGCAGTAGAAGCAGCAGCAGGACGAGCGCCATATGCATGTGTGTGTGAGTGTGTGTGTGTGTGTGTGTTGTTTACGCCTCTGTATGTGTGCTGTCTTCGCCACTTGCTCTAGCCTTGTTTGCTTGCGTTTATATGGTCTAGTGATTGTGACATTGTAACTACAATTACATGCGGAAGTGACGCACACATCAACGCACACACACACACACACACACACACACGCACACATAGTCAGTTTATTTGGCGGCTATCTTTGCTTTATGTATGGCTAATGCGCCACTAAAGCTGCGCACAAATTGAGCTTATCGTATGGTTATTTCAATTCTATTTTATGCCTAACGGCTCCAGAGGCCCACTGTCTTATGCCGGGGCCTAGGGTCTTAGGCGTTGTGTGTGTGTGTGTGAAAAATGGTAAGCCTATACCTCGCCCTTTCTTCCTCTCATTCTCTCTCTCTCTGTGTGTGTGTGCATAAGTGTTTGATATGCTTATGTGTGTGTGCGAGTTAGCCTAGGCCATCTCATGCATTAGAGTTGCCTTTATAAAGTTATTAACCAAAATTAATGCTTGTTATAAAATGTTCGTATGTGTTTAGGAAGTGAGTATGGCATTAAGTGAAGTGGCTCAGCAGCTGGGCGCACAGATTAGTGCCTTATGAGTTAAATTAGTTAAACATGAGCACTCATAAATAGAGCAAAGGTCAAGATATATAGAAATATAATATTCAAATTTGAAATTTTAACAAGTTTTAAGTTCATTTTCTTAAATTCATGGCATCATCATAATAAGACTGTGCCACCTGTGAGCTACGTATGCTCAGCTTTTTCAACTTATCCAATTATGCGAAACACTTTTCAGCAACATGCGTACTTATCTAGTTAAACAAGGCTTTGTGAAGTCCGGCCAAAAACTTCAAAGTCTACACACTGAAGTGCCATTGAAGGCAAAGTTAATTTCTGAAGAGAGAAATAAATAAATGCGGATGCTCGGGCGGAGCGTAAAGAATTTATTAAAAATTAAATATGCACACACGTCCATTCACGCATGGACGCACATTAATTTGCATAACTAATAAAATGGGCCAAAAGAGAGAGAAAAGAAAGAAAGAGAGAAAGAGAGAAAGCGAGAGCGAGAGTGAGAGAGGTAGAGGTTGTTGCCAAAAAAGTTTTTCAGCTGGCAGCAAAAGAATGCGCAAAATATGTCAAACTAGAAAAGTTAAATGGCAATGAAAAGTGTGAGGAGATTGGCAGCCGAGATTGCCGTCAGCTGTCGAAATGTTTTAAAATTAATTCAGACTCATAAAATATTGACAATAAAGTGACTCTCATTCTCTCTCTCTCTCTCTCTCACACTCTTACTCTAACTATATCTTACTTTGTTTGTGCTTTTTGCTTTTTATACCCTGAAGCCATTGTAAATGGGAAATCAGGGACTAAAGGTTTTGTTAAAATATATGTTACAGGCAGAAGAAGGCATGACAGATTCCATAAAGTATATATGATCTAGATCAAGAAGACGAGGTGAGTCGATCATGCCCTGACCGTCTGTCCGTCCGTCCGTCTCTCCGTATAGAAAAACGCATTGATTTCATAACCTATAAGAGCTAGAGTAACAGCTAGAAGGAAGCATGGCGTAAAATTTGAATTTTCTTGATCAGGACGACGAGCTGAGTTGATCGAGTCCTGTCCATCTGTGTGTATGCCCATCTGTCTGTCCGTTTATCCGTTTGTACGTCTGTCAGTCCGTCCGCCCATCTGTATGTCCGTCTGCTCATCTGTCTGTCCTTCTGTCCGTCCGTCCATCCGCCTGTCTATATGTATGAACTCGTCGATCTTAGAACCTATAAGAGTTAGAAACTCTTGTGGACCCCTATATAGCAATTCCAAATCAAATTTACTTCATCATCGATAAGTCTTCCGATTTCAATGTTATCGATTATCAGCCTTGTCGAACTTCAATTATGTTATATATCGATTATATTTGGAGCCAGAGTTTACAAATTTTCTCCTAAGTTTCAGGTGCTTTTTATACAATTTTGATTTATTTTTATATTTTGTAGTATAAACACAGATCACTCTGTGCTCAGGGTATTTCCTAGTCGGGCAGCTACACCCATGCGAGCATTCTTCCTTGTTTCATAAGGGATAATGGTATGCTGGTATGGGCTCTAACATACTCAAGCTATATCCCCAATGAATATACACGTGTTGTGTCATCTCCAATTTGTTTGCTTGTCAATTTTTAATGTGGCTCTGTTTGCTGTTGCTGCTTGATAAATCAATTTGCTGGCTAGCGACAAGTTGCGCAGCTCAAACAACGCTACAAAAGGCAAAACATCATAGACAGAGCGTAGCTATATAAGTATATATATATATAAGTATATATAATTTGATTGGATTTGCACTATTTTGTCATCATCAGCAGTAAATTGATAGAATTTTCAATTTGTTATCCTTAGTTTCCATTGGCTATTTAAATCATTTACAGCTGTTGTTGGCACGGCACACACTTTCACGTTCGGCTGAGCCATTATTACTCTTAAATATTTCGCCAGGTATTTAACAAGCAAACACATCGCACACACAGACTGAGAGAGAGATAGACAACACCTGCTCGACAAATAAACAAGCTGTCAGTTTCTTGTGGCAGCTGCACACAAATGTCCAAACAGTTTTCTGGTCACACAATTAAACACGCACACACTCATGCACACCTTTGGCCTGGGTATTAAGTGTAATTAACTTGGCCAGCATATATAAATATCAGTCGTGGCTTGTGCAGTTGCCCTGTTGCCTGCTGCTGCCCGCCTTGGCTGTATAATTCGCATGGATTTTGTGGTTATTTTAAAGATAACTATTCCAGACTTATCTTATCTCTGCCATAATAAGTCTAAGCTGGCTGGCTTTCTCTTGTTTTTCCGGTAAACGTATTACACTTGATACAATTTCCACTTGACCTAGTTGCAGCGAGGCAGGCTTTACGGCTGGCCGGGCTAAAAAGGATTGCCAGGCTTAGCAAACCAACAAAAGGCATTTGAAAAGCATTTCAAATCCAATCATAAAAATTGCTTAAATTTCTATAAAGCTTTGCAATCGCTGATGAATGTATCGAAGAGTTTTCTTCTTTTTTTTGCAGTTTAGCTATGCATATTTGGCTACGCTGTAATTGACCTAAAGTCGACATAGTTTTTAAGATGCACACGGAACATGGAAATGCAATTTGAGGCCTGCCTGCGTGCCTCTGTCCTGTCCTGCCCAGCCCTGCCCTCTGCTCTGCCCTCAGCTAACCGCATTGACAATCCACAACAGCTCAACACTTTGCTGTGCAAAATCAATTTATATGTTAATTTGTGTGTAAAGTACACACACACACCAGGGGCACGGGGCGTAACAAAACTGGCCAACACAATCCTAGCCCCTCAACTTACTGACCCTATACATCCAACCTAGCCCTAACTCGTTTCGGTTTTAGGTTAGCAAACAAAAATATGCGCAGGCCAAAACAAAACAAAAGCGTTGTAGGTGCCAAAACTGACATTGGTTAAGGTTAAGGCAATGTGTGTGAGTGTGAGAGTGTGTGTGAGTGTTAGTGTTTGCACTTGTATAGTTGCGTGTGTGTGAGTGTGCGAGTATCATTGTGTACATCGCTGCGAGGGCGGCACAACTTTTTAGCTGGCATCTGGCAGCCTTCAGCTGGCAACAACACAACATGACAGCTATGAAAGGCATCTGAATCTGGCAAACGCTTATGTGTAGTTGTGTGAGTAAGTGGTGTAAAGCGAGATATAGAGAGTGGCAAAGAGAGTGTGAGAAAAGTCTGCATTCTTATAGCAACTATTGCTGCCCTAACTGTTAAAACCATCGGGAATAAGCGACAAAAAACAAAAACAACAACATAAACACAGGCTAAAGCATCGACAAAGAGTTGCTTGACAAGAAAATACCCTATAAAGAGTGAAGCAAAGCAAATAGCCGCAGGTTGTTTATTGGCTTGGACATATTGAGCCTAAGCTTCATGTAGAGCAATAATTCAAGTTAGAAAAAGACTTGGAGTTGGGTTGGGTCAACCTTTAATATTGCAACACTTTGATTGTGAATTGAAAAACAATAAACTCAAACAAAAAATCAAGGCATTTAGCAAAATGATATCGTGCAAAGAAGCGCAAAAAAGGACGCTCATAAATCTCGCCCGCAACAAAGAAATAAAAGTAAAATACTGAGAGACAAAAAAAAAAGAAGAAAAACATTACAATTTCTGTATTGTTTTCTAACTTTTAACTTTGGTATTAAAGTGAGCCGCCCACGTGGCAATCGTGTCCACAATTTAAGCCTTGTCGAGTTAGCCTTAGCCAGGGTAAACAACTCAAACCGTCTGCAGGAGGCAGCCAGCCAGCCAGCACATTCGCACAAAGTTCAAGATTTAGATGCGTTAAGCGTTATTTATGGCCAGCAAATAAATAAGGCTTATACCACATGCAATGGCTCATTGTGGCGTTGAAAGTTTTCGACATTTATTGTATTTTCGGTGTGCGAAAGTCAGTCGCAAAAGGGCCAAAGCAGACGTGCGGCAGGAAGTCAACTCTGTTGACTCATTAACCAAAATATTTCTGACAATTATTTCATTAAGCTCATCAGGCCTATCAGCTGTAGATATATATATATAGAGTCTAGATGATCTAGATAATGAATACAGATGTCGTTTATGTACTTATAATATATTTATAAAAATCATAAAGTCTTGCTGATCTATATCATATCAAAACTGATTTAATTTCATATATTTTGCTTATAAAATATTTATTGAAAATTTAAACTCCACTCTACTTCAATTTGTATTACATAATAAACCTAACGAATGCCAAATGCAATTAGCTAATAATTTTTTTTTATTGATTTTCGTTAACTATTTTATTGTTAGTCTATGCACGCTTTGCACTTTGTCATTTATAAATATTTAATTAGACACAGTCAATGCTGACACGCTAGCTAAATAAATAATTCAGCCCAGTTTTTTTTTTGTTTATGCCAATAAAAGGCCTATATAAAATACATATAAAAAACACTCTAAATATGAGCATGACAAGCGCATTATATCGCTCATAATTAGCAGCAGATAACATTATGTTTATACATATTTACTGCTTATGGAAATACTCTGACAATGGCACGTTATGAATACATAAACAAACCGCAGTCTTGTTTGCACTAATTAAATTTCAAAATTAAATGCGTGCCAAGCTAATTTTAAATATATTATTGACAAAAAAAGGGGAAAAAAACAAGAATTGATAATAAATAAAAGAAAAAAATAAATAATAAAAATCACGCGCTTATTCAAATTGGATAATTAGCTGCGAATGCTGCAGTCAATAAAAGCGACAAAAAAAAATCCTAATTAAATTTCTGGGAATTGTATTCACAGCCGGAAATGCGACTTGCAATCAAATTTTGGCTTATGCGGCAAATCCCTGTCCCTGTCCCTGTCCCTATCCCTGTCCCTGTCCCTTTCCCCCTGTCTATACAAATGCCAATTCGTGGACGATCTGCTAAATTTAGCATGTGCAAATATTGACAAAATGCCAGCCGAAAATCTGACGAATGCGATTGTCCGTGCAATTCTGTTGACGAAATTACCATAAATAAATTTTTAACCCAAGCCCAGCTCTGGTCAAAAATTTGTCAATCCCTCTGTGTATGTGTGTGTGGGCAGGCTGCAAAAATTCTATTGAGTTAGGGCTAAAAAGTAGGCGAACTGCACGCGCGAGTCGTGCCATAAATTTTGCAACATTTCGCGACTGTGCGGAAATTGCAATTAGATTCGCGCGACGCATAAATAACTTGAACCAATGTTGTCGCTGTGTATATTTGGGGAACTCGGGGCCAGTTCTGAACTAGGTATATATATATATATATATATGTCGGATATGGGCAAGTTAGATACATAAATTATAGACGCGAAATTGTTGGCAATGTTCGAGCAGCAGCGGGAGCAACGGGAGCATAAAATGAAAATCCAAGCGGCCCCTTGTCAGCATGATTAATGATGACGTTTATAAAGGCAACGAAACTTTCGTCCTTTTCCTCAAGTGTCCGTGCTAATCCACATCATGACTGCAAATAATAGAACTTAATCTATTTTCAATATGGCAGCAACAACATTGGCAGCAGCAACATTGGCAACAGCAACGGCAGCAGCGCAACACAAATTAAGAACTCATCAATTTTTAATGCTTACTCAGTGGAGAGGCTGGGGCTTGGACCTCGTCCGGTTCTAGCTGCTAGCTGCTAGCAGCTCTTCAAAATACACCCCAGGGAATCACTTAGTCCCCGCTGCTGCTGCTGCTGCTGCTGCTATTGGGTGTGGGCGTGGACGTTAGCAGCTTTAGGTAATGTTTTCTCAAGACATAAAAGTTTCACACTATAAGCTGTAGCTGTTGTTGTTGTTGTTGTTGTTGTTGCTGCTGTTTGTTGTTAGGCTTGATGTGGGCGACCTTTAGGTGTTACGAGTTGAGCAGCCTTTGATAAAGCTTTATAAATTTAATTCCAAATTGTTGTTAATATTCTCTTTAATATAAGAGAGCTAAGAGAAAAAGTTCTGTGTGCGAAAAAAAAATGTGAAATCATGTACCAAAGTGGGCAGCTCTAGCTCAAATAAATAAAGTCTAAAATCGTATAATAAGCAATAGGGATTATTTGAAACTAAATTGCTCTGCGATTGGTATAGGATGACCAAACTGTAAAATTTCTTCAAATTGTTTTCAAATTCTTAAAGGCTTTAAGTCATATATGGGACGGACGAACGAACAAAGCTTGACTAACTCGTTTGTTGATTCTCATCAAGTATTTGTAGAAGTTATGCAGTCCATTACTATTTCAATATATATGAATATAATTTGAAAACATCCTTGATATTCTGATTTCTACAGGGTATAAGGTATATACATATATATATTTTAAGAATATATATTAATTATATTGACTTATTGATAAGTACATGCATGTTCTTAATATATGTATAGGTATATATATATATATATATATATCTACATATGCATATTTAATGCATATCAATCAAGAATTATTATTGTAGGCACTAAAAATAATTAAAAATTTTTTTTAAATGCCGACCTGCTATGCGACTATCATAAATGTAAGTATGATTTGATGGTTTTCATACCTTAAAAATATTATTTTAAATTAGCTCTCTAATTAACTCTTTGCCTGCTCAAACCCTTGCTTTAATTTGCTTCCTATTCGATTCTTTGTCTCCTTTCCTCTCAATCCCTGCGTCTTTCTTGCACCTTCTCACTGCAGCACCATCCACCCTCTTTCTCTTTTATTTCCTCCGCTTTCTTTGTCATTTTCTCTTTCTATTACTTTTCGCCTTTCCTTTTCTCTTAATCTCTCTCTTAATCTTAGACTTTCTCACACCTTCGCTTCCGTTCTCATTTTCTCTTCTTTATTTCATTTAATTTTATTTTTGTTCCTTATATTTTATTGCATTCTCAACTTTCATGCCTTATATTTTAAGATATATGTTTATATATATTATATAAATATAAAATTCTGTCTAAATGTACTTGTTTAACAATTTTTTTATCTATAAATATGAATTCTAAAGAATGTAGCACAAATGTAGACATCGAAAAGTATGTCCTACTCAAACACACAGATTTATATATAAATTTCCCAAGTTTTCTTTTTTGACTGTTTACAATCTGTGTGTGTGCTCATCTTTGTGCCTTTGGCTGTGTGTGTTGGGCCGTCTTTTCTGTTTAGCGAGTGTTAGACACTTTTGCGGCCTTTAGGCTGCTGGTTACAATTTGCCCCATCCTAATTAGCCTTGCCGGTCGACACTCGAAGCAAATCTATTCGCGGGGCTTACGCGATACGTGCCAGCTAAGCGGCTTTAAAGTCCAATGTGCATGGGCCTTAGCAAATAATGGGGCAGTTGTTGGGTTTGTAGCTGTCCGCTGCCCGCTGCCAGCTGCCCGCTGCCCGCTGCCAGCTGCCCGTTGCCAGCTGCCAGCTGCTGGCTGTAATTGAAGCGCCCATTTGGCAAGCTGGGCTCGAAAATGCGAGGCGGATGCTGATGCGTTGCTGACAGCAAACACACGCAATGCGAAAGGACTAAAGCCTGCCAAGCCGCCAAAAACTGGTATGCCAAATGACAGAAAGGCCAGTGGCAAAGGCATGACAACTCCACACTCACACACACATACATATGTACACACACGCACACATACAGTCACATACACACAAAGTGCTGCTAAACTAATTAACTAAGCGCAGCTCTGGCCATGTCGGTGACGCGTTCTGTCCACTGCCATTGCTGAGGGTCAGGATTTTTTCCGCGCTGTTGCAGAAATGCGAATTGCAGCATTATACGACTATGTGTCTCTCTCTCTGTGTGTGTGTGTGTGTGTCTGTTTGTGTGTGTCTGTTTGTGTGTGTGGGTATTAGGCCTCTGCTGAGTGTGATGGCTGGGACAGCAATTTCCAGTTGCCAACTCTGCACTCACTTGTTTGGCAATTAATTTGCCGGCGTCTGTTATTTCTTTCCCTGGCATGAGTGTTTGCAATCTAAACACGGTTATTCGCTAATTAGCAAAAACAAGCACACACACACACACACATACACAAACATAAACACAAGTGGAGTGAGTGAGAGCGAGCGAGCGAGCGCGCGCATTTCCCTGTGGTTCGTTGTGTTTGTTTGCTTTGGAGGTGCTTGGCCCCGTTGCCATTTATTGGCGCCCCGTTCAAACTTGCTTTGCTACATTTTTGCGTTTCCTCTTTTTTTTTCGCACTTTGCCATAAAATTAGGTCGCCCTGTAATTAGCTGTTGTTGCCTACAATTTAAGCTCTTCAATTCGGTTTCTTTTTTTTTCATTTTTATTTATTTTAAATGTGTTTGCGCAATTCTATGTAAATTAAATAGAAAAACTAAATGGTAGAGCACATTTGGGTACGTTTACATTTAAGATTGATTGCTTTTTTAGTGGAGTGCAGTGGCCTTTACTAGATATATTTATATATAAACTTTATATGAAAATAATTTAATAATATTTTAAAAATATATATAATATATTTTTGATAACTCTACTTTGGCTGCTGTTAAAATTATTTTATAATATTTATCTCTTTAAATATTCGATATAAACCTAATAAATGTGTGGAATAAACAGAAAATTTTGCATTAAAATTTTTGCTTGGTTTTTGGGTCTACTCTTTAGCAAATCCTCTTCAATTAACTGTCTCAATTACATATTTTGATATTCTTTTAAACAATAATGGCATAGATTTAGCTATAAATAAACATCAACCACAATATGTTATCTCAAATAGTTTATGTTTAATATTAAACTCATCTCATACTGTTCTTATTTGGTCAGCAAACAAATAAATTTCTGAAAAAATTTCCTTGAGTAAAAGTTGAATTGCACACAAGCTGCAAGTCCAAGTCTCAGAATCTGATTGTTTTTTATTTAAAGCTAAAAATTAACTTTCACTCAGCTTAGCCACAAAGCACAAAACACACACACACTCAAGTCGAATCACCTCTTGAACTTTGCTATCTGACATTTTTTGATGCTCGAAATGGAATATGCGAAGCACTTGGCAATTTATTTAAAACAAAAACGTTATACGAATATTTTGCTGAATATTTTTTCAGTTCATATTGTTTATTAAAATGCCAGAAATAATTTCTATTAGAATTTCTTAGCCGCTTTAGTTGTTGTTGTTGTGCGTTGTTCGTTGTTTTACTTTTGTTTTGAGGTGTGTTCCGACTTAAGCTAAGTTTTTAGCTCAGTTTCGTTTCGCACACATGGATTATATGTAAATATTTGCTTTGGTATTTTTGGGTAGGAAGTTTTATGCTGTCAGCGGACTTAGCAGCTACCAAAGTCAGACAGACACACACACGCTAAGAGCGCATAGTTCTTAAGTTTATGTTCAGCTATGCTGGCATATAGTTGCTTTCAGATGAATGTGTGTGTGTGTGTGTGTGCGTGTGTGTGTGTGCTTGAATGTGAATATTTAAAATGCCTCAACTCATGGAGCAATAACTTGTTGGCCAGCCCTTGCGTAGTTCACTCAATGCTAACATATAATTTATGGATGGACAATTTATGCTGCCATTTGCTTAGCAACATTTCAAATTGCTTAATAGCCCCGCCCGCGAGCCCTTTTCAATTTGCGAAAAATCGCAACTGCTTATATGCCTATAAATCTCTCGTTGAAATCAATTTAACTATGTGCGCCAGCTCTGGGCAACTCAGTTGGGCTAGAGAAGCTGGGATCCCAGCCTTATGACTGCTTAAGCAACTTAATGTTTATTTTATGGTACTGGAAATCTATTGAACTGCATTTTGAATATGCTCGAGTAGCGAGCAGACTGTGTGTGCGCTGAGAAACTTGCCTCTTACTGAAATTCATACGGCTCGAGCCGAATGTCATGAATAACGATGTAATAAAATACGTGATATGAAAGCCAAATGTTCGACATGATGAACTATGAGCGACGTCTGCTGCCATAGATACATAAGTTGGGCCCTGTGTCCCCTCTCCCCCTCTCTCTCACTGACTCTCTGCCCGCCGCATCATTTGATGGCATTTCTTGTGAATTAGCATCCAGCTCGGCCAGACTTTGGCACAATTTGAGCTCTGACACACTACAATTTGGAGTTCTGCTAGCTTTTATTTGCATGTTTGTATCCTCTGGCCATATACCAATGCTGGCAATTGCAGTTTCAAATATGACGAGATAATTCAGCAAAATATTAGCTCTGCCTGCTGGCTGACTGGCTGGCCGACGGACCGACCACTGACCACCAAACCAGAGCAAGCTCCGATTGTGACAAGCAACGCACTGCAATGCCATGCCAGGCCTTCAGCTGTCTCTCTGCAACTCTGTGACACACACAATAGCATAACATAGTTGCATTCAGTTGGAAAAAAGTCTAGAAACTGTATGAGAGTTGAAATCGCTTTGTACTACATGCTTAAGCTTTGCATAAGAGTGTGTTCCCTTATGCTGATAGATGTGTAACATTTTAGTTTTACTTTACGTAAATACGATTGTAAAGAATGCCAATTAGCTAAAAAGGGATGTCTAGCATAAGCTGAGCTTTGTATTAATTGAAGAAAACTTCAACTTATCACAAAATATGACTATGTTGTCTTTGTACATATCCAGAGACAGTCTCTTGCCTCCAACATCAGCAAAGAGAGAGTTCTTTATGTGTGAGTTCTGTAGGTCTTCTACTATTAGTTGCAATTCTGAATTCACAAGACATTCAATTCCTAGAAATTTAACTTAATTTATACTTTTTTATTGACTGTTAGTTTATCATCGCCTTGCTATCCCTCCTTAGCTAAGAGAACAAAGGCGAAGCCTGCAACTGCTTTTTGAATGTTTAACAAATGAATTGAAATTATTTATTATTATTAAATTAGATGAAATTAATTTTATCTTAAGCTGAAATTAACTAGTTCTGAGAAAAATTTTATATTTATTTATTTATTAATTTATTTATTTAAAAAGAACATTGACATATTATAATTATATTAAAAATTATTATACATTTCTTATTCTATATATTTTTTTTTATATATATTATTATATTTAAAAAAAATATATAATATCACACCTAACATATTATGCTGAGTACTTCAAGTATAACTATAAAACATAAATATAAATTTTTAAATTTTTAATAAAATATTATACCTTTATTAACAACGATTCTACCCTGAAGACCTAAAAGCGGCGTTTAAAATTTATTAGCATGCTCGACGCTATAATTCAAATTCAGACAAAAAGCGACAAAACAATTAAAGTTTTATATATATATATATATATATATATATATATATATATATATATATATATATATATATATATATATATATATATATATATATATATATATATATATATATATATACATATTTATTTTTTTTTAATGAATTTTATGTGAATAGCAGCATAAAAAATAATTTTAATTAAAATTTATTTTTTTGGTTCTTAAATTTTAATTAAAATGTCAATATTTAATCAATATATATTTATATATAAAATGAATTATTGTGATTATATAATTCAAATTAATAACTATTGCAAGTGCTATGAACTCGAGTACCAATTGGTGATTTTAGGTGTTCCCATTTGATATCTACTTTTCCTTAAAGTGACACAAAGAGACGCACGAAGCAAGTATTCAATTCATGCAGCTTTGGGCCGCGTCAGCTGTTGAGCTGGTTTCGTATAATTCTGGTAATTCATCTCGCTGTAAGTAGCAAGGCAGTTCAAAGCCTGCACTGGACAACTTGACATAATGCCCTGTTTACAATGACAGCCAGATAAACACAGACAGAGAGAGAGAGAGACAGAGAGAGGGAGAGAGAAGGAGAGCGTGACAGGGATGGAGATTCGCACACACTTACAAATCAATAAAGTGTAAATTGTAACATTAAATAGTCATTAGTGTCTCTGGCCATTTGACCGGAAATTAATCAAGCAATAACCGCAATGACGTTTTATATTTGACCAGTGAGTCGAGCGTTGTCTCTCCCACACCCACCCTGCCTGGCACACGCCGAAACAAGGCGCGTGTTGGCGTTGGGCTTGGGCTTTGTCGATTCGGCGAAAGGGTTCGTGTTTGCACTAGGTTTATACATATCATTAAGCACACAAACTGATTTCAGCTTGTAGATATGTCAAACAACTGACGGAAACTGTTTATTATTGCTTCAAACGGAAAAGGATACGGATGTGTGAATCTGACAGACGCAGACGCAGACGCAGACGCAGCCACACGAGCGGAAGTCCCCAAAAAGGTGTCCAGCCTCAAATTTAAATTTCAATTTAAATTTCCATCAAACTCAAAAGTTCTTTTGAAAACTAAATTGAGTTTGTTTAACAAAATATGTTCATCAGTGAAGGAAAATCAAATTTATGCAATTATAATATAAAATTTTGCTTAAATTTCTTTTAAAGTCCTTACATTAAATGTAGCTAAATAAAAAGCTAAACTGACATTCAAAGAATTTCTGCTGAAAGTGCGAACAAAGAAAAACCCACACACACACACACAGAGGGAGTTCTATACTCACATCCGGCTGCTAACATCCGTGTGTCAAGAAGCGCTCAAGCATTAATTTATGAATTTTTATTATATTACTTATTTAGCTGGCATCTGTGTTGTGCGCTTGATACATCTGAGTTACCTTTGTTGCTGTTGTGTTTCAGGCCAAGTGTAAAGTGCTGACAACTATTGCTGGCAGTTGTGTGGCTTGAGATCAAAGACTTGATAGATAGATAGATTGGTCGGACGGACGGTCGGACGGTCGGACGGTCGGTCGGTTGGGCGACTCGTCAACGTCAGAGTGTAAACAAATGTCATTCCACATGCAATTAAATTCCCGGAAATCGTCGATGCCAAATCCGATTTTAATTAAAATCGTTTTTGTCGTGTCCATGTGGCCATGTCATTGACAGGAAGGAAACAAGCTGGGCAGCCAGGTAAACAAACACAGACCGGCACTCAAACAGCCGCCCTCAACTGGGCCCAGACCCAGGCACCAGAACCAAAAACTTATTGAACCTTTTTTGACATGCGAATCAAGAGCTGACCTTAAAGTTTATACACTATAGTATTTTGTATTCAGCATGTTTTTGCCATCTTTATTTATGTTGAGTATGTGTTTGAGTCGATAAACTTGTTGCCCAAACTAAACATCTCATTTAATTGGATTCTGGGTGAGCTCAGAGCTGAATTCAATCAAATTCTGAATAATTTTCAACATTTTGTTGCACTTTAAGCTCTGTGCTCTGAGCTCTGTGCTCAATAAACACAAATACAAAATCAAATAAAACAATCTTCAGTTGAATAACAATGAATTTTGAATATGCTTCAGCACTTTATACCCTGTAATTAAGATTAAAAGCTTCGGTTATAAACTTGGATAATTATGCGAAAAATATATGATTTATTTGAGATTTATTACTTTAGATACAGCTTATTCTGCTGACTTTAATCACTTTGAACACTCATCAAACAAACAACAATTCCTTGATTACTGAGTAACTTAAAGTCTTACAGCTGTTTAACAGCGAAATTTGCATCAGTGCCTGCATCAAAAGCGATTGATATTCATATATGAGCATGAACAGTTGGCAGCTGAATAGCGTTAAGTAAACATATACAACTGCCACCCACACACACACACACAGAGACACCCACCCACACACACACACCCACACAGTTGCGCGTTGATTGCTCAAAACCAAAGTCATCCAAGCGTGAGACCAACAACTAGCAAGAAGCCAGGACATGAAGGACACGAAGGCGCAGCTGTAGGAGGGCAACAAAGTGGCAACATTTTGTGGCAGGCGACGCATGCCCCATCGTATGTCACTAGGGCTGGGCGAGTGTGAGAAGTGGAGTCCCCGACAGCACACTCATCTACAACCATAAATATGAATGGTGGGGCAGTACCCTCGCCCTTCCCCTCATTCTGCTGTCCGGTCTGGCTTGTTATTTACAGCCAGTTTTGAGATCTTGTGGCATAATTTAAGCACCTTGTTTAGCCACTGTTTATGGTTTTGTCATGTCACTGGACCAGCTTGTCTACTATAAATGTTGAATGTGTGCGAAAGCCCTTTTGAGGTCACGAGGTCAATGATACACACACACACACACAGAGATGCATACATCAGCTCGCACACAGAGACAACTGTGACTAACTACCTCAAGCACATGATGCACAGCAGAGGGCACGGCAGAGGGCGACACTTTAAATAATTTATAAATGCGACAAATGAAAAACTTGGCCATAACGTTGCGACCTGGCATTCGGCAAAGGGATTTGCTGTTTACTTTTGCTTAACGCGACTTTACGCCTGCTGTTGCAGCAGCAGTAGAGGCAACAGTGGCAGCAGTGGCAGCCGAGGCAACCGCCTTTACGCAAATCAACGAACAAATCAACGCAAAAAGCGTTTACAACAACAGCGAAAATCCTTTTTGCTTACCAAAACGATTTCGCTGCTGTCAGCATAAAATTCCTTGCCTGAGCAAAAGTACAACGTATGGAATTGTAAAATAAAAACCGCAGCATTTTTATGTCACAATTGTGGGTGGGTGTATGGGCGGCTGTCTGTCTGCCTGTCTGTCTGTGTGTGTGGCATGGTTTTTGTGTGCGATGGCTGTTGACTGCTTCGCATTATGCAAACAAGTCAGACTCGTTCCTCAATTTCACCCAGCTTCACCCTTTGCTTTTGTGCTCAGTCGCATTTCTGACGCTCAACATTTGCAAAACTGTGACAGCAGACGGACGTGGACAGGTGGCGTTGCGCTGAGTATTTGGCGTTTTGGCAAACATAAAGGCTTTTGGGTTAAGGCGAACAATACTTTTGCATTAAGAGCTAAATAATATCAAGTGGGTGATGGGTGTTACAATGAGCTTAGATAAAGTGCTTAACAATATAGAAAAATGTATAATTTAGTTGAAATTAATTGATTATAAGGAAAATGAAAGCTAATAATAAATCCCAGACAAGGTAAGCATAGGTAAGTATAGGTTGTTAAGAATGTAAGACTTTTCCTAATAAATGCCACTAAAAAATAGAAAGAAAATTATTTAAATAATATTTAAATTAAAAATAAAATAATCACTTGCTTATGAAATTGACTAAAATAATATATTTTTATTTAATGGCAAGTCTAGTTTAATACTTAAAAAATACAATGTTATTATAACGATAACAACTGTTTCAATATATTCATTATAAATAGTATTACTTTTACTTGGCCACCACATATTTCAAACAGTCAAAGCTTTGAAGCAGCCATTAATTCACTTAATTTCTTTCCTAACAAACTTATTTAAATTCATATTAAATAAGTTGAATTCTCATCGAATTTAATCTATATATCAATATCTTGAATAAATTATAATACATATATAATTTTTATATACATTCATCAGTATTTTCCAGCTCTACATTATACTTTATATCCCTTTTTCAACGAACATCCAAACACTTCTTACTCACCATATTAAACACATATCAACTCATTAGATTTTCATCGATTTAATTGCATTGAGTTACGACGCTTTGAAGGCCATTAAATTTTGGGGCGAAAAGCATATCGCCAACAGATAATTCGCATCTCGCATTGCTCATACGCCGCGTAAGCCATTAAATATGCATTTGCTGATATCACCAAAAGCCGTAACGAAAACAGCTTACGTGGCATTTGTGGCCCCGCCCCACCCATGGCATGGTGCGAGACAAAAAAAAGACAAAAAGAAGAAGAAGAATGGGGATATAAAATAAAAACAATGCATATGTGAAACGAAAGGCAAAAACAATAGAATTTAAATGATTTTAATGCGTACATTGGATTTTATTGAAGCCAACGAGGCAATTTGGAGTTTGGCTATGAGCTGGCATGGCCATCATATGAATACCAAGCCATGTTGCCTGATGCCTGATGTCTGCTACCAACTGCCAACTGGCAACTGCCAGCTGCCGGCTGGCTTGGTGCGGCTTTTCATTCGCACTGAGCAATAATAATAATTGTCAATTGCAGCAGCTGTCGTCGGGCGTCGTCGAGCGTCGTCGCGCGTCGCGGCGGCTTTTTCCATATTCAATTTCAAATGAAAATTTCATGCCGCCAGTTGCCGAAAAACCTGAACACGCAAAGCCTCGACCCCGGTGTAAATTTAACGTTAGCTTTGTTAAATTCATTTTCAGTATGGCAGCAGCAAAATCTTTTGCATACTTTCGGGCTGGGGCAAGGCCGATGTGGCACAGCGACACAGCTGCTAGTTTTTCTTTTTCTTTTTTTTTTTGCAAATTTTTAGCACATTTTTCGCACATGTTTTTTTAAAAACCTCAGCTGCAGAGTGTGTGTGTGTGTGTGTGTGCGTATATGATTAGCTTTCAGCGTAGAGTTATGTGCGGTTTTTGTGGTTTCTGTTTTCGCTGAGCTCAGCTATTTTGGTATTAACTTGATCTGCTTTGAACAGATTTGCTGGCATTTTCACATAAGCTACTACGCTCACGTTTACTAACAGATTTTGATTAGAAATTGCTTGAGGTTGCACTTGCTTTGCTGCTGCTCCTGCAGCTGCTGTTGTTGCCAAGTTGATTGTTTGCATCGGTAGGGCTGCAGTTGGTTAGAGTTTATGGACAGTTTTGTGGGTTACTCTTGGAATTGGGTCAGTGCATGGCAGAGTTTTCAAATGAATCTAGCTTGTTCTTAAAGAGATCATATATGTCAAGGCAGCAGAAAAGCGTTATTTAAGTGTGCTTTAAGAAAGAGAAAGGAAACGAGAGAGCGACCTCAGCTGTCGTATATATATATAGTCAAACAGAAGCTTTTGCATTGAAATGCAAATGAATCTGTGTGCAGCTGCAGCTCTGTCTCCAACAAGAGAGAGAGACAACAACGATAATAGGCACATAACAACATTATCATTAGCAGGCAATGGCAGCACATTAAATTGCAATTGTTGTTCTGTTGTTCTGTTGTTCTGTTGCTCTGTTCTGTTGTCCATGTTGTGCAGCTGCAAATGCTTCGTTTGCAAGTGTCTAATTGATTTTGTTGCGTCAGGTGCAAAGGCTCTGTCGCCTGGGCGCACATGGCGTATGCGTGATGAGGCCAGGGCAAAGCATTGATTTGCATACGAGCCACATTAAGCGAGTACTGCAACTAAAAGCGCATTTTAAAGCCTTTGAGCTTGATGCGTACCTGCCAAGTACTTTTACGTTATGTGTTTGCCAGCAAATTTCATTTTGATGAAGCCAATGTGTGTGTGCCAGTGTGTGTGTGTGTGTGCCCTGCCCAGCTGCCCAGTTGGCCTTAAACTAGCTGAAAGCCTCCAGCTGAGTGGCCTGCTACAGTCCTCCAGACCCCCAACTGTGCCTGCACCAGCCCTGGCTGCAGAGTCATTAGCATATGTTGTTTGGAGTTCCAACAAAATAGTAAACAACCAGCCAAACAGCACACACACACACACACAGCCCACACACACACGCACACACACTTGTCTACATACCGCACCACAGGCGGCCGTTTTGGTTGGGCTCAGCTGACAGGCGAGCTGTCAAAGCGGATTTTAGAGCACTCGCCACCTGGCAAACAAAACATACAAAAACAAACAGCCATAAGAACCAAAAATTCAAAGTAGCTAACCGAACGTTTGAATACCCTGAGTTGTTTGAATTTAAATTGAAAATAATTTATATTGCAGATAATTTAATTGCATTGTAGATTTTAATATAGAATCGAAATATTTTCATTAAAATTTAATTTAATTATTATAAATGGAATTTTTGAATGGCTTTTCGCTTTATACAACATTTGTCTTGGAGAATTGAAATTGAAATCAAAAACTTGTTGCTGATATTCATAAAAAATCTAAGAATAATGGCTGACTGTTCAGCTTATATAATACAATTAAAATAACTAAAATAAAATAAATAATTTTTATTAAAATATATAGAAATTTATAAATTGTAAAATAAATATTTAAAAATTAACTAAACTCAAATAAAATATATAAACAATTTTAAATTAAACAAATATA